>CM068367.1:1163512441-1163969941 GCA_034769895.1 Magicicada septendecula
TTCATAATCCGGGTGACGGAACGATTAAAACAATGTTACATACCAGTGACTATGTTATGACGGAGAAGGTTATAAACAATGAGGTATTTAAGGTGAATACTCCTTGAAGAAGGATGCATCGCGGGAAGAAGGAAAACTACCAGAAACAGATGGACCGGATCATTGAAGGATACGCCCAAGCGATCAGAAAATTGCGGCAGGAAAGGAACCAGTTGACGGAGAACTCCAGCCAGAAGACAGGAGACAACGAACCAGAGTTAGAAGAGACACCAGAAGTTAATTATAACAAAAACCAGGAGAACACCAGACACCTGGGTAACAAAGATAATGGGGAGAAGAAAACGAGAGGACATAAGGTAGCTGAAGATTTGGTCACAACAAAATGGAAGAGCCGAATGATAGTGAGGTATGCGACAGGGTCAGAAAAAGGTCTGAACATAAAGATGATCCAAACGACAAACACACCGAATATGAATGACTATGGCTAAACATTAGAAGCCATCAGCCACTGAAAAAAAGGACAGATATCAAAGATAACCGAGAGAAGCAACCAAAAGGTTAAAGAAAATAAAAAACCATCAGAACTATATGAAACTATTTAAAGAATATAAAAAAGTATTATGCATAAGGAAATTTATTATAAAATGTATTGTAAGATGTTAAATATCATAATATATGTCGTATTATAAACAGCTATCAAAAATGGATCTATGAAAACGTAATTGACCCATAATGAACCCAATAGAATGGTGAAGCACAAGAGAACCCCGTATATAGACTATTGAATGAACTTATTATAATATAAGAGTGAACTACTTTATCATACAGTGAATATAACAAGAGTGTTTATTATATCAAATATAGTAAAGGTATCTACCATGAAAAGGTTAAATAAGTGATAAAGAAAAATATTTATCATATTAAATGTATTGAAAATATCTAATTGCATATAACAAGAATGTTTATCATAAAGAAGAATGTGTATCATATCGTGTATACACATGATAATAGAAAAATGTATTTATCATGTAAATAGAAAAAATGTTTATTATATTGTATAAAACAAAAATGATTATTATATATTGTATCTAACGAAATGTTTGTTAAATAATAATACAATGTTACTATGACTCTTCAAAGGATTAATTTCAATAAATGAAATTAAAACATCCAGAATAAAGGTAAAAAATCAAACCTTTGAAGGAGCAGAGAAGAAAAACAACAAAGTGCCGAATATTGAAAGGAGATGGATTAAACAAGGAATGGGAATAATTAATTAAGTGATAAATAAAAATGTTTATCATATTGTATAATAAAGAGAAATGTCTATTTATAAATAGCAAAAATGTTTATTGTATATTGAGTATAATAAGAATGATTATTATATATTGTATCTAACAAAAATGTATGTCAAAATAATAATATAATGTTACTCTGACTCTTCAAATGATTAATTTCAATAAATGAAATTAAAACATCCAGAATAAAGGTGAACAATCAAACTTTTGAAGGAGCAGAGAAGAAAAACAACAAAGTGTCGAATATTGAAAGGAGATGGATTAAACAAGGAATGGGAATAATTAATTAAGTGACAAATAAAAATGTTTATCATATTGTATAATAAAGAGAAATGTCTATTTATGTATAACTAAAGTGTTTATCATAATACTACTATTATTAAGAAACAAGAATGTTAATTGAACGATAAAGACAAATGTTTAGTTGTATATACCAAAAATATATATCAAATTGTATCTAACAAAAATGTTTATTATATGTATATTGTAAACCCTGGTAATCCAGGATGATAATGAACCAAATGTTAAAACACCCAATATACAAACAATGTTAAGTGTGAAGTATTGTGAACTCACGAAGAATTTAAAGACCAACTGCATAATTATATAGTGATAAAGCTAAGTGTGTAATTTAAGAATATTAAGATAAACAAAACAACTTACAAACTAGTATAGAAAAATAACAACAAGGCTAATAAATAACATAGCCAATATGTCAAGTTAGAGATAAAATAATGACCTGTGAAGAGAAGTGTAGTAGCTAAAATGATAAAGCATGAAAAGTGATAACAATGAAACCTCTAATACCTTGAATGTTATGTTGAATAAGACATCATATTCTTATATTATTGAAAAAATGAATGATATGTTATATTTTATGTGTTGTGATAGTGCAACTGTTGCTACGTGCAATTTTTTATTGTCCCAGACAGAGATGAGGATTCCTCTGATTCTGAGGATGTGTAGATGAGGAACGGCGGAGTATGGAAGCCAAATAGAGCCCCTCTGATTCCGAACCCATTACAAATGTTAGGGAATTAAATAGTAATATGTCAAGTATTATAAATCAGACACTGTGAGGTAAAAATGAAAGAACAATAGAGTTTATCACAAGAATCAAGATGTGTTTAAGGATAAGGAAAAATGTATTATTGTAAAACAGGAAATTGTTTGTTTAAGAAATAAAACATGTTATAACTAAATGACTAAGAATATAAGAAACTTGAAAGATACTAGTAAGCTAAAAAATGATACTAGCCAAGAACCAATCTAGTGCAACACACCAACAAACTGTTAAACTCAATGCAGAAAAGAAGCAGTAATAGTATAATAAAACCAAACTAAAATGATAATTTCTTCAAATGTAAAATTTCTCTCAAATTATCAATTTTGAGAGGGGAGTATATGTAACACCACAAAATGTTACATAACCTAGACATTCACCAGAAGGGTAAATAAGTACACTGAAATAATAAAAGTGAATAATTTATGATGAAAGTAGCAAAGAAGAGAAGGACCAACAAAGAAGAAAGAAGAAGAAGGATCCCTAGAAGCAGTGAGGAATACACTGCATGACACTACAACAAATACTATGACTGACTCTAACTAATGGACATGCCAAGTTCACTATAAGCTGTCAAACAAGCCAGTCAATGACATGAATATAATGTCATGTGTCAGATAAACCAATTAAATAATGACGAAAATAATGTAATATCAGTAACAGCATTTTGGCTGAAAGTAAATGAACCATGACCAGTAAATGACAAAGCCTATGACTAGATTAGCTATTAGATTACAAACTAAATTTAGATTAGCTAAATTAAAACTAGCATTACAAACCCAGATGTAATATTAATAAGTAAAAGTAGTTATAAAAGGAAACCTTATATGGATGAGTAACTTCCTTATTATACAAAATGCAACTAGTCACAATTATTAAAGCATAAACATATGCTAAAAAACATGTCTAGACCATGTGTAAACAAACGTTTGTCAGTAAATTAATAAGGAAAAAGGACTCCTAGTGAACATAAAATTTACTGAACAATCAATATAACTAAAGATAATATGAAATATCACCACTCAATTGTTAATGGATAACGTTAAGTTGAGTAGGCCAAACGAAATGTAATTAGGAATAAGGATTTTCGATAATAATGTATCGCTTTAATTATGTTAAGATTTAATATTGTACAGTTATAAATAGCTATTAAGTATAATCACAGATGTGTTAGTGTTCAAACAAAGACGTTATAAAGAAAACGCAATGTGAAACACTAAATGTCAAAAGATAGGGAATGCTCGCATTATGCATCGCTAGCAGACGACAGTGAGAAACCATGTTTCTAAACATTCTTTATGAGCATTGTCAAAGAAAACGAGGTTAAAACCTGTGTTAAGGCACATCAAATTGAAGCCCATAAACTAAACTTTAATTTGATGGTAATAACCTCGCGATCGAAACTATAATAAGTGCGTTGTGCGCGTTAACCTCAGTTATTGTTAAAAAGTAAGAAATTATTTGGGTAAAACCAACAACAATGGTAGTTGTCAACAACGTTCGCCGGACGACGGTTAAAAAACAATACGTCATTTTGTAACGGTTATCAGAACCAATCAGAAGAGAGGTTATTGAACGATCTTACCGCCTAAGCCCTATGAAGCGTGGGGGTATATAATCAAAAACGCAGAGAATTCGTTACACTTTTTGTCATCACATCGAGCGAGACAGTTGTCGCTCGTCACCGCAATATTTTTTAATAACTGAAATTAGTACAACAATAGTAAACCGTTTAAAATTTTCTTCAAGACATTCAACGATACTGCAATTTACTACAAGGAAGTGCTTCGAAAGTAAAGTGAATATTTTAATTTGTGCGTGATTTTAGAACGAGAGAGAGAGTTTTATAATCAGTATTTAACATAGCCCAGATTTATTTAGAAGAGGGCCGACTCTCCGTTCATAGTTCGTGTGAAGTGTAATTAACCAGTGGTCATTATAATCCGACCACCAGAGTGTTTTTAATAAATTTTAATCTATACGATTAAAAGAAAAAAGGTAACACTGTGACAATTTATTTTATTTCTCTGCTTGCACTGATCATTATTTACCACAAAACTGTACTGACGCAGGAACAACTAAACTTTCAATCGTATACACCGTTTCAATTTACTTAGCGGATTTGTCAATCCAATGTATGATATTTGTATTAGTCCTAAGTGTTGAAAATATTTGTTAGTAAATAAGTCAGCGTAACAAACGCTAACCTGAAAAATAGTTACGAGTTTTAAAAAGAGGCCAAATTATTAATTATTATTATTAACGTCTGTCAAGGCATAGGATAGTTCTTTTTTGTATTTCAAAGAGCCTACCCGTGAGGTATATTATATAATTAAAAGTCAAATTGTTAATAGATATAAGAGTTTATTGTTCTAACTGAGCTAGACCGTATTGTAAACGGACCAAGTAACTTCAGATTTATATTAATGTATCCATTGTACTTTAATTGTTGATTTTATTTTCAAAATTTTCAAAGGTACTATAAACCCAGATTTTATTCAGCATAAACCTTGATCATAATTATTTCATATAGTTAATTGATAATTAACATTGAGTACAGGGAGATAACTCAGAGTAGAGATTCTACTATATTAGATTTAAATTATAGTGAAAACATCAAGCATTTAAACAAAGTCTAATGTGAATTTATCAATTTTAAATTTTATTAATTGGTTTTTCATGGGAATTTTCCTAAAATAAACCCATGTGGCGCCCTTATCGTAAACAAGGAGTGATATAAGCTTGTTGAAAAAGCAAACTGGTATTAAGCACATCTTGACAGCTTATATTTTTGGTAAGCGAACTTCAGAACTTCCAGTATCACGAACAGGTACGTGAAAGTGTATATTATTATAAATTGTTTGTCCAGACGAGACTTAACATTACGTACACTGATGACACTTAACCGAGAAGAGGAGTTCCGCTGCAAGATCGACGCTACGGCTACATTCATCCACCGACCAGCGATTAACTTATTAGTCACTATAATTATCAAAATCTACTAAATAAACAATATTTATCAATTATTACTAAAGATTATTACTGCAATTATTTTAAAAAGAGAGTTTATTTCGAGTTGTAACACGAGATTCATTATAATCAAATTTTAACTTAGCTTTAAATTAAATCAAATACATTTAATTTTAACAACGAGGGATCTCGTTCTTTCACAAATTGGCGATCAACAGAGTGTGGCTTTAAAAATATTAAACGAATAAATTTTTAATATTAAAATTAAGCCCGGCAAATACAAGAGAACAATCATGCCTCTCACGACAGCGGAGTATATGGAACTCATAGAAATGATGATGGAATTAAAGGAAGAGTTTAGGATATCCCGGGAAGAGAATCATAAGATGATGGAATCGTTAATTAAGAAAATGGAAGAAATGAAGGATGATGGCAAACCAGCGATAGAAGAAGTACCAAATGAGGAAACCATGGAAGAATTAAGTATACAATCCGAAGACGATGGTAAACAAACCGAGAATAAAGAAGACTCAAAAGCATTATTGCCTGAGGATACACACCACAGGAATGAAGAGAATATTCAGCACCAAGAAGCCATCGTTAAAAAGGTGAAGAACAAGATAATTAAGAAAACGGGAGAGAAAGAGACAAAAATAAAGGGAATAATACGCCCTAAGAAGACAAGGATTACGAAGAAAATATTAGAGATGACTAGGAGTGGATTAATTAACTTCGTGGACAACCCAATTATTCGTCATAGAGCAAGAATCAACGGTAAGAAGTATGAACAGAACTTCATAAAAATATTAAAAGTAAATCACCATAAAACCGTGGATAAAAACCTAAATAAGAATACAATTAAATCAAATATGCCAACAAGTGAAATACCTCAGATAAGGTCAGTCGATTCCTCAAAGAATAACCAACCATTAAAATGTTTAATTCATAATCCGGGTGACGGAACGATTAAAACAATGTTACATACCAGTGACTATGTTATGACGGAGAAGGTTATAAACAATGAGGTATTTAAGGTGAATACTCCTTGAAGAAGGATGCATCGCGGGAAGAAGGAAAACTACCAGAAACAGATGGACCGGATCATTGAAGGATACGCCCAAGCGATCAGAAAATTGCGGCAGGAAAGGAACCAGTTGACGGAGAACTCCAGCCAGAAGACAGGAGACAACGAACCAGAGTTAGAAGAGACACCAGAAGTTAATTATAACAAAAACCAGGAGAACACCAGACACCTGGGTAACAAAGATAATGGGGAGAAGAAAACGAGAGGACATAAGGTAGCTGAAGATTTGGTCACAACAAAATGGAAGAGCCGAATGATAGTGAGGTATGCGACAGGGTCAGAAAAAGGTCTGAACATAAAGATGATCCAAACGACAAACACACCGAATATGAATGACTATGGCTAAACATTAGAAGCCATCAGCCACTGAAAAAAAGGACAGATATCAAAGATAACCGAGAGAAGCAACCAAAAGGTTAAAGAAAATAAAAAACCATCAGAACTATATGAAACTATTTAAAGAATATAAAAAAGTATTATGCATAAGGAAATTTATTATAAAATGTATTGTAAGATGTTAAATATCATAATATATGTCGTATTATAAACAGCTATCAAAAATGGATCTATGAAAACGTAATTGACCCATAATGAACCCAATAGAATGGTGAAGCACAAGAGAACCCCGTATATAGACTATTGAATGAACTTATTATAATATAAGAGTGAACTACTTTATCATACAGTGAATATAACAAGAGTGTTTATTATATCAAATATAGTAAAGGTATCTACCATGAAAAGGTTAAATAAGTGATAAAGAAAAATATTTATCATATTAAATGTATTGAAAATATCTAATTGCATATAACAAGAATGTTTATCATAAAGAAGAATGTGTATCATATCGTGTATACACATGATAATAGAAAAATGTATTTATCATGTAAATAGAAAAAATGTTTATTATATTGTATAAAACAAAAATGATTATTATATATTGTATCTAACGAAATGTTTGTTAAATAATAATACAATGTTACTATGACTCTTCAAAGGATTAATTTCAATAAATGAAATTAAAACATCCAGAATAAAGGTAAAAAATCAAACCTTTGAAGGAGCAGAGAAGAAAAACAACAAAGTGCCGAATATTGAAAGGAGATGGATTAAACAAGGAATGGGAATAATTAATTAAGTGATAAATAAAAATGTTTATCATATTGTATAATAAAGAGAAATGTCTATTTATAAATAGCAAAAATGTTTATTGTATATTGAGTATAATAAGAATGATTATTATATATTGTATCTAACAAAAATGTATGTCAAAATAATAATATAATGTTACTCTGACTCTTCAAATGATTAATTTCAATAAATGAAATTAAAACATCCAGAATAAAGGTGAACAATCAAACTTTTGAAGGAGCAGAGAAGAAAAACAACAAAGTGTCGAATATTGAAAGGAGATGGATTAAACAAGGAATGGGAATAATTAATTAAGTGATAAATAAAAATGTTTATCATATTGTATAATAAAGAGAAATGTCTATTTATGTATAACTAAAGTGTTTATCATAATACTACTATTATTAAGAAACAAGAATGTTAATTGAACGATAAAGACAAATGTTTAGTTGTATATACCAAAAATATATATCAAATTGTATCTAACAAAAATGTTTATTATATGTATATTGTAAACCCTGGTAATCCAGGATGATAATGAACCAAATGTTAAAACACCCAATATACAAACAATGTTAAGTGTGAAGTATTGTGAACTCACGAAGAATTTAAAGACCAACTGCATAATTATATAGTGATAAAGCTAAGTGTGTAATTTAAGAATATTAAGATAAACAAAACAACTTACAAACTAGTATAGAAAAATAACAACAAGGCTAATAAATAACATAGCCAATATGTCAAGTTAGAGATAAAATAATGACCTGTGAAGAGAAGTGTAGTAGCTAAAATGATAAAGCATGAAAAGTGATAACAATGAAACCTCTAATACCTTGAATGTTATGTTGAATAAGACATCATATTCTTATATTATTGAAAAAATGAATGATATGTTATATTTTATGTGTTGTGATAGTGCAACTGTTGCTACGTGCAATTTTTTATTGTCCCAGACAGAGATGAGGATTCCTCTGATTCTGAGGATGTGTAGATGAGGAACGGCGGAGTATGGAAGCCAAATAGAGCCCCTCTGATTCCGAACCCATTACAAATGTTAGGGAATTAAATAGTAATATGTCAAGTATTATAAATCAGACACTGTGAGGTAAAAATGAAAGAACAATAGAGTTTATCACAAGAATCAAGATGTGTTTAAGGATAAGGAAAAATGTATTATTGTAAAACAGGAAATTGTTTGTTTAAGAAATAAAACATGTTATAACTAAATGACTAAGAATATAAGAAACTTGAAAGATACTAGTAAGCTAAAAAATGATACTAGCCAAGAACCAATCTAGTGCAACACACCAACAAACTGTTAAACTCAATGCAGAAAAGAAGCAGTAATAGTATAATAAAACCAAACTAAAATGATAATTTCTTCAAATGTAAAATTTCTCTCAAATTATCAATTTTGAGAGGGGAGTATATGTAACACCACAAAATGTTACATAACCTAGACATTCACCAGAAGGGTAAATAAGTACACTGAAATAATAAAAGTGAATAATTTATGATGAAAGTAGCAAAGAAGAGAAGGACCAACAAAGAAGAAAGAAGAAGAAGGATCCCTAGAAGCAGTGAGGAATACACTGCATGACACTACAACAAATACTATGACTGACTCTAACTAATGGACATGCCAAGTTCACTATAAGCTGTCAAACAAGCCAGTCAATGACATGAATATAATGTCATGTGTCAGATAAACCAATTAAATAATGACGAAAATAATGTAATATCAGTAACAGCATTTTGGCTGAAAGTAAATGAACCATGACCAGTAAATGACAAAGCCTATGACTAGATTAGCTATTAGATTACAAACTAAACTTAGATTAGCTAAATTAAAACTAGCATTACAAACCCAGATGTAATATTAATAAGTAAAAGTAGTTATAAAAGGAAACCTTATATGGATGAGTAACTTCCTTATTATACAAAATGCAACTAGTCACAATTATTAAAGCATAAACATATGCTAAAAAACATGTCTAGACCATGTGTAAACAAACGTTTGTCAGTAAATTAATAAGGAAAAAGGACTCCTAGTGAACATAAAATTTACTGAACAATCAATATAACTAAAGATAATATGAAATATCACCACTCAATTGTTAATGGATAACGTTAAGTTGAGTAGGCCAAACGAAATGTAATTAGGAATAAGGATTTTCGATAATAATGTATCGCTTTAATTATGTTAAGATTTAATATTGTACAGTTATAAATAGCTATTAAGTATAATCACAGATGTGTTAGTGTTCAAACAAAGACGTTATAAAGAAAACGCAATGTGAAACACTAAATGTCAAAAGATAGGGAATGCTCGCATTATGCATCGCTAGCAGACGACAGTGAGAAACCATGTTTCTAAACATTCTTTATGAGCATTGTCAAAGAAAACGAGGTTAAAACCTGTGTTAAGGCACATCAAATTGAAGCCCATAAACTAAACTTTAATTTGATGGTAATAACCTCGCGATCGAAACTATAATAAGTGCGTTGTGCGCGTTAACCTCAGTTATTGTTAAAAAGTAAGAAATTATTTGGGTAAAACCAACAACAATGGTAGTTGTCAACAACGTTCGCCGGACGACGGTTAAAAAACAATACGTCATTTTGTAACGGTTATCAGAACCAATCAGAAGAGAGGTTATTGAACGATCTTACCGCCTAAGCCCTATGAAGCGAGGGGGTATATAATCAAAAACGCAGAGAATTCGTTACACTTTTTGTCATCACATCGAGCGAGACAGTTGTCGCTCGTCACCGCAATATTTTTTAATAACTGAAATTAGTACAACAATAGTAAACCGTTTAAAATTTTCTTCAAGACATTCAACGATACTGCAATTTACTACAAGGAAGTGCTTCGAAAGTAAAGTGAATATTTTAATTTGTGCGTGATTTTAGAACGAGAGAGAGAGTTTTATAATCAGTATTTAACATAGCCCAGATTTATTTAGAAGAGGGCCGACTCTCCGTTCATAGTTCGTGTGAAGTGTAATTAACCAGTGGTCATTATAATCCGACCACCAGAGTGTTTTTAATAAATTTTAATCTATACGATTAAAAGAAAAAAGGTAACACTGTGACAATTTATTTTATTTCTCTGCTTGCACTGATCATTATTTACCACAAAACTGTACTGACGCAGGAACAACTAAACTTTCAATCGTATACACCGTTTCAATTTACTTAGCGGATTTGTCAATCCAATGTATGATATTTGTATTAGTCCTAAGTGTTGAAAATATTTGTTAGTAAATAAGTCAGCGTAACAAACGCTAACCTGAAAAATAGTTACGAGTTTTAAAAAGAGGCCAAGTTATTAATTATTATTATTAACGTCTGTCAAGGCATAGGATAGTTCTTTTTTGTATTTCAAAGAGCCTACCCGTGAGGTATATTATATAATTAAAAGTCAAATTGTTAATAGATGTAAGAGTTTATTGTTCTAACTGAGCTAGACCGTATTGTAAACGGACCAAGTAACTTCAGATTTATATTAATGTATCCATTGTACTTTAATTGTTGATTTTATTTTCAAAGGGTAAAATAAACCCAGATTTTATTCAGCATAAACCTTGATCATAATTATTTCATATAGTTAATTGATAATTAACATTGAGTACAGGGAGATAACTCAGAGTAGAGATTCTACTATATTAGATTTAAATTATAGTGAAAACATCAAGCATTTAAACAAAGTCTAAAGTGAACTTATCAATTTTAAATTTTATTAAATGGTTTTTCATGGGAATTTTCCTAAAATAAACCCATGTGGCGCCCTTATTGTAAACAAGGAGTGATATAACCTTGTTGAAAAAGCAAACTGGTATTAAGCGTATCTTGACAGCTTATATTTTTGGTAAGCGAACTTCAGAACTTCCAGTATCACGAACAGGTACGTGAAAGTGTATATTATTATAAATTGTTTGTCCAGACGAGACTTAACGTTACGTACACTGACGACACTTAACCGAGAAGAGGAGTTCCGCTGCAAGATCGACGCTACGGCTACATTCATCCACCGACCAGCGATTAACTTATTAGTCACTATAATTATCAAAATCTACTAAATAAACAATATTTATCAATTATTACTAAAGATTATTACTGCAATTATTTTAAAAAGAGAGTTTATTTCGAGTTGTAACACGAGATTCATTATAATCAAATTTTAACTTAGCTTTAAATTAAATCAAATACATTTAATTTTAACAACGAGGGATCTCGTTCTTTCACAAATTGGCGATCAACAGAGTGTGGCTTTAAAAATATTAAACGAATAAATTTTTAATATTAAAATTAAGCCCGGCAAATACAAGAGAACAATCATGCCTCTCACGACAGTGGAGTATATGGAACTCATAGAAATGATGATGGAATTAAAGGAAGAGTTTAGGATATCCCGGGAAGAGAATCATAAGATGATGGAATCGTTAATTAAGAAAATGGAAGAAAGGAAGGACGATGGCAAACCAGCGATAGAAGAAGTACCAAATGAGGAAACCATCGAAGAATTAAGTATACAATCCGAAGACGATGGTAAACAAACCGAGAATAAAGAAGACTCAAAAGCATTATTGCCTGAGGATACACACCACAGGAATGAAGAGAATATTCAGCACCAAGAAGCCATCGTTAAAAAGGTGAAGAACAAGATAATTAAGAAAACGGGAGAGAAAGAGACAAAAATAAAGGGAATAATACGCCCTAAGAAGACAAGGATTACGAAGAAAATATTAGAGATGACTAGGAGTGGATTAATTAACTTCGTGGACAACCCAATTATTCGTCATAGAGCAAGAATCAACGGTAAGAAGTATGAACAGAACTTCATAAAAATATTAAAAGTAAATCACCATAAAACCGTGGATAAAAACCTAAATAAGAATACAATTAAATCAAATATGCCAACAAGTGAAATACCTCAGATAAGGTCAGTCGATTCCTCAAAGAATAACCAACCATTAAAATGTTTAATTCATAATCCGGGTGACGGAACGATTAAAACAATGTTACATACCAGTGACTATGTTATGACGGAGAAGGTTATAAACAATGAGGTATTTAAGGTGAATACTCCTTGAAGAAGGATGCATCGCGGGAAGAAGGAAAACTACCAGAAACAGATGGACCGGATCATTGAAGGATACGCCCAAGCGATCAGAAAATTGCGGCAGGAAAGGAACCAGTTGACGGAGAACTCCAGCCAGAAGACAGGAGACAACGAACCAGAGTTAGAAGAGACACCAGAAGTTAATTATAACAAAAACCAGGAGAACACCAGACACCTGGGTAACAAAGATAATGGGGAGAAGAAAACGAGAGGACATAAGGTAGCTGAAGATTTGGTCACAACAAAATGGAAGAGCCGAATGATAGTGAGGTATGCGACAGGGTCAGAAAAAGGTCTGAACATAAAGATGATCCAAACGACAAACACACCGAATATGAATGACTATGGCTAAACATTAGAAGCCATCAGCCACTGAAAAAAAGGACAGATATCAAAGATAACCGAGAGAAGCAACCAAAAGGTTAAAGAAAATAAAAAACCATCAGAACTATATGAAACTATTTAAAGAATATAAAAAAGTATTATGCATAAGGAAATTTATTATAAAATGTATTGTAAGATGTTAAATATCATAATATATGTCGTATTATAAACAGCTATCAAAAATGGATCTATGAAAACGTAATTGACCCATAATGAACCCAATAGAATGGTGAAGCACAAGAGAACCCCGTATATAGACTATTGAATGAACTTATTATAATATAAGAGTGAACTACTTTATCATACAGTGAATATAACAAGAGTGTTTATTATATCAAATATAGTAAAGGTATCTACCATGAAAAGGTTAAATAAGTGATAAAGAAAAATATTTATCATATTAAATGTATTGAAAATATCTAATTGCATATAACAAGAATGTTTATCATAAAGAAGAATGTGTATCATATCGTGTATACACATGATAATAGAAAAATGTATTTATCATGTAAATAGAAAAAATGTTTATTATATTGTATAAAACAAAAATGATTATTATATATTGTATCTAACGAAATGTTTGTTAAATAATAATACAATGTTACTATGACTCTTCAAAGGATTAATTTCAATAAATGAAATTAAAACATCCAGAATAAAGGTAAAAAATCAAACCTTTGAAGGAGCAGAGAAGAAAAACAACAAAGTGCCGAATATTGAAAGGAGATGGATTAAACAAGGAATGGGAATAATTAATTAAGTGATAAATAAAAATGTTTATCATATTGTATAATAAAGAGAAATGTCTATTTATAAATAGCAAAAATGTTTATTGTATATTGAGTATAATAAGAATGATTATTATATATTGTATCTAACAAAAATGTATGTCAAAATAATAATATAATGTTACTCTGACTCTTCAAATGATTAATTTCAATAAATGAAATTAAAACATCCAGAATAAAGGTGAACAATCAAACTTTTGAAGGAGCAGAGAAGAAAAACAACAAAGTGTCGAATATTGAAAGGAGATGGATTAAACAAGGAATGGGAATAATTAATTAAGTGATAAATAAAAATGTTTATCATATTGTATAATAAAGAGAAATGTCTATTTATGTATAACTAAAGTGTTTATCATAATACTACTATTATTAAGAAACAAGAATGTTAATTGAACGATAAAGACAAATGTTTAGTTGTATATACCAAAAATATATATCAAATTGTATCTAACAAAAATGTTTATTATATGTATATTGTAAACCCTGGTAATCCAGGATGATAATGAACCAAATGTTAAAACACCCAATATACAAACAATGTTAAGTGTGAAGTATTGTGAACTCACGAAGAATTTAAAGACCAACTGCATAATTATATAGTGATAAAGCTAAGTGTGTAATTTAAGAATATTAAGATAAACAAAACAACTTACAAACTAGTATAGAAAAATAACAACAAGGCTAATAAATAACATAGCCAATATGTCAAGTTAGAGATAAAATAATGACCTGTGAAGAGAAGTGTAGTAGCTAAAATGATAAAGCATGAAAAGTGATAACAATGAAACCTCTAATACCTTGAATGTTATGTTGAATAAGACATCATATTCTTATATTATTGAAAAAATGAATGATATGTTATATTTTATGTGTTGTGATAGTGCAACTGTTGCTACGTGCAATTTTTTATTGTCCCAGACAGAGATGAGGATTCCTCTGATTCTGAGGATGTGTAGATGAGGAACGGCGGAGTATGGAAGCCAAATAGAGCCCCTCTGATTCCGAACCCATTACAAATGTTAGGGAATTAAATAGTAATATGTCAAGTATTATAAATCAGACACTGTGAGGTAAAAATGAAAGAACAATAGAGTTTATCACAAGAATCAAGATGTGTTTAAGGATAAGGAAAAATGTATTATTGTAAAACAGGAAATTGTTTGTTTAAGAAATAAAACATGTTATAACTAAATGACTAAGAATATAAGAAACTTGAAAGATACTAGTAAGCTAAAAAATGATACTAGCCAAGAACCAATCTAGTGCAACACACCAACAAACTGTTAAACTCAATGCAGAAAAGAAGCAGTAATAGTATAATAAAACCAAACTAAAATGATAATTTCTTCAAATGTAAAATTTCTCTCAAATTATCAATTTTGAGAGGGGAGTATATGTAACACCACAAAATGTTACATAACCTAGACATTCACCAGAAGGGTAAATAAGTACACTGAAATAATAAAAGTGAATAATTTATGATGAAAGTAGCAAAGAAGAGAAGGACCAACAAAGAAGAAAGAAGAAGAAGGATCCCTAGAAGCAGTGAGGAATACACTGCATGACACTACAACAAATACTATGACTGACTCTAACTAATGGACATGCCAAGTTCACTATAAGCTGTCAAACAAGCCAGTCAATGACATGAATATAATGTCATGTGTCAGATAAACCAATTAAATAATGACGAAAATAATGTAATATCAGTAACAGCATTTTGGCTGAAAGTAAATGAACCATGACCAGTAAATGACAAAGCCTATGACTAGATTAGCTATTAGATTACAAACTAAACTTAGATTAGCTAAATTAAAACTAGCATTACAAACCCAGATGTAATATTAATAAGTAAAAGTAGTTATAAAAGGAAACCTTATATGGATGAGTAACTTCCTTATTATACAAAATGCAACTAGTCACAATTATTAAAGCATAAACATATGCTAAAAAACATGTCTAGACCATGTGTAAACAAACGTTTGTCAGTAAATTAATAAGGAAAAAGGACTCCTAGTGAACATAAAATTTACTGAACAATCAATATAACTAAAGATAATATGAAATATCACCACTCAATTGTTAATGGATAACGTTAAGTTGAGTAGGCCAAACGAAATGTAATTAGGAATAAGGATTTTCGATAATAATGTATCGCTTTAATTATGTTAAGATTTAATATTGTACAGTTATAAATAGCTATTAAGTATAATCACAGATGTGTTAGTGTTCAAACAAAGACGTTATAAAGAAAACGCAATGTGAAACACTAAATGTCAAAAGATAGGGAATGCTCGCATTATGCATCGCTAGCAGACGACAGTGAGAAACCATGTTTCTAAACATTCTTTATGAGCATTGTCAAAGAAAACGAGGTTAAAACCTGTGTTAAGGCACATCAAATTGAAGCCCATAAACTAAACTTTAATTTGATGGTAATAACCTCGCGATCGAAACTATAATAAGTGCGTTGTGCGCGTTAACCTCAGTTATTGTTAAAAAGTAAGAAATTATTTGGGTAAAACCAACAACAATGGTAGTTGTCAACAACGTTCGCCGGACGACGGTTAAAAAACAATACGTCATTTTGTAACGGTTATCAGAACCAATCAGAAGAGAGGTTATTGAACGATCTTACCGCCTAAGCCCTATGAAGCGAGGGGGTATATAATCAAAAACGCAGAGAATTCGTTACACTTTTTGTCATCACATCGAGCGAGACAGTTGTCGCTCGTCACCGCAATATTTTTTAATAACTGAAATTAGTACAACAATAGTAAACCGTTTAAAATTTTCTTCAAGACATTCAACGATACTGCAATTTACTACAAGGAAGTGCTTCGAAAGTAAAGTGAATATTTTAATTTGTGCGTGATTTTAGAACGAGAGAGAGAGTTTTATAATCAGTATTTAACATAGCCCAGATTTATTTAGAAGAGGGCCGACTCTCCGTTCATAGTTCGTGTGAAGTGTAATTAACCAGTGGTCATTATAATCCGACCACCAGAGTGTTTTTAATAAATTTTAATCTATACGATTAAAAGAAAAAAGGTAACACTGTGACAATTTATTTTATTTCTCTGCTTGCACTGATCATTATTTACCACAAAACTGTACTGACGCAGGAACAACTAAACTTTCAATCGTATACACCGTTTCAATTTACTTAGCGGATTTGTCAATCCAATGTATGATATTTGTATTAGTCCTAAGTGTTGAAAATATTTGTTAGTAAATAAGTCAGCGTAACAAACGCTAACCTGAAAAATAGTTACGAGTTTTAAAAAGAGGCCAAGTTATTAATTATTATTATTAACGTCTGTCAAGGCATAGGATAGTTCTTTTTTGTATTTCAAAGAGCCTACCCGTGAGGTATATTATATAATTAAAAGTCAAATTGTTAATAGATATAAGAGTTTATTGTTCTAACTGAGCTAGACCGTATTGTAAACGGACCAAGTAACTTCAGATTTATATTAATGTATCCATTGTACTTTAATTGTTGATTTTATTTTCAAAATTTTCAAAGGTACTATAAACCCAGATTTTATTCAGCATAAACCTTGATCATAATTATTTCATATAGTTAATTGATAATTAACATTGAGTACAGGGAGATAACTCAGAGTAGAGATTCTACTATATTAGATTTAAATTATAGTGAAAACATCAAGCATTTAAACAAAGTCTAATGTGAATTTATCAATTTTAAATTTTATTAATTGGTTTTTCATGGGAATTTTCCTAAAATAAACCCATGTGGCGCCCTTATCGTAAACAAGGAGTGATATAAGCTTGTTGAAAAAGCAAACTGGTATTAAGCACATCTTGACAGCTTATATTTTTGGTAAGCGAACTTCAGAACTTCCAGTATCACGAACAGGTACGTGAAAGTGTATATTATTATAAATTGTTTGTCCAGACGAGACTTAACATTACGTACACTGATGACACTTAACCGAGAAGAGGAGTTCCGCTGCAAGATCGACGCTACGGCTACATTCATCCACCGACCAGCGATTAACTTATTAGTCACTATAATTATCAAAATCTACTAAATAAACAATATTTATCAATTATTACTAAAGATTATTACTGCAATTATTTTAAAAAGAGAGTTTATTTCGAGTTGTAACACGAGATTCATTATAATCAAATTTTAACTTAGCTTTAAATTAAATCAAATACATTTAATTTTAACAACGAGGGATCTCGTTCTTTCACAAATTGGCGATCAACAGAGTGTGGCTTTAAAAATATTAAACGAATAAATTTTTAATATTAAAATTAAGCCCGGCAAATACAAGAGAACAATCATGCCTCTCACGACAGTGGAGTATATGGAACTCATAGAAATGATGATGGAATTAAAGGAAGAGTTTAGGATATCCCGGGAAGAGAATCATAAGATGATGGAATCGTTAATTAAGAAAATGGAAGAAAGGAAGGACGATGGCAAACCAGCGATAGAAGAAGTACCAAATGAGGAAACCATCGAAGAATTAAGTATACAATCCGAAGACGATGGTAAACAAACCGAGAATAAAGAAGACTCAAAAGCATTATTGCCTGAGGATACACACCACAGGAATGAAGAGAATATTCAGCACCAAGAAGCCATCGTTAAAAAGGTGAAGAACAAGATAATTAAGAAAACGGGAGAGAAAGAGACAAAAATAAAGGGAATAATACGCCCTAAGAAGACAAGGATTACGAAGAAAATATTAGAGATGACTAGGAGTGGATTAATTAACTTCGTGGACAACCCAATTATTCGTCATAGAGCAAGAATCAACGGTAAGAAGTATGAACAGAACTTCATAAAAATATTAAAAGTAAATCACCATAAAACCGTGGATAAAAACCTAAATAAGAATACAATTAAATCAAATATGCCAACAAGTGAAATACCTCAGATAAGGTCAGTCGATTCCTCAAAGAATAACCAACCATTAAAATGTTTAATTCATAATCCGGGTGACGGAACGATTAAAACAATGTTACATACCAGTGACTATGTTATGACGGAGAAGGTTATAAACAATGAGGTATTTAAGGTGAATACTCCTTGAAGAAGGATGCATCGCGGGAAGAAGGAAAACTACCAGAAACAGATGGACCGGATCATTGAAGGATACGCCCAAGCGATCAGAAAATTGCGGCAGGAAAGGAACCAGTTGACGGAGAACTCCAGCCAGAAGACAGGAGACAACGAACCAGAGTTAGAAGAGACACCAGAAGTTAATTATAACAAAAACCAGGAGAACACCAGACACCTGGGTAACAAAGATAATGGGGAGAAGAAAACGAGAGGACATAAGGTAGCTGAAGATTTGGTCACAACAAAATGGAAGAGCCGAATGATAGTGAGGTATGCGACAGGGTCAGAAAAAGGTCTGAACATAAAGATGATCCAAACGACAAACACACCGAATATGAATGACTATGGCTAAACATTAGAAGCCATCAGCCACTGAAAAAAAGGACAGATATCAAAGATAACCGAGAGAAGCAACCAAAAGGTTAAAGAAAATAAAAAACCATCAGAACTATATGAAACTATTTAAAGAATATAAAAAAGTATTATGCATAAGGAAATTTATTATAAAATGTATTGTAAGATGTTAAATATCATAATATATGTCGTATTATAAACAGCTATCAAAAATGGATCTATGAAAACGTAATTGACCCATAATGAACCCAATAGAATGGTGAAGCACAAGAGAACCCCGTATATAGACTATTGAATGAACTTATTATAATATAAGAGTGAACTACTTTATCATACAGTGAATATAACAAGAGTGTTTATTATATCAAATATAGTAAAGGTATCTACCATGAAAAGGTTAAATAAGTGATAAAGAAAAATATTTATCATATTAAATGTATTGAAAATATCTAATTGCATATAACAAGAATGTTTATCATAAAGAAGAATGTGTATCATATCGTGTATACACATGATAATAGAAAAATGTATTTATCATGTAAATAGAAAAAATGTTTATTATATTGTATAAAACAAAAATGATTATTATATATTGTATCTAACGAAATGTTTGTTAAATAATAATACAATGTTACTATGACTCTTCAAAGGATTAATTTCAATAAATGAAATTAAAACATCCAGAATAAAGGTAAAAAATCAAACCTTTGAAGGAGCAGAGAAGAAAAACAACAAAGTGCCGAATATTGAAAGGAGATGGATTAAACAAGGAATGGGAATAATTAATTAAGTGATAAATAAAAATGTTTATCATATTGTATAATAAAGAGAAATGTCTATTTATAAATAGCAAAAATGTTTATTGTATATTGAGTATAATAAGAATGATTATTATATATTGTATCTAACAAAAATGTATGTCAAAATAATAATATAATGTTACTCTGACTCTTCAAATGATTAATTTCAATAAATGAAATTAAAACATCCAGAATAAAGGTGAACAATCAAACTTTTGAAGGAGCAGAGAAGAAAAACAACAAAGTGTCGAATATTGAAAGGAGATGGATTAAACAAGGAATGGGAATAATTAATTAAGTGATAAATAAAAATGTTTATCATATTGTATAATAAAGAGAAATGTCTATTTATGTATAACTAAAGTGTTTATCATAATACTACTATTATTAAGAAACAAGAATGTTAATTGAACGATAAAGACAAATGTTTAGTTGTATATACCAAAAATATATATCAAATTGTATCTAACAAAAATGTTTATTATATGTATATTGTAAACCCTGGTAATCCAGGATGATAATGAACCAAATGTTAAAACACCCAATATACAAACAATGTTAAGTGTGAAGTATTGTGAACTCACGAAGAATTTAAAGACCAACTGCATAATTATATAGTGATAAAGCTAAGTGTGTAATTTAAGAATATTAAGATAAACAAAACAACTTACAAACTAGTATAGAAAAATAACAACAAGGCTAATAAATAACATAGCCAATATGTCAAGTTAGAGATAAAATAATGACCTGTGAAGAGAAGTGTAGTAGCTAAAATGATAAAGCATGAAAAGTGATAACAATGAAACCTCTAATACCTTGAATGTTATGTTGAATAAGACATCATATTCTTATATTATTGAAAAAATGAATGATATGTTATATTTTATGTGTTGTGATAGTGCAACTGTTGCTACGTGCAATTTTTTATTGTCCCAGACAGAGATGAGGATTCCTCTGATTCTGAGGATGTGTAGATGAGGAACGGCGGAGTATGGAAGCCAAATAGAGCCCCTCTGATTCCGAACCCATTACAAATGTTAGGGAATTAAATAGTAATATGTCAAGTATTATAAATCAGACACTGTGAGGTAAAAATGAAAGAACAATAGAGTTTATCACAAGAATCAAGATGTGTTTAAGGATAAGGAAAAATGTATTATTGTAAAACAGGAAATTGTTTGTTTAAGAAATAAAACATGTTATAACTAAATGACTAAGAATATAAGAAACTTGAAAGATACTAGTAAGCTAAAAAATGATACTAGCCAAGAACCAATCTAGTGCAACACACCAACAAACTGTTAAACTCAATGCAGAAAAGAAGCAGTAATAGTATAATAAAACCAAACTAAAATGATAATTTCTTCAAATGTAAAATTTCTCTCAAATTATCAATTTTGAGAGGGGAGTATATGTAACACCACAAAATGTTACATAACCTAGACATTCACCAGAAGGGTAAATAAGTACACTGAAATAATAAAAGTGAATAATTTATGATGAAAGTAGCAAAGAAGAGAAGGACCAACAAAGAAGAAAGAAGAAGAAGGATCCCTAGAAGCAGTGAGGAATACACTGCATGACACTACAACAAATACTATGACTGACTCTAACTAATGGACATGCCAAGTTCACTATAAGCTGTCAAACAAGCCAGTCAATGACATGAATATAATGTCATGTGTCAGATAAACCAATTAAATAATGACGAAAATAATGTAATATCAGTAACAGCATTTTGGCTGAAAGTAAATGAACCATGACCAGTAAATGACAAAGCCTATGACTAGATTAGCTATTAGATTACAAACTAAACTTAGATTAGCTAAATTAAAACTAGCATTACAAACCCAGATGTAATATTAATAAGTAAAAGTAGTTATAAAAGGAAACCTTATATGGATGAGTAACTTCCTTATTATACAAAATGCAACTAGTCACAATTATTAAAGCATAAACATATGCTAAAAAACATGTCTAGACCATGTGTAAACAAACGTTTGTCAGTAAATTAATAAGGAAAAAGGACTCCTAGTGAACATAAAATTTACTGAACAATCAATATAACTAAAGATAATATGAAATATCACCACTCAATTGTTAATGGATAACGTTAAGTTGAGTAGGCCAAACGAAATGTAATTAGGAATAAGGATTTTCGATAATAATGTATCGCTTTAATTATGTTAAGATTTAATATTGTACAGTTATAAATAGCTATTAAGTATAATCACAGATGTGTTAGTGTTCAAACAAAGACGTTATAAAGAAAACGCAATGTGAAACACTAAATGTCAAAAGATAGGGAATGCTCGCATTATGCATCGCTAGCAGACGACAGTGAGAAACCATGTTTCTAAACATTCTTTATGAGCATTGTCAAAGAAAACGAGGTTAAAACCTGTGTTAAGGCACATCAAATTGAAGCCCATAAACTAAACTTTAATTTGATGGTAATAACCTCGCGATCGAAACTATAATAAGTGCGTTGTGCGCGTTAACCTCAGTTATTGTTAAAAAGTAAGAAATTATTTGGGTAAAACCAACAACAATGGTAGTTGTCAACAACGTTCGCCGGACGACGGTTAAAAAACAATACGTCATTTTGTAACGGTTATCAGAACCAATCAGAAGAGAGGTTATTGAACGATCTTACCGCCTAAGCCCTATGAAGCGAGGGGGTATATAATCAAAAACGCAGAGAATTCGTTACACTTTTTGTCATCACATCGAGCGAGACAGTTGTCGCTCGTCACCGCAATATTTTTTAATAACTGAAATTAGTACAACAATAGTAAACCGTTTAAAATTTTCTTCAAGACATTCAACGATACTGCAATTTACTACAAGGAAGTGCTTCGAAAGTAAAGTGAATATTTTAATTTGTGCGTGATTTTAGAACGAGAGAGAGAGTTTTATAATCAGTATTTAACATAGCCCAGATTTATTTAGAAGAGGGCCGACTCTCCGTTCATAGTTCGTGTGAAGTGTAATTAACCAGTGGTCATTATAATCCAACCACCAGAGTGTTTTTAATAAATTTTAATCTATACGATTAAAAGAAAAAAGGTAACACTGTGACAATTTATTTTATTTCTCTGCTTGCACTGATCATTATTTACCACAAAACTGTACTGACGCAGGAACAACTAAACTTTCAATCGTATACACCGTTTCAATTTACTTAGCGGATTTGTCAATCCAATGTATGATATTTGTATTAGTCCTAAGTGTTGAAAATATTTGTTAGTAAATAAGTCAGCGTAACAAACGCTAACCTGAAAAATAGTTACGAGTTTTAAAAAGAGGCCAAGTTATTAATTATTATTATTAACGTCTGTCAAGGCATAGGATAGTTCTTTTTTGTATTTCAAAGAGCCTACCCGTGAGGTATATTATATAATTAAAAGTCAAATTGTTAATAGATGTAAGAGTTTATTGTTCTAACTGAGCTAGACCGTATTGTAAACGGACCAAGTAACTTCAGATTTATATTAATGTATCCATTGTACTTTAATTGTTGATTTTATTTTCAAAGGGTAAAATAAACCCAGATTTTATTCAGCATAAACCTTGATCATAATTATTTCATATAGTTAATTGATAATTAACATTGAGTACAGGGAGATAACTCAGAGTAGAGATTCTACTATATTAGATTTAAATTATAGTGAAAACATCAAGCATTTAAACAAAGTCTAAAGTGAACTTATCAATTTTAAATTTTATTAAATGGTTTTTCATGGGAATTTTCCTAAAATAAACCCATGTGGCGCCCTTATTGTAAACAAGGAGTGATATAACCTTGTTGAAAAAGCAAACTGGTATTAAGCGTATCTTGACAGCTTATATTTTTGGTAAGCGAACTTCAGAACTTCCAGTATCACGAACAGGTACGTGAAAGTGTATATTATTATAAATTGTTTGTCCAGACGAGACTTAACGTTACGTACACTGACGACACTTAACCGAGAAGAGGAGTTCCGCTGCAAGATCGACGCTACGGCTACATTCATCCACCGACCAGCAATTAACTTATTAGTCACTATAATTATCAAAATCTACTAAATAAACAATATTTATCAATTATTACTAAAGATTATTACTGCAATTATTTTAAAAAGAGAGTTTATTTCGAGTTGTAACACAAGATTCATTATAATCAAATTTTAACTTAGCTTTAAATTAAATCAAATACATTTAATTTTAACAACGAGGGATCTCGTTCTTTCACAAATTGGCGACCAACAGAGTGTGGCTTTAAAAATATTAAACGAATAAATTTTTAATATTAAAATTAAGCCCGGCAATTACAAGAGAACAATCATGCCTCTCACGACAGCGGAGTATATGGAACTCATAGAAATGATGATGGAATTAAAGGAAGAGTTTAGGATATCCCGGGAAGAGAATCAGAAGATGATGGAATAGTTAATTAAGAAAACGGAAGAAAGGAAGGACGATGGCAAACCGGCGATAGAAGAAGTACCAAATGAGGAAACCATGGAAGAATTAAGTATACAATCCGAAGACGATGGTAAACAAGCCGAGAATAAAGAAGACTCAAAAGCATTATTGCCTGAGGATACACACCACAGAAATGAAGAGAATATTCAGCACCAAGAAGCCATCGTTAAAAAGGTGAAGAACAAGATAATTAACAAAACGGGAGAGAAAGAGACAAAAATAAAGGGAATAATACGCCCTAAGAAGACAAGGATTACAAAGGAAATATTAGAGATGACTAGGAGTGGATTAATTAACTTCGTGGACAACCCAATTATTCGTCATAGAGCAAGAATCAATGGTAAGAAGTATGAACAGAACTTCATAAAAATATTAAAAGTAAATCACCATAAAACCGTGAATAAAAACCTAAATAAGAATACAATTAAATCAAATATGCCAACAAGTGAAATACCTCGGATAAGGTCAGTCGATTCCTGAAAGAATAACCAACCATTAAAATGTTTAATTCATAATCCGGGTGACGGAACGATTAAAACAATGTTACATACCAGTGACTATGTTATGACGGAGAAGGTTATAAACAATGAGGTATTTAAGGTGAATACTCCTAGAAGAAGGATGCATCGCGGGAAGAAGGAAAACTACCAGAAACAGATGGACCGGATCATTGAAGGATACGCCCAAGCGATCAGAAAATTGTGGCAGGAAAGGAACCAGTTGACGGAGAACTCCAGCCAGAAGACAGGAGACAACGAACCAGAGTTAGAAGAGACACCAGAAGTTAATTATAACAAAAACCAGGAGAACACCAGACACATGGGTAACAAATATAATGGGGAGAAGAAAACGAGAGGACATAAGGTAGCTGAAGATTTGGTCACAACAAAATGGAAGAGCCGAATGATAGTGAGGTACGCGACAGGGTCAGAAAAAGGTCTGAACATAAAGATGATCCAAACGACAAACACACCGAATATGAATGACTATGGCTAAACATTAGAAGCCATCAGCCACTGAAGAAAAAGGACAGATGTCAAAGATAACCGAGAGAAGCAACCAAAAGGTTAAAGAAAATAAAAAACCATCAGAACTATATGAAACTATTTAAAGAATATAAAAAAGTATTATGCATAAGGAAATTTATTATAAAATGTATTGTAAGATGTTAAATATCATAATATATGTCGTATTATAAACAGCTATCAAAAATGGATCTATGAAAACGTAATTGACCCATAATGAACCCAATAGAATGTTGAAGCACAAGAGAACCCCGTATATAGACTATTGAATGAACTTATTATAATATAAGAGTGAACTACTTTATCATACAGTGAATATAACAAGAGTGTTTATTATATCAAATATAGTAAAGATATCTACCATGAAAAGGTTAAATAAGTGATAAAGAAAAATATTTATCATATTAAATGTATTGAAAATATCTAATTGCATATAACAAGAATGTTTATCATAAAGAAGAATGTGTATCATATCGTGTATACACGTGATAATAGAAAAATGTATTTATCATGTAAATAGAAAAAATGTTTATTATATTGTATAAAACAAAAATGATTATTATATATTGTATCTAACGAAATGTTTGTTAAATAATAATACAATGTTACTATGACTCTTCAAAGGATTAATTTCAATAAATGAAATTAAAACATCCAGAATAAAGGTAAAAAATCAAACCTTTGAAGGAGCAGAGAAGAAAAACAACAAAGTGTCGAATATTGAAAGGAGATGGATTAAACAAGGAATGGGAATAATTAATTAAGTGATAAATAAAAATGTTTATCATATTGTATAATAAAGAGAAATGTCTATTTATAAATAGCAAAAATGTTTATTGTATATTGAGTATAATAAGAATGATTATTATATATTGTATCTAACAAAAATGTATGTCAAAATAATAATATAATGTTACTCTGACTCTTCAAATGATTAATTTCAATAAATGAAATTAAAACATCCAGAATAAAGGTGAACAATCAGACCTTTGAAGGAGCAGAGAAGAAAAACAACAAAGTGTCGCATATTGAAAAGAGAGGGATTAAACAAGGAATCAGAAAGAATATTAAATAAAAAAGAAAAATGTGTATCGTATAGCATATACCAAGACTGTTTATCATATTAAGTGAATGATGAACGAGAATGATTATCATATTTTATAAAAAAGAAAAAATGTCTATTTATGTATAACTAAAGTGTTTATCATAATACTACTATTATTAAGAAACAAGAATGTTAATTGAACGATAAAGACAAATGTTTAGTTGTATATACCAAAAATATATACCAAATTGTATCTAACAAAAATGTTTATTATATGTATATTGTAAACCCTGGTAATCCAGGATGATAATGAACCAAATGTTAAAACACCCAATATACAAACAATGTTAAGTGTGAAGTATTGTGAACTCATGAAGAATTTAAAGACCAACTGCATAATTATATAGTGATAAGGCTAAGTGTGTAATTTAAGAATATTAAGATAAACAAAACAACTTACAAACTAGTATAGAAAAATAACAACAAGGCTAATAAATAACATAGCCAATATGTCAAGTTAGAGATAAAATAATGACCTGTGAAGAGAAGTGTAGTAGCTAAAATGATAAAGCATGAAAAGTGATAACAATGAAACCTCTAATACCTTGAATGTTATGTTGAATAAGACGTCATATTCTTATATTATTGAAAAAATGAATGATATGTTATATTTTGTGTTGTGATAGTGCAACTGTTGCTACGTGCAATTTTTTATTGTCCCAGACAGAGATGAGGATTCCTCTGATTCTGAGGATGTGTAGATGAGGAATGGCGGAGTATGGAAGCCAAATAGAGCCCCTCTGATTCCGAACCCATTACAAATGTTAGGGAATTAAATAGTAATATGTCAAGGATTATAAATCAGACACTGTGAGGTAAAAATGAAAGAACAATAGAGTTTATCATAAGAATCAAGATTTGTTTAAGGATAAAGAAAAATGTATTATTGTAAAACAGGAAATTGTTAGTTTAAGAAATAAAACATGTTATAACTAAATGACTAAGAATATAAGAAACTTGAAAGATACTAGTAAGCTAAAAAATGATACTAGCCAAGAACCAATCTAGTGCAACACACCAACAAACTATTAAACTCAATGAAGAAAAGAAGCAGTAATACTATAATAAAACCAAACTAAAATGATAATTTCTTCAAATGTAAAATTTCTCTCAAATTATCAATTTTGAGAGGGGAGTATATGTAACACCACAAAATGTTACATAACCTAGACATTCACCAGAAGGGTAAATAAGTACACTGAAATAATAAAAGTGAATAATTTATGATGAAAGTAGCAAAGAAGAGAAGGACCAACAAAGAAGAATGAAGAAGAAGGATCCCAAGAAGCAGTGAGGAATACACTGCATGACACTACAACAAATACTATGACTGACTCTAACTAATGGACATGCCAAGTTCACTATAAGCTGTCAAACAAGCCAGTCAATGACATGAATATAATGTCATGTGTCAGATAAACCAATTAAATAATGACGAAAATAATGTAATATCAGTAACAGCATTTTGGCTGAAAGTAAATGAACCATGACCAGTAAATGACAAAGCCTATGACTAGATTAGCTGTGGCCACAATGTAAATTAAAACTAGCATTACAAACCCAGATGTAATATTAATAAGTAAAAGTAGTTATAAAAGGAAACCTTATATGGACGAGTAACTTCCTTATTATACAAAATGCAACTAGTCACAATTATTAAAGCATAAACATATGGTAAAAAACATGTCTAGACCATGTGTAAACAAACGTTTGTCAGTAAATTAATAAGGAAAAAGGACTCCTAGTGAACATAAAATTTACTGAACAATCAATATAACTAAAGATAATATGAAATATCACCACTCAATTGTTAATGGATAAGTTAAGTTGAGTAGGCCAAACGAAATGTAATTAGGAATAAGGATTTTCGATATTAATGTATCGCCTTAATTATGTTAAGATTAAAATTGTACAGTTATAAATAGCTATTAAGTATAATCACAGATGTGTTAGTGTTCAAACAAAGACGTTATAAAGAAAACGCAAAGTGAAACACTAAATGTCAAAAGATAGGGAATGCTCGCATTATGCATCACTAGCAGACGACAGTGAGAAACCATGTTTATAAACATTCTTTATGAGCATTGTCAATGAAAACGAGGTTAAAACCTGTGTTAAGCCACATCAAATTGAAGCCCATAAACTAAACTTTAATTTGATGGTAATAACCTCGCGATCGAAACTATAATAAGTGCGTTGTGCACGTTAGCATCAGTTATTGTTAAAAAGTAAGAAATTGGTTGGGTAAAACCAACAACAACGGCAATTGTCAACAACGTTCGCCGGACGACGGTTAAAAAACAATACGTCATTTTGTAACGGTTATCAGAACCAATCAGAAGAGAGATTATTGAACGATCTTACCACCTAAGCCCTATGAAGCGAGGGGGTATATAATCAAAAACGGAGAGAATTCGTTACACTTTTTGTCATCACATCGAGCGAGACAGTTGTCGCTCGTCACCGCAATATTTTTTAATAACTGAAATTAGTACAACAATAGTAAACCGTTTAAAATTTTCTTCAAGACATTCAACAATACTGCAATTTACTACAAGGAAGTGCTTCGAAAGTAAAGTGAATATTTTAATTTGTGCGTGATTTTAGAACGAGAGAGAGAGTTTTATAATCAGTATTTAACATAGCCCAGATTTATTTAGAAGAGGGCCGACTCTCCGTTCATAGTTCGTGTGAAGTGTAATTAACCAGTGGTCATTATAATCCGACCACCGGAGTGTTTTTAATAAATTTTAATCTATACGATTAAAAGAAAAAAGGTAACACCGTGACAATTTATTTTATTTCTCTGCTTGCACTGATCATTATTTACCACAAAACTTTACTGACGCAAGAACAACTAAACTTTCAATCGTATACACCGTTTCAATTTACTTAGCGGATTTGTCAATCCAATGTATGATATTTGTATTAGTCCTAAGTGTTGAAAATATTTGTTAGTAAATAAGTCAGCGTAACAAACGCTAACCTGAAAAATAGTTACGAGTTTTAAAAAGAGGCCAAATTATTAATTATTATTATTAACGTCTGTCAAGGCATAGGATAGTTCTTTTTTGTATTTCAAAGAGCCTACCCGTGAGGTATATTATATAATTAAAAGTCAAATTGTTAATAGATATAAGAGTTTATTGTTCTAACTGAGCTAGACCGTATTGTAAACGGACCAAGTAACTTCAGATTTATATTAATGTATCCATTGTACTTTAATTGTTGATTTTATTTTCAAAGGGTAAAATAAACCCAGATTTTATTCAGCATAAACCTTGATCATAATTATTTCATATAGTTAATTGATAATTAACATTGAGTACAGGGAGATAACTCAGAGTAGAGATTCTACTATATTAGATTTAAATTATAGTGAAAACATCAAGCATTTAAACAAAGTCTAAAGTGAATTTATCAATTTTAAATTTTATTAATTGGTTTTTTCATGGGAATTTTCCTAAAATAAACCCATGTGGCGCCCTTATCGTAAACAAGGAGTGATATAACCTTGTTGAAAAAGCAAGCTGGTATTAAGCGCATCTTGACAGCTTATATTTTTGGTAAGTGAACTTCAGAACTTCCAGTATCACGAACAGGTACGTGAAAGTGTATATTATTATAAATTGTTTGTCCAGACGAGACTTAACATTACGTACACTGACGACACTTAACCGAGAAGAGGAGTTCCGCTGCAAGATCAACGCTACGGCTACATTCATCCACCGACCAGCGATTAACTTATTATTCACTATAATTATCAAAATCTACTAAATAAACAATATTTATCAATTATTACTAAAGATTATTACTGCAATTATTTTAAAAAGAGAGTTTATTTCGAGTTGTAACACGAGATTCATTATAATCAAATTTTAACTTAGCTTTAAATTAAATCAAATACATTTAATTTTAACAACGAGGGATCTCGTTCTTTCACACCCTATGTAAATCTGTTAAAGGTTGTTAGTAGGAAGAAGTTGAGTAAAGTTATAGATGTTAATGCCCATATAAATCAAATCATTGTGAATGAATGAGAATCACCCAAAGAAATTAATGATGCAAATGTGAAAATGTGAAATAGAAAATTCGTAGTGGAAAGGTAAGAGAAAAAAAAAGAGAGAAGGTTGGTGGTAGTATTTTTCCACGAACAACAGTAATTTTGTTTTATGAATTGTGAAATAAAACGACAAAAATTTTGTAACTTAAATAATTAACTTGTCAAGGAGTTGTTTTCCTTCAGAAAACAGAAATGTAATTCATGTAATGTAAACTTGTAAGATGATCCACTGTTGTACTTATTATCCTGTTATAAAGAAGATATTAGTGAGAAGTGAAGGTTGGAACTTGCAAAATGTGTCTATATGAAAATTTTATGAAAATAAAAAGAACTTGTTATTATGCAAGATTAATGGGTGATTTTGGGGGGTTGCTTGGTGTAAATAGAAGAGAAAATCAATTGTGGAATGTAGTGACAGTACAAGTAGAAGGACATAAGTTAGATATTAGTTATGCTATTGCAGTGGCGGCATGTGCCACTGCAGATAGCGGTGAGTGTTGGTGGTAACGTCAAGGTACGTTACCATCATCGGAGGCCTCAAGAGGGTGTATATACACTGCACAACCACTTATATAATTTTATATTATGTTAATTGATACCGTGCAGTGTTAATATTGATGAAGTGAAAACATGCGAATGAGAGAAGATTTTTCCGCCTTTTCGGGCAATTACTGTCTTACCAGCACTAATCGTGGTTTTGGACGACAACCGCGCTGTGGGCAGAAATTGTAAAACTGACCATGGTTGGTTGCCCTTGAAATTGGTGAAAACTGAAATTAACGGGGGGCAACTTAGGGGAAATCCCCGGAACTATAGAACAGCGGCTATCACCTTGTTCGAGTAGGAACAGCAAAAAGGGTGATAGACCCGTTTTAAGGTTATAACTATATAAAATCATATATTATATCTGGCAGTTTAAAATGTAAGGCCGAAGCAAGGACAGGAGATGCCAAAATTCCTCCCTAAAATTTCAGTCCTTGTGGAAGCAACTGGACGCTACAGTCCGGGGGGGGGGCCATAGTGTGTGTGGAAGGAGGTTACTAGTTGGGTAGTAACGTTTAATGGATAAGAAATGTTAAACATGTATAATGACGATGTTGGGCATAAAGATAACTATGATTTTGTTTTAAAGGAAGAGGATCATGAAAGATGATCAATAATTTTAATAGATAGAGTGTTCTAGAGGAGTGAACTCATGTTTTTGTTATATGTAAAAATTATATAGATAGATTGTTTTGTTGATTCTATTAAACTTAATTAGTTGCTTTAAATAGTATTGCATTAGTATAAAGAGTTAAATTTCTTCTTATGCAATGGAAAAGAGTTAAATATTATCGATTGGAGTCGAAATTTTGATAAATATGTAGGAATGAAAAAAGAGAAGGATACATCTATAATAAATCTTGTTTGCATCTATGTATTAGAGATATTAGGAGTTAAGGAAAAACCAATGCTTATTAACGTAAACCAATGTAGCTAAGGGGAAACAGATCAGTTGGGGATATGGCATTATACAAGGCCACTATTTGATTTTTTATTTCAATGTTTCAGAGTTTAGTGATGCTGTGGCGGCGGTCCTGAGCTGGCCAGCGCGTCAGAGCAGGAACATCAAGTGCCTGACTGGCCTTGCGGTGTTGGGATCTCAAAAGAGAAGTCCAGTAAGGTCATGCAGGTGCTGTCACCATCAGTGAACCAAGGGGTAAGTGATTGATATTCTTTTTATATAAACAATACAGGGGGTTGTGGTGACATATCCTAGCTGATCCCTTTAGGAAGTATGAATGTGTCAACAAGAGTTTTTATGCTTCGTCATAAAACCTCTCATTGAAGGGGTCTTGTAACGGTACAAATAGGTCCATATAGGGATTTTGGGTAAACAACAGATATAATTTTATTGTGAATTAAAATTTTGTATGGGTGAGAGTAAAGTTTTCCAAACATGTGAAACAACGCAGAAATCATCGAAGGGTCGGCGTCAAGGTCAGTGGCGTACGTGCTGAGTGGCAGCGACTTTCCCAAAACAACCTGCTGATCTTATGTAAACGTCACTCAAGGAATGTCAGACATAATGGCTGCACCTTAAAAACAAGGACGTCACCATCAAACACAATAGAATTGATGATGCGACAACCCTTCCACTTGGGAAATAAGCGCCATATTGTAGTTCTCAGTCGCCTAACATCTTCCGTGCGAACAGCACGCTACATATATTGCTGGCCAGCAAGTATTTAAAAGTAACAACAAAATGTAACAAAAGTGAATTTAAATTGTTTTGATATCAACAGTATAAAATGTAGAGACAGTGGGTGCAGTTCCAAAAAGCACAGTGTAACAGTTCGGCAGAATACCAATGAGAACATGAGGGCCGCCTGACTCGATCTTCATCCAGCGAGGCAGGGAAGTAAACCTTTCACCCACTTTAAAATACCGATCTTTATAAATCTTATGAGCTCAAATAATTGCAAATGTACCGTTTAATTAGTGTGTGTGTGTGTGAGCATGTGGGCGTGTGTACCGGTACTAAGAAAATCACAAGCATTGGTTCACGTTACGTGATTCATACAACTATTAATTTAAATTATTATACTGCAGTAATGTTCTAAATTCATTTAAATAGGTAACCAGAGTAAATTGGAGATAAAATATATATGGTGTAAATGTATCACACGTAAGACTGACGTAGCGAAAATATTTCGCGCATTTTGTATTTTGGATGCAAAGGAGGAAGACTCCGTCTTGTTTTTATGTTTTGTTATTAAAATATTTAAAAATTCAGACAATTAAAACACAAGTTTTACTCAGTGAAATCAGAGTATATTATTTCTATACAACCATTCCGTTCCTAGCTCGTTTAATAGAACCCTGGACCCGAAAGTAAAATATATTATGTTGGCAACAACATGGCGACTGGACTGCTCAGAGTAAATACAGAGTTTAAAATGTTAACAGTTCAATCAATATAAAAGGTAAGTTTGTTAACAAATGACGGCCCGAACAGTGACTACGTATAAATTGGTTAATAAGTTTGTTAACAACTACAAATTAAAGTTAATTACTACCACAATTAAAAATTGTGTTATACGTAAACGAGTGAAAAATTACAAAGACAAGGCAACCATTCACCTGAAGATCAAATTTACCGTTATCGTGAAAACAGACAAAAAAGTGATCAGTTAAAATGGACGCTATACACGAACTGATAAAATTGAACAGGTCAGAGGCAGCATCTGACATGTCAGAATCGCTGTTTACTATAAATGCCTTTGGGAGTTTTGGATGAGCAACAGACACTATGAACTTTATCAACTCATCATCATCACCATCATCTTCAACACACCATGATTGATGGAGGAGCACAAGATCACCATGAACATCAGGCTATAGAACACTGACAGATAACAGAGGAATCATCATCATCATCAACCAGATGTGCACACACACACACACACATGGAATAACAGCTTCCCAACAGTAACTCAACCAATACGCAGGTGACAAATGAACAATTATATAGTTATTAAAGAAAGAACTCAAAGAATATGAATATGAGCTAACAAAATAATACAAATACGTAAATGTAATAGTGTAAATATTCAGAGTAAAATGCATAATTGTAAGTTGGTGTTGAAAATAATTTTATTTCGTTTGATTTAAAAATGGATGAATCATAAGTAATAATTATTCTTAAAGTAAATATTATTTTATTAAAAATTAATAGTAAACATTCAATTTTGATTTGACAAATTTAATGTTATTTTTGTAAATGATTTGCTATGAGTTCAAATATTAATAATGGTTCAAAGTCAAACACCCAAGCAATTTAAAAGACGTTTATAATTTGTTTATCATATAAGTTTTAAGAATTTATGACTATATGTTATTAATGTGTATCGAATATCAAAGATGTTATGTTTTCAGTGTGTAACATTATAAAAGAAAATATTCTGAATTTTTAGTTCCAATTTTGAATAATCAATTAATTTTCTTTCAATAGTTAACAAACTGCTGATTGATTCTTTTCCAATGTTTTAATTAATTATTTCATGCCATCAACATCTCACTCTTTTATATAAATTGTTTATTTGTAATTTAACTGCACTTCATGTTTCTTCAGTACATCTACTAGATCTGATTTACTCTGAGAACAAGGATTTAACATGTCATTACCCAGCATCAACCTGTTGGAATTACAATTCGTGGACAATTTCAAAAATCAAAGAACATTTCAAAGAAATGTGCTGTACAATTTCTCATATTACTGAATTTGATGACTGGGATCCTAAGCCTGTGAGTGCTGCAATTGGTCTCCAAAATATTTTAAAGTTAACACCTTTCATATTTAATTTGTGTGTATATGATCAAATATATGCCCTAAATTAAATTATAGCAGTGGAAGGAAAAATCACAGAACTGAATTTAAATGAAGTGCTCCAAAACTGTATGGAAAAATATAGGTATATAAATCCTGGTCCCAATAATGTATTGCACGAATCTGTAAGTAAAACATGTAAACATGTTGCTTATGTAATTCTTGGTTCTGTGACAGTACAACTAGATGCCCAGTTCGATGAATTTAAAAATACACTTTTTGTAGAACTTGTAAACGAGAAAAAATGTATTGACACTGTGAGTGTAGAGCTCATTATAAGAATATACGAGACATTTGTACAAAGCCTACAATAATCCTGATTTGTCATTGTTTATAAAAAGATGAATAAAAAGTATGTTTTTCTATCAATATCTTCTAACTAGGATTCATAGATGACAGTAATGAAAATATGACAGTTTTATCTTTATATTTAATTATATTACAAAAAACGTGCGTTTCAGACTGGTAGCTATGTTAGCTGTTCACTGGTACACATACCATCAACTATTTTTACGACTGTTTTACTAGTAAATTAACATAAACAATCTAGTTCCAGTTTTCATTCAGTGATAAGAAGACTTTGTTAGTACTTCACACAATGATAGTCTTACTTTATAAGAAACTTTCTTGCAGCAAACATTTCCTTATCAACCTTTTTTTCTCCTTCTACTTAAAGACTTTAGCACACATTTTTAAATATACATTGTATAAATCTATAAATATTTTCAATAATAATTAGAGCACATAAAAATTCTAGAGCTACTTATTACCATTAAGATTCCATTTCACTTTCATTATAGATTTAATAAGATACAGTCAGATAAAAGTTTAATTAACAATGGCTTAGAAAAATATCCCTTTTCTGTCAAATTTCCGATTTCTCGTGAACAGGTATAACAGACATTTTATGGTGTACAAAAATATGTTAACTAATCACAATATAAAATCCATAGACAACCCTGAACGGATTATTTGGCCCCATAGTACAAGTACAATTATTCTGTAGTGCTATGGGATGCATTAATAAAAAGACACTTCTGTCAATTATTTAAAAGTTTTAAATGCATTCACATGCAAAGAGTTGAAGCATTCATAGTGTTTTGAAAAGTGAAAATTTGATGAGATCTGTCCATCTAAATTTGATGAGAACAGATTTAGGTATGTAATATATTAATGTTAAACTAAGAGTTGAATGCCCATATTGGCTTTCCATAACATAATGTTTTCATTTTAATCATTTACCTCATTTCTCTAACACTAAGAACCCGCCATCAGTGGCGTTTCTAGAATTTAGTCAGGAGGGGGGGGGGGTTGAGTCAGCTTCATACAAAAGCAAAAAAACAATTAAGACTAATCAATATTGCTGTCTTTAAAAAGGTTGAAAAACGTGTAATAACATCATGAAATCAATCCCATTAAAGTAAAGTGATAACACGATAAAAATAGGCCTACGCGTTATTGAAACGTTGTTCATAAGATAGTGACCGAATCAAATTTCCTGTTTCAAATGTATAGGTAAGTGCTGTGTAATAAACCTGTTTGTATGTTTAAAAAAGAGTTACTACTAGGTCTTATATTAGTATACGCACTTGAAAAATAATAAAATAGCCTAAAAATTAAGAGCTTAACGAAATCTGTCATCTTTCTTTGATCCCCTGGAGAGGAGTCCAATCCCGTTTGTCTCCCCCCTATAAATACGCCCCTGTCCGCCATCATTCCATATTGCTTGATCACCATCATGAATCTTACTTGTTTTAGAAAAGGGTCTGGGGGAAGAAAAATGGTATCGATTTCCATTTCTGTTTTCATATGCCAGTGTACTTAATACTCATTTAGACACTTCTTTCATTATAATCATCATCACCAGGTAAGTGGCATAATCAGGTTACTACATTTTTTATCAGTTGTAAACCCATCAAAAACAGGCATCTCCTCACACCATAAGACCAGATGCACCTATATGAGGACTACCTTGTAGCTTGGGAATGAAGGCTCTGAGTCACAGCCACCCCTACAAAAGTTAAAGAAGTAAATATTTAACTTCAGTTGAGTACTATTTTAACTTTTTAATGTGGAAATAGTTTAGTTGTAAAACCCATAATGTTGTGCAGATTTTGTATGGTGTAATGTGTTGTTCATTTTTATAGCATTATATATTACAACTACTATATTATTTCTGTATTATGTTACAGAAAAATAAATTCCCCTTTGTTTGGTTAAAATCTCTTGATTTTTAAGCCATGTTACAATCAAAAGAGCTACAACCAACACGACCAAAACTCAAAAAGTGAATGAATGTAAAAACTAAAGTAGATTTACTAGAAATTTCAGTAAGGCGATTACATACAATGCTCCTGATTAGTTAGGCAGTTGCAAAGTTGAAATGCATTTTTTTGATTGCAAAAACAAATGATACTGCATGGACTGTCAGTTATCAATTAATTTAAAAATGTCTATGCTGTCTACATGAACAGTCCACAAGTGTTCTTCTATATGCTGTTCTTCCCAGTAAACCATTTTCTATTTCCAGTAACCACAAAACCATTCATGCTTTTGTGCTTCAATTCATGAATTAGAATATGATGATCAATTTTACAATCCAACAGAATGACCGTAACATTAAAAAATAACAGTAGTCACTTGCATCAGGTTGGTAATTATTATCTCTCCTAAACAGGGCGACAAAATATCTAGGGTCAGATCTGGTTCTGATAAGAAAGGCTAGCTGGCTGCAAGTAATACATCACAACTACACACCACTCAACTGGCTATGAAAAAATGAAAGCTGCCCTGGTGAGGAGTGGGGCCAGACCAATCAAAGAACTCCAGCACGTCCTATCATGCAAAGGGCACTAGCATCCTAACTCCCTGTGCTATGAACAAATTACCATGCTGCACTCGAGGAACCTGCAAACAGGTTGTGACCTGGACAACACAAACACACCAGGGTGTAAGAAACACCACGTAACTTCTGACAAAAACACTGAAGAGGGAATGGCAGCCTATTTTGAAAACTAAAATCAAATTATTCTCCCAGATCTGTGTAGCACACGTATCTCCCTACATTCAAAACACTCGAGTTGGTTATATGAAAACACTGAACTGATAAGTATCATTATACTTAAAGAAACTAATTGGGTTAGTTACGCATATTTTTCTCCATTAACAGATATTTTAATAGCACAGCTGATGTTTTAGTTGGTTAATATGAAGATAAATTAATTTGAATCACCTTACAACTGGTATAAATCATATACATTCTTCTTGCTGGTATTTTACCTGCATTACCGCCACCCCACATCTTAGGCAAGAGTATACTCATTTCATGGCAGAAACAAATTGCTCTGTACTGTGCGTCTATGTTAAAAGCAGTGTTAAATCAATTCACACTGATTACAGCAATTTATGACAAAACACAAGATATCATCTGCAATAGTGATTCATATTTGTAATTACTTGAAAGACAATGAACAGTAGAAAACTAGTTTTAAATAAAATAAATCTTACAATTATCAAGCCACACTTAATGTTTCTTGATCAGATCAAAAGTATTCATCGTTTTGTAATTTTCAGCAATTCTTCAATTTCAATTCTGTAATGTAACCAGTACCACACGGCTATTCAAAAAATATCTGCATTCATACTTTATAGTCAGGATTTGCATTTATTAAATTATAATTTTAGCAAAATGAATGAACACACTGTATTATAAATATTTTTTATTTATAATTAATTATAACAGCTATTTAAATAGATAACCAACATTAAGTATGTACATAACTAAAAAGTCGTTTGTTTGTTGAAAATGTTTCTACACACTTTGATCTCCTTACATAACAGTCATGATTTGGTAGCTTGTTCTAAATGTTTCTACAATTTGTATCTTCTTGGAAGGTCATTCGTTTAAATCTGGACATCTAAAACAGACATAAATAAATAATAAGATCAAAGAACAAATGGTACTTTAAACATTTCTGTGATTAAGTTATTTTCAAAAATATGCTATTTATCTCCCAATTGACTAATAACTCTACTCTCAACAAAATTAAACTTACAACATAACTTCCTACTGTATACTACACAACTTCCAAACTGCTCTCAAGCTCATTGTAACAACTTAATCCTCAGGACATACAATTGTTTTGAATAAATCACATTTTTATACAAGTATGAAAGATCATTACTATCACTTAAATTATTATTATGTATACATAATAAACTTTCAATATATACAAAGTAAAAAGTTGTAGAAAATCCAATACATACTGTTATTAACTTTGCATTGACGGATAGCTTCATTGAAACCTTCACATAATGTCAAGTCACTTTGCTGCTGAGCACACTGTAGGAACTGTTTGATCTCCCATGCACATAGTCCCGTAGGTTCCTGTGGGTAACCATTCTGCTGAGCTGGAGCCTGTCCTGCAGGCTGTGCTGCTGGTGCTTCACTGCCACCACCACTAAACATTCCTGTCATTGCATGGCCAATAGTATGTCCCTAAGCAAATACAATGCATTCATTAGCAACATATACAACTGAATGATTGATTACATTTGTATATACAAACTATAAAACACCATGCTCCATATATTAAAAAAATCACACAATAATTCCTAGGTTTGAGTAGATGGTAATGCTCTGAATTCAGTTCCATACAGATCATGCTTCTTCTTACTGAAATGTTGACATCTTGGGTGATTCACCTGTCCTGGCCTTGAGGCTACAGATTTTTTTAAAATTTTAGTTGGAATTTAAGATAAATATGTAGGACGTGAATCTTTTAAAATACACACGCATGCACACACACACACACACACACACACACATACACACACACACACACACACACACACACACACACACACACAAAATATAATAAAGTTAGTCAGAGAATTAGTGCAGGACAAACACAATGTTTAACAAGACAAAGATTGATGATTATGGTCTAACATATGTGAATATAATAAAACATTTTGGTAAAATAATGACAATTATGGAAGTCGAATACCAGAAATTATACCACATAAAAGAGAGGACCACTTTAAAGATAAGATGGGCAACATTATGAAGAAAACAAAACTGCTTTATTGTTACGCAGGAAATGTTCATAATATATGATATGTGTGTGTGTGTGTGTGTGTGCCTTCTGCAATGACTTATTGATCAGACACGTTAACAGTGGACACCAAAATCTTATAAAAGACATACTGAACTCCACAGAAAAGCATCATGAGTACTATAACAAAAATAATAAAGACTAGAGAAAAAAGTTGAATGCATATATTATTCAAAAAATAAAATGAAAGTGGGCAGTCAAGCTGGTAGATGATCATGAAGAGTATTATTAGACTAAACACGTTAACAAGATTCGGACAAACTGCACAATACGTTCTTGCACAAAATCAAAAGAGGATGAACGATTGGAAAGTCTCCGCCTTACAGAAAGCCTGTAATATAACGTAAAACCAAAACTAACATTTCACTTTTTTTAACATAAGACAATGTTTTTATCTGCCACTGTCGACATCAAACATAATGTGATCACCATTGTGAAGCTTTTTCTGGAGTAAAGAGTTAATATTTGTAACCGATGAGACCCTCAATCATATTTGTCTTAACAGTGCTGTGTTTATTAATACTACGCTACACTTCACTCCATACTAATTCAGCCAGCATGAGTTTGCAATAGAACAGAAGTCTGTACACAAACTTTTCTGTTGCACTATAAATCACTTCTGGCTATTTAATATTTCCAACCAAAATTTAAATATTAGTTTCCTAAGCTTTCTTCAGAAAAATCTTGTCTTTGCACTTACAATCACTCATTTATTTGACATTTCCTGCTTAAAGTTACTTACCACTGTACCTTATTTTTCAGTGGTACAGAACCACAGTCCACAACAGTAAAAGTATTCTGACAGATGTTAATTAATACTGTATCCATAAACCATTCTGCAAATTCTGAATATTCAAGTCATCATGGTAGTTCAAAAATTACCACAGCTGTATATTGTCTCACGGAAAATGGTGTCAAAGAATAGTTTAAGTTTGGTTTTAGGTGGAAATGCCACAGTGAATTTATATTAAATTCTATGCTGAATCCGTTCAGAAACACTGCTATCCTAAAATATGATGCTCACAGTGATGATACCAGGGATTTAGAAGTCCATTCCTTGTGGTTGGGTAATTGGAACAATTTCCTGGCAGCTTTTAGAAATTAGTAACTTCTGGTAAGATATTTCAGGTAATTTCTTTCCATTTTGCTCCAAAAGTCAAATGTATTACCAAGACAATTATTTAGCTTTCAAAAAAGTCCCCCCCCCCCCACCACTTTTAGACAGGTCAAGGGCATCAAAATCAGAGTTACTTAAAGAAAGACTGTAACAAGAAATGTGGGATGATAAAAGTGAAGACAGCCATTTAAGGAATTCTGAAAGTTATATTATTCACACTTTTTTAAACAACCAGAATAAACATAATTATACTACCTTAAAGGTAGGTCCTTTTCACATACTTCATACGTAAATTTTGAAAAAGTTTATGACAACTTTCTAGCTGAAATTTTGAATCAAAATACAAGTTAACATCAAAATTACACCTAAAGTTGTTAACAATTCTACTCCCCATCCCAGACGAAATCAATGAGGATCCAGAGATAGGTATGTATACAAATTGTATAAGTGTGGATAGGCATGTATATAATTCTATACAAAAGGTTATACAATTATTATTCAATTAACTTGTTATAAAACTACAGGGATAATATACAGCTAGCAAAAAAATACTGATGCTCAGAAATTGATAAAGAGGTTTTCTTGGGAAGTTTCCAAACCACAAAACAACACTGCATAAATTTGTATCTCCAGTAGCAACAGGAAAGCATGACCAGTAGTTTCAGTAATGAAACAAAAAGTTAGCAAAACAACTATTCTCAATCATGTTTTTCCTCTTGAAAAGCTTTCAAGATACATAAAGACAGTCATACTTACTTACTATTTTTATTATACTCACAGTGAACATCATCTTAACTGTGAATAATTCCAAACGTTTTAAAAATACATATGTATGATTTTCAATTACTTAACTAATCACCAAAAATAAATCATTTAAGTACAAAATAAAACCTGAATACATTAATTAAACCTGAGACATTGTTTATTACAGTTAAATTTGTATTTTATAATACCAGTTTTGAATACTATTCAAATGCCAATGATATTAAATATGGTAAATAACTGTTTTGCAGTTTACTTTACAACTTTTTTATAGGCCCTAAACAACTTTGCAGTCTACGGAACCATAATAACTGCATATGTTGTACATTTTTGTACACATGTATAGAAGTCAAGGATTGATTTGAAAAAAAAAGTACTTACCACTGCAGAGCCAACAGCAACACCACCTGCAGTAGCTGCCATCTGCTTGAGTAGACTAGGTTGTTGTGGCTGTGCCATCATAGGTGGCTGTGCTTGCACAGGTGCAGGTGGTGGTGGTGGAGGGGCTGCTCTTGCAGGAACATAACTCCTACAAAGTTCAATCACAACAATCACTTATAGGCGGTTTATTGAGAAAATATACAAGTTATGACATAGGTATGTTAAAATACGGTTACCACATATAATGTCTTAATGCTCCACACTTGCCTTTTGCAAGCATTATTTTTTAAAAAAAGGGGTTAGTAGCCCAGTGGGTATGGCACTTGGTTACTAAGCTGGAGGTCTCAGGTTTTGTTTTGCAGGCAGCATTACAAAATCAAGGTTTCTGCCCAAGGTCAACTCGGCTTCCCTTTATTAAGTAATTTCAATTATACAATAAAGAATCGACTACTAAATATACAATGTACACATGGATTATGAATCTGGGTAATAGACAAAAAGGGCATTGACGCTGGGTACGAAATATAATATATACCAGATAATTAACAATAGCATGAAGGTCATTACGTCACTGCAGTTACATAATACAATTTTACAGTTGCAGTACTAATTAAATTTTCCATTCCTTTCATTTTCACCAGAACTCGACATTACCCAACTGCTATTGTCCTACCCTACCCATATTACCATACCCATTAGATATTACCCAATCAACTGGATTATACAATATCTTTTGCTGATTTCTGTAATCAATGTCCACACATCACAACTTGTTTGGCATTTTGAAACTGTGTTGCGACTACACCTGTAACTGAAGGAACCCCCCCCCCCTTTAAACTGCTCATTGCAACAAGAATGCTATAAGAAAGTTTACTTCCTGTTTTCTTAACACATTTCATACAACCAAAATATGACATAAAATAGATAAACTACAACTGACCCTGTCAAATGTACTTTTGTAAAATGCGTTAACGGATATTGTTTTTAAATGGGTCCCTTACGAATTGCACAACACATATTCTCAAATATAAATACTATATTATTTAAAAATGTTCAGTATCACTTTACAAAAAAAACCAACAGAAACTTTACATATCAAGGTATATCATACCGTCCTCACGTTATTGAATAGGACCAGGGTAAAAAACCCTTGAACATAACCTATACTATGAAAATTATATTATTTGTTAAATCGGTATAAATCTAACTCTCATATTATTTCTTGATGCCATCAATTTCATATCCAATTTCTATTAATCGATTTTTACAAATTATTATTATTACAAAGAGCAAATCTTAAGACAAAAGATGTAACATGTGACCTTTATCGTACGGACGTAATTTAAAAAAAATTATATTCGTACCTGGCTGGTGCGGGTGCTGATCTTCCTCTCCTAGGCATTTTCCTTGTTTATTAATATAGACAAAACGTACAAATTTAAATACACGACAATACAAATTACCACAGACTAAACAATCGGTAATGAGCAGATGATTCTAGAAGTCTCCAACAAAATCTGTTCTGTTCAAAGGTTACTGGATCTCGTTGTTCTAGCACGTCATATATAACACGAATTATACGTCACTTTACGTCATTATATTGTAAACGTATTGTTTTTTTGAGCTTCGTTGCACAACACAGGAGATCATAATGAAACCGTGCTTCACAGTTGCTTTTAATGCAACTTTGAATATATTTACTCATACATTACAATGATAGTAAATTATAAGTTTCAAAAGAAATTATATACGTTTTGAAAGATTTTCGTATCAAAGCAAGTATGCACATTCAGTTTCAAAATGACGCAAAGATACGAAATGTAAGGCAAGGTTATAAACGTCCAACGTTTGCACGTGCCACTCACAACACGAAGTCTGTTTGTCTAAGTTTAAAAATTAAGCACACTCGTGGTTTTGAATCAGCCAGTTTGTTTATTGTTTATAAAAAAGAAACATCTGCTTACAACACGAAGTATGTATGTCTAAGTCTAAAAATTAAGCACACTCGTGGTTTTCAGTCTGCCAGTTTGTTTATAAATACATAGAAACCATCTGCTTTTGAATGTGTTATTAATATTACTTTAAATATATATATATATTGTAACATGACAGATAATCCACTAAGTTATAATTCAAATATGATCATAATTACACTTAAATTAATTAACTCAAAAGAAGGTTCGAAAGAAAATAATGAATTATCAAATAAAAATAATTAACTATCAAATGAAAATAATCAATATCAAATGAAAAGAATTAAAAATCAAATGAGAATAATTAAATATCAAAGTGAACAACACCACCATAAAAGAAAAGTATAATTAAATTAATAAAATGCAATGATAAAGTATCAAGGAAATTAAATCCAAAGGAACTCATATAAAAAAATCAGGAGGATACCCAGGAAGGTTAGGAGCAGGTGATAAAGAAGATACCCCGAACCCAAGAAGGAACAGGAAGGTTAGGAGCAGGTGATAAAGAAGATACCCCGAACCCAAGAAGGAACAGGAAGGTTAGGAGCACGTAATAAAGAAGATACCCCGAACCCAAGAAGGAACAGGAAGGTTAGGAGCAGGTGATAAAGAAGATACCCCGAACCAACCAAAGGACATAAGGAAAAACTTACCTTGGAAAACCCAAGACAGAAGAATGAAGAAAAAGAAGATGTAGGATGGGAGAACTACGAAGAATACCCATGAAAAACCTATTAATAAAAAAAATAAACCCCGAAACAAATATTAATATAACCCCAGAAAGTATAACACCCCAAAACCTCATGTAAAATAATTATAAACAAAAGTGTTTAGTAGTAAATAGAAGTGCACCAAAGAAAGTTATTATGTAATAAAATAAACAAATCTTCACCGTCCCTTATAACTAAAAGTTTGGTCTTAAAAAATTGTAGAACTCAAATATAAATAAGAACCAACAGTGTTAAGTGTACCAGTGCAAGTGATTTCTATTTAATAAACTTCAAGTGTAAAGGTGTAACTTATATTTTAACTATGTATAATCAAATAACTTTTAAGTTTTATAATAAATACAGAAATGAAATATCATGAAGTATTATTATGAAATATGTTAAATATTTCATAAAAGAGGCCACATCTTTTTATCAAAAGGACATTCATAGAAATGCAAAATGATAAAGAGAGCTGAGGGGAAATAGTTACTGTGACAGGGGATTAAAAATGTAATATACAATTAAACAGAAAGGACTGTAATTATAGTGCTATTAAAACAATCTGCGTCTTCTGACAGTTCTCCTTGCGTGTTTACAAGAAGTAGTTGCTATGGTAACTCGGACGAGACTCCGAGGTGAGCCAATCACCGGCACGCGTGCGCTTTCCCTCCCCCTTTCTCCTCAGTCAACAGTCCCACACTGACCAATCAGCGCTCCCGCAGCTGTGCCGAACACCACGTGCTTCTTAGCTGTCAGAAGACGCAGATTGTTTTAATAGCACTATAGTTTAAGTTTAAAAGAATAATTAACAATCAATGGCTAATTATGTTCATGTTTAGAGCCTATGAACTCCACATTTCAATGTGTTAATATTATATAGAATAATAAGTAATATAAGAATGTTTATTATGTATAACAGTGTGCATACAACCTAAAGTGTTGCTGTATGTATGCTAGAATAATTTATCAAATGTTTGTTATGTATTTTTAGAAATAGTTAAAACCAATGTCTAGCTTTAAAGACTGTTCATTAATTTTCAATATTGTTTTTTATAGTATGAGCATGAATACAATGCTACATGTTTCAATAGTTGTATAAGGAATTTTTATTTGATATTATGTTAACTTTAGACAGTCAGAGAGGGTATATAATTGATAATATTAAAAAACCAATATATGTAAAACAATAGAATCTAGGCCAAAATGGAAATTTCAATAACATTAATATTTGAGTAAGGAAGTTAAATAAACTAATTAGATTTATATAAGGTAGATCAATCACCAACTACTATAACTGAAACTATACTTTAAAAGAATCATATAAAAGATTGTATAAAATTATTAAAAAATTTCAAAATGTAATACCTAACCATTTCAAGGAGAAATAGTAAATTCATGAATTACAACTAAAAGACAGATCAAATGTTAAATTTATAAGGAATTAAGGAAAGGTAAGGATTTATATCAATCAGAAATTTATTATAATCATATTTATAACACCTAACATGGCTAATATTTTGGACAAGAACAGGAACCAGATAGTAGGCCCAAGGCCGTAGCCAGCGGGGGGGGTTAGACCCCCCCTGAAATGTTGAGGTAAAAATAGAAATTTTTTAGGATAAAAACAAACGTAAATAAAAATATAATGAAAAATGCTCTTATAAAAAAGGAACTGTGCAATAATTCAGTTATTTTGTGTTTCTGGTACTGCATCTACAAAAAGCAAACTGTGTGCGTTTTTTCCTTCCGTGAGTACATAGCTGCCTTTGTAGGAAGGAAACCACTAGTTTCTTGGAAAACCACGTGGCTAACACTTGACAGCCCTCATCATTGTTGGCCGCCGACCTTCAAACAATTGAAAGTGAAGGTGCCGAACTTACTCTGTGAATATCTTGACCACTTGGGTTGCAGTTTGTGTGTTGCCATTTGGTAATGACGTGCTCTTCATCTTCAATAAATTAGTGAATTATTGTGCTTGCTTTAGTTGTAGAGGGACGTACAAGAAAGAGACATAAAGTAAGAAGTAAGTAAAATGTTTGCATTTTTACGAGTCTTTCCATTATATGTCTAGTCTACATGTCATACAGTTGTGCTAGAGATATCAATGTATAGGCCTAGTATTATATTTTTTGTATTATATTTAATTAGAACTGGGGTTATGCCTATTAATTTTACGAATTTCCTCCGTAGGTTATAAAGAATTGTAATTATATAAAAAAAGTTCTTGAATGCTTAATTTAATTAAGAATCTTATTGATAGGATTTTTGATCCTGGAAATATAGTTAATTCATTTAATTGATTACACTCTTAAGCAGTGGCGAGTTGTGACATGCAAAATATATCGACTGTTTTTTGGTAAAATGCTGTAACCCTAATTTATAAAATTTATTTTTCAGGAGAGACAAAAAGCATAGTGCACATAATATTTGAAACTTTTCAGGTTATTGCCTACGGTTTTATTACACACATTTGTTATGTTATTTCATACATAAAGTGTACTTAAAATGTTTAGAAATTACATTTAAGGTGAAAAATGTAGGTTACAGCATTTTACTAATCAGTACATAGGCAGCATTCCTTAGATGTAACCCACTTGATGCCTTTTTCTTAACCGAAACTACACACAGTTGAACCAGGTTTTCGGGCAATAATGCTGTAAGCCTCACTATTGACACCATACAAGACAATAAGGTACCTTATTAAACTTTTATAAAAAAAACGGAATTACTTTTATAATGATAATAATGCTTCAAACATAGAGTAATGCAGTATGGAAAGTTTTACATGATGGGAGTGTATGGAATTAGAATAAAAGTCAGTAATGTCAGATAATGACAGCAAAAATATAAGGGTTACAGCCTTTTACCAAAACACCGTCGATATAAAAAACAACTTTTACACCTTCGTGGAATACAAATACTATGCAATCATTTTCAACAATGCTCTCTACCATGCGAAATTATTTTTTCTAGTTTCTTTTATTTATTTTTTGGAGACGTTAAACTATAATGGCTAAACGTCCAGGCTCACAACTGTCGATAAAGAACTTTCTCGCCAAGGCTAAGAAAACCAGTGACATAGACCCCAAAGAACCTGCAGAGCCTGTTGCAAGTACTTCTACTGTAAATGAAAAAGTAATATCAGAATTCGACTTTTATCCTACTGTAAATTCACAAACAAATCCTGAGCATGATGATTGGCATAATGTTGACGTAGGAAAATATGTGCACACTCCCGGTGATAAAATTGATCGGGAAACCAAACTAAATGTTCTGAAAAATCCATGGGTTCCTAAAATGGAATTTGAATTCCCACCTAGTGGGAAAAGAAATGTAAGATTTCAAAGACAGTGGCTACATTGTTTTCCCTGGCTTGCCTACACAAAAACTGACGGGGCTCTGTGTAAATATTGTGTGCTATTTTCAAAAGATACAGCTGGTAAAGGTGGTCATCAGAAATTGAAATCGTTAGTGAAAGAACCCTATAAAAATTGGAAAGATGCTTTAGAATTATTTAAAAGTCATGAATCCAATACATACCATAAAGAAGCAATGATTTCAGGGAGCAACTTCTTAAATGTCTCCAAAGAGCCTAACCGTGACATAAGAAACATCATTGATTCAACAAGGAAGAAACAGGTAAAAGAAAATCGAGACAAGTTATTTTCCATAGTTGAAACTATCAAGTTTTGTGGTCGACAAGAACTTGCTCTCAGGGGAACTAAAGATTCAGGACCCATATCGCTAAAAGATGAAGAGCCTTTTCATAATGATGGCAATTTTAGGGCTTTATTAAGGATGAGAATACTATGTGGTGACCGAAAATTGATCAATCACACAGAGAATATGTCTTTAAATGCCTCTTACATGAGTCCAACAGTCCAGAACGATCTTATTCAGATATGTGGAGAAATTATTCAGAAGCAAATTGTCAATGATATAACTGAAGCCAATATGTTCTCCATTTTAGTAGATGAAACTGCAGACATTGCTGGACATGAACAGCTATGTCTCTGTGTATGATATACAAAAAAAGAAGATAATTATTATGTGTCAAAAGAGGACTTCTTAGGCTTTGTTTGTATTCATCATACTACTGGACAAGATATAGCTAGGAATATAACTTCATATTTGGAAGATCTTGGTTTGGATTACAAAATTATAGTTGGGCAAGGCTATTTTGGTGCCTCTGTGATGAAAGGATCATTCAAAGGCGTGCAAGCACTAATCAGAAAAGATTATCTAGAAGCTCTGTATGTCCATTGCTGTTCCCACTCGTTAAATCTAGCTTTATGCCACTCGTGCAATTTACAAAGTGTAAGAAACTGTGTTGGTACAGTTAAGACTACGATCACTTTTTTGAAGAGCTCTCCTAAAAGAATGAGTGTATTGCAATCAAATAAATCTGACTCTCAGTGGAAAACTTTAACATCCATGTGTGAGACCAGATGGGTTGAAAATCATAGCAGTCTTTTGAAATTCAAGGACCTTTTCAAACCCATTCTCACCACGTTAGAAGATTTAAGTGATGATCCAGACATAGATACCTCATCCAAAGCCTCATCTTTAGTAACAGCTTTGCTTAATGGAGAGTTTGTTCTTAGTCTCTGTTTCTTAGCCAAAGTGTTTTCTTATACCTTGGCTTTGTGTAAGGTATTGCAGTCACCTCTCTGTGATTTGAAATCAGCAACTGATCACGTTCAAAATATTGTTGACCTCTTTCAGAATATTCGCATGAATATTGAGTGTGAATTCTCCATTATATACAAGTCTGCAAAATCCTTACTAGCTGATGTTGACGGAGAAATCACGCTTCCCCGTTTAACTCCATCACAATGTAACCGTTGTAACATACAAATGGAAGACCCAGAAAAGTATTTTCGCATCTCTATGGCCATTCCACTTCTCGATGATTTTAACAATCAGCTAAAAATAAGATTTCTTGATCACAAGGAAGTATTTGCAAATTTAAACTCTCTTTTACCATCCGTTTGCTGTAAGCCTACTACTTTTTTAGACACCGAAAGCTTGAAGTTGTACCAAAACAAAGTTAATTTGAATCTGTTACAATCAGAGTTTGACCTATGGAGAATTTTTTGGGAGATGAGGGATGAGACTAACCGCCCATCCTGTGCTATCGAAGCTTTAGGAGAATGTAACGAGGAGTTTTACCCGAATATCTTCATTCTGTTAAATATATTCTCCACTTTGCCAGTTACCACTTGTACACCTGAACGTACCTTTTCCACATTAAGAAGACTGAGGACCTACTTGAGAAACTCTTGTGGACAGAGTCGCCTCAGTGGATTAGCGTTGACGTCCGTGCACAGAAACAGGGACATTTCAACAGATGAAGTCATAAATAAATTTGCATCGAAAAAAGATAGAAGATTGGACTTTGTTTTATAAGTTTGTCTCTTTGAAGATTTTGAGACTGTTCCAATGTATTAATGCCACTCCTGTAACAAATTTATTATAAACCTTTTAACAGTAGCCTATACTCTGCAAATAAAATTAATGTTTTTGCTAAAAACACGAAAAGACGTACAGCAAACTCGATTATCCGTGTGCTGATTATCCGGTTTGTTGGTTATCTGTGCATCCCCGAGGTTTATTGTATTATTTTATTTCCTTTATTTTCGTCACGGCATTTTGAATAATGTGAACTGCGCGGTTGGAATTCGAGCGCTCTCTCGTCTGCAAGTGACCTGGCGGCATGCTTTGTTCAAGAATTAAACACCAAACAATGTACTGTATAGCAGTTCTTTGTTGCTGTTCTGTGATAACAGTCATGGCTAATTGACGTCTTGTATAGTTTTTGTACCTCAAGTGTTTTACCAACAATAGATGTAAACAATTTTTATTTCGGCTTACCTTATTGATAACAGTGATAATTGAATGTGTTAAATGTTTGACATTATTGCATTTTCAAACAGTATTGTATGTTCCCTCTTATTAAAAGTTTCGTTGTGCATTAAAAAGCACAAACTCGCATTATCCTTGTTTTTAGCTATCTGTGCGCATTTGTCCAGTGATTAGCCTAGATAATCGAGAGTTTGCTGTATTTTTTTAATAATACACCTATTTCCAGTGGAAACTCCTGGGCATCTGGGAGGTCTGACTCCTACTCCTAGAAGAATATCCACACTCCCCAAACCTATCGGTAACCAAACAACCCCCCCCCCCAAAATTTTTTCTAGCTACGGCGTTGAGTAGGCCTATATTTCCAAAAAGACAGAAATATAGCAATTTTAAAAAAATCTTTATAAATATGGACTATTGCATATCAAATTAAACAGAAAGAGTCAAAGAAACCAATTATATAATTAATAGTTCACGAAAGTAATCCATAAACAAAAAATATTCAGTATATAATGTATTTTATTATCACATGAATAGGAAGTGAAAAATATTTAAACAATACTTTTTTCATATTAACTTGGCAAGATATTTCCTGAGACGAAGGAAGTGAAACAGTTCTTAATTAACATTCAACGCGTACGGTTGTTCTAAGATTGTGCTAAGAACCTATCTCGAATATATGTAATGGCGTATAAGGTTATGCAGTAAAAAACGAGAGTTACCGAAATTGTCATTTCAACGTAAAATCAGTGAGACACACCACCACAAACAGTGAGAACAATCAATACTAAACAGAATACTTGAGAAATAAACTAATAAAACTATCACACATTAAGAATTCACGTTACAACGAAACTCACGATTTTGCTACACACAGACGAGAGTGAAAACACAATTATACCAAAACATTTAAAGCCAGTGAACGAAGAACATTTAAACAGGACACCTCAAACAACACAATAGACATTATACACGATTCCGGAGACCAATAAAACAGTCGTGAAGGTGAATTTATTGTCAGAATTTCCAGCAACCATTTATACATTAACTTCATCAACTCAGCTAGCCGCCATGATGGTTCCGTGATGCACTGCGAACTCTCCAGATTGACTTCGTCGACAGCGGCATTGGTTTGAGAACTTAACAATTATAAACATTATATTTTATTATAATCTTTGTTATTTATTAATTATTAAGAATTCTTTTGTACATGTTATACTTTCTATGCTTGTCCCTTCTCTGACTATATAACTATAACCGTTAAAAGAACCATTCTGAACAATCATATAATATAACCTGTTTTGTAAAATCGATTTATCCCTGTACAAGAGTCAACATCAAATCAATATCGATTTTCAATCGATATTTTACTAATAAATGTTAATAAATCAAATTAATTCTATTATCTCGTTATAAAATTATTTCGTACATTAATATAAGAGTGTTTAAAAAAACAGAACTTACTGGAAGACGACATTTACTAAAGGGAAGTGAAATACTGGAGTATCAAAAAAATCGTTAATCGATTAGTAAAGTAAGACAATCTGATCAACTCCCGAATCATTTACGGTCAACCAGAAGTGCTTATATTAACCTAATAAACTCAAAGAATTTTAAAAATTTTAACGGAATTTCACAACAAGAATTATTTATAAATTATCCAACAATAAACAAACACAAAATTTTTTTTTTTGAAAATTTTTTTTAAATCAAATTAAAATTTTTTTTGTACATTAAATATTTATTTGTAACAGCATATAAAACGTGTTTGGTTACAAATTGGCGCCCAACTAGAGGGCTTTAATTAGCGATTGGAAGACTAATTACTAATTAAGCTTGGCAGCAGTTATACCGTCAGGAAGGAAGCAACATGCAGCGTCGTGCGACTTCTAAGAAGAGGGCGGCAGAGGCCGAACAAGAAATCGATATGGGAGATAAGGAGGCAACACCCGTAGAAAATGTGGAAACATTATTAACCCCGGTGGAACCTAAACAAACCACACCACCAGAGGAACAACCCGAGAAACCCGTACAATCAGAGAACATGACAATACAAGAGATGTTCAGGGTGATGTTGGAAATGATGAGGGAATGGAATAAGGAACTGAAAGAGGACAGATTAAAAAGAGAAGAATTAAGAAAGGAGAAGACCAAAGAAATAAAATATGATAACAAACCAGAAACAGAAGAGATACCAAACGAAAAAACAAAGGAACCAGTAGTAGTATTACCTGAAAAGAAAACTAACGGAAACAAAGAAAATACTAAAGATAAGGAAATGGAACCAAAGAAAATGAGAACGCATCCAAGGAAATTAATGAAAACAAAGGAAGAAATGGAGATGATGAACCATGGTTTATTTGATGACGATAATATTCCAATTACCGACAATGAAGAAATCGTGAGTTCCAGAGATTATGGAAGTAGATTAAAGATAATCTCAGAGATGGTTTACCACCAAACAGTAGTTTACCAATGGGAAAGGACCAGAGTTAAAGGGAATACAACGAGGATAGGAATATATAGTAGATTGTCAATGGTATCATTAATCATAGATGGACCAGAGATGTATTGGTGTACAAAACACTATGATAGAGGGAGGCGATTAAGCTTTACCGCCAAGAAAGGAATAACAGCTAGAAAAATGGAATACAAGGCAAGGGCAAGAGATGTCACCAATACCGGAATAATTATGAAGACTATGGTCATCCGGACAATGAGAGCAACTGAAATGACAGACCACGGTTAAATCAAATACTACACACCTCCACAAAAAGGGACGGATGTTATGATAACCGACGATGGCAAAAAACCATGTCCAAGAAAAAGAAAATAATTACCATTGAGGAGAAATGAAAAGAAGAATGAACAGAGAAACAAAACGGGGATTTAAGAAAGGGAATTATTTAAGAAACTAAACCTTACAGAGGAAATATGAACAACTGTGCGACATAATAAAAATCATCCACCTGGGTATAAAAGAAAAGAAAATAATAAGAAATACATTTGAAATAAAGAAAAGAAGAGGAATCGTACCATATTTATGGTACTAATATGGTATGTTTACCATAATTATGAAGAAATTAAAAAGAAGAATTTTGAATAAACCACAAAATTCAAAAACATAGTAAGAGCACCTTACTACAATTATTAATGAAAAACTATTAGGGAATAATTAAAAAGAAGGAATTTAGAAGAAAAACCCAGCAAAATTCAAAAATAATAGTAAGAACAACTTACTACCAACATTTATGAAAACAATTTTATGAGATATAATAAAAAAAAATTTAGAGATGTTAAACCCCCTAAATTCAAAAATAATAGTAAGATCACCTTACTACAAATAAATTTGAAGGAAACCATTTAGAATAAATATAAACGAAGAAGAATTTGGAATAAAAATCCATAAAAATTCAAAAATATAGTAAGAACACCTTACTCACCATTATTATGAAAACTATTATTAAGAGAATATAATAAAAAGAAGAAGAATTTTGAATAAACCCCCTAAATTCAAAAATATTGTAAGATCTCCTTACTATCATTATTTAAGAAAACCATTTAAGATATAAAATAAAAGAAGAAAAAGAATTTAGAGATGAATAAAACATCTAAATTCTAAAATATAGTAAGCACCACTTACTACAAATAATTTATGAAGAGACCATTTTGGAATAATTAAAAAGAAAGAATTTAGTTGAAAAACCAACTAAATTCTAAAATAATAGTGAGATCAACTTACTACAAATAAATGGAAAGAAAACATTTGGAATATAATTAAAAGAAGATTGAATTTTGTGTATAAAACCCACAAAAGTAAAAATATGATTAAGAAAAGTTTACTACAACAATTTATGAAAAAACTATTAAGAAACAAAAAGAAAGAATTTTGTTACAGTCAACAAAATTCCAATATATGGTAATATAAAATTACAACCAATGGTCAATAAAAAACCTTATATGAAATTAAATAAAAGGAAATAAAAACCAGTGATACGATTAAATAAATAAACTTGTGTTGAAATAAAAATAAGAACACTTTGAAGTAATAAAAAGAGAAACAATGACCTCACAATAAATTAATTAAAGAATTCATTTGAAGAAAAAGTCAGAGAGAAGTAATTTGAGAAAAGGAACAAAAGATAAATGTAATTAAATAAATCAATAATGAAATGATCATGAAATAAGTGTCAAGTGTGATAAAAACAATTAGAAGAAAGTTCTGGAACATGGAACTAGTGGAATAAATAAAAACTGTGAAACAAACAAAAAATGTCATAAAAAATATGCTACAAATAAACAAAAGCAGAGTGTAATAAAAACCAGAGAAGAATAAAGAATTAATAACAAAAACTTTATATGATAATAAACATTGATAATTATATTAATAAAAGAGCTTACCACCATAATAAGAATTGAGATAACAATAAAGATAACACGCACTTATTTCACTTAAGTTATTTCCGAGACGCACTTAGATCACTCATGTTCATGAGGGCAAATGCTTTATTACTTCCAGAGTGGTCGGAAATCCGAAATCCGCTGCGCACATTTGGAATGAAGTGAGGAAGACACTAATGTTGATGTTTCCACTGTGTTTGTCCCATGTCTTATATAATGGCTCCTCGACTATCCCTTTGTTTTATCTAAGGAAGATAGCCATTTGGTGTGTAAACCACAGCCTGAGGACACTTGTAATGACCATGATTTGTAGCCAGATTTCTTTGTTTCTGTGGACTTAATGGGCTTTGCATGTTTGTTGTCTATCGCCAACAGAGTTGTAGTTAAATTTATATATATATATATATATATATATATAAACAAAGTATGTATTCAATCTGTATTAACAGAATTGAGACACGATGAAGCAAGTGACAGTTGACATGCACCTTTGTCTAGAGTAGGCTACCAGTAGTTGACAACTAGGTGATGGTGGTTAATGATGAAGTTGATATTTCTTCATTGTTGGAGAATTTAATAAAAGAATAAATAAATATGATTTAAAAATGAAGGAAATAAGTTCGAGTATGTATATGAAGGAGAGAAAGCATTTTTGTATGAGAAACATTATGTTATAAGCAAAGTGAGTGAAAAGTACAAGCATTTGGGGAGAATAAAGTTACAGGAAGTAAAAACAGTTAATATAGTGTAATGTAACAATAAAAAAAATCTATCTAAACACCAAACTACTGTTCTGATTAACCAAAACCATAATCAAAATAGAAGAATATGTTAGAATAACTAAACAATATTAAAGAGACTAATAAACACCAACACAGAACAATAAAATAAAATACGCAAGACCTCAGTGGTTTCAACACTCAGTAGCACCTATCACTACTGAGTTGGCCATACATACACCCTTCTTCTGAAGAAGAATATTGACAGAAGACTAAGCAACTGAAAGTCCTAAAAGGGCTATAAAGGTGAACTTCTTCGGAGACTATGTAAGGCAATTTGAATACTATTCACTATGAATGAAACCATAGGCGTAACTTAGGAGGGGCAAGGGGGCACTCGCCCCCCCCCCAATGTTCCGAGCATTATAAAATTTTGTTTCCAGTTGTTTATAAATAAAAACTAACAAATAGTCAAACAGGAGACAGTTTCTCTGCCTGTGAGCACAGTAAGCACTATTTATCAATGTCTGTACTGTTATCAGATGACTAGTTGCCATAAATTTGTTATTCTTATTTCTTTGGAAGAAACTTGTAAGGGAAATGTTGCAAACTTATCAACGAAATAACAGAAACTCTGAACATTATCACAAAACAAAACTACTTTACTTATAACAATAAATACTACACACAGAATGATGGTCTACCCATGGGCTCCCCCATATCCAGCATTCTAGCAGAAGTCTTCCTCCAACACTTAGAAAAAACAAAAATACTCACAAACAATGACAGACACTCACATAAAATACTATATTGGCACAGATACGTTGATGACATTCTAATACTATACAGGGGAAACAAAAAACAATGTGAACAGTTACTAACGCACATAAACAATACATAAAATCATAACCTTTACTGCTGAATACGAACACAACAATACCATAAACTTCTTAGACCTCTCCATCACAAAACTAGAACACAGGCACAAATTCAGTATATACAGAAAACCAACTACAACTGACACACTAATACACAACTCCTCCAATCACCCAATACAACACAAACTAGCTGCCTTCAGAAGCATGATACATAGACTTAACAACATCCCCTTAGATGAAAAAGACTACAAAGACGAACTAAACACGATAAAATATCTAGCAGAATCTAACGGATATGACAGAACAATAGTCAGTAAACTCCTACACAAAACACAAAAAAAAACAACAGACAAAGACAGAAAACAACAAATTCATAACACTAACATACATCAACAAACAAACTGAAAAAATTGCCCACAAATTCAAAAAAGCAGGATACAGAATCGCTTACAAAACTACTAACACAACAGAACACACACTCTCAAAACACACACTCAAAGCACAAAACAAATTCTATCTACCCGGTGTTTACAAGCTAAATTGCTCAAATTGCAACAAATTCTATATAGTCCATACAGGACGTAGCTTCAAACAGAGATACATTGAACGCACAAAGGGACTCCACTCCACTACAGAATCCACCTTTGCAAACCACCTCATTGAAGCAAACCACACATATAAAAACATCGACAATAACATGAACATTCTACACGCACACACAAAAGGCCGAAAACTAGACACTCTAGAACAATTGGAAATATACAAACACACGAAAACAAATAAAAACGACATCCTAAACGAACTGACACAATTCAAATCGCACGCATTATTCGAACATATCTCACCCCACACACACAGCATAGATCTTTCAAAATTCGATTCCGTCGCCCACAACAGGACGGACAGCGCTACCCGCGGCAGCCTCTGAAGAAAACTTTTAAAGGCGAAAACCGGTTCAGGCTGTAAAGTAAAACTTTATGTTTTTACTTATAAAAAACTTTGTGTTCCGGGTCGTTAATATAATAGTGGTATTTATTATAGTTCATATTAAAGTTATAGTAAATTCTAGTAGGTATGCCTATATATACAAGTGTGTGTGTGTATGTGTGTGTGTGTGTGTCAGAGAGTGCCATTTATTTAATAAGGAATCAGAAAAACAAGGATCCCATTTTCAAGAACAACAAAATGAATTATGACAAAAAAACTTTAATTTGTCAACTCACAATATATATGTAAAATGAATAATTCATTATCGGAGTTGATTTAAGAGTAAAACTTTCAAAATTGTTAATCATGTAATATTTTGTATGTATTTACAACTTAATTATTTTATGTTAACAACCCCTCCACCCAAAATTTGCCACATGAACAGATAATCACAATCATGTGGAATGCCATCTGTCAGTACCAGATTTTAGCTGTATATGGATGAGACAGACCATAAACAATTTGACGCAAGGTGTGGTTCACTGCATACAGTATAACATTAAAAAATCAGTAATTACAGGAAAAAGACTTTAGACAGAATGGAGCCATGAAAAGTTGGCCTTGTGGTTCTACAATTGAAATACAAAAAGAAAACAAAAATTTTTAGAGAAGTGCAAAATTTGTATTATGAATTACTAAGTGTTTGCATAATGTGTAGTTCCTAATTTTTAAAATATGTTTTAAAATACTATATTATTAAATTACAGATAATTGTAACCCATAAAAATCATAAAAATTAATGTTTTTATGTATAAATACTTCAAGTTTAATAGAGTATTTTAAATAATCACTTGAAACTGCAACAAATCAAGAAAGATTAAAGAAAATATGAACTCTCTTAAACGAAATAACTTAATAAACCTCTTCTGCCACCCACAAATTCCTCTGATATAATGGATCAAATTGGGGATCCCATATATTCATTACTCAAGCCACTGCCCATACCATTACAAAATGAATGTCAGAAAAAATCTAATAAATTGGGCACACAGACTTACATCTGACATCGACAAAAAAGAAATTAATAACAGAGTCATCCCATAAACTAATTTGCACATTATTAAAACAATGCAACAAACACATAAGCAATAATACAAAAAAAGAGTAATGATGTAATGGTATATGTTCAAATACCATTGATGTGACCGCTGACCAAACAAATGAAAGTATTGGCCTACCCAAAGAATTGGCAGAACATCTTACAGTGCACAATAGCCAAGACCAAACTATCACAACTAGTAAATATTTTTCCTTACCGTATATAAAAACACCATCAGAGAAAATCACTAAAATACTTACAAGGAGTAACAAAAACATGAAAATAGCACACACAAAAATCAATACAATAAATAAACTCTTCATGAATACCAAAGACAGAGATGAAACAGAAATAAAATCTAATGTCATTTATGAAATTTCATGCCAAGAAAACTGGAGTCAAAAATATTATGGATGCTCTGACCAGTATTTAAAAAGGAGAGTGTATCAACACAAATACAGCTGCAATAAAATAGGAACTAATAAATATGATCCAACAGCCTTAACACATCACGTTCACGTACATGGCCACACCTTCCAGTTTGACAAAGTAAAAATAATATATACAGAAATTAATCATTTCAAATGGCAGATCCTGGAAATGATAACTATCGAAAGAAATAAGCAAAATTCCGTTAACAAAAGAAATGACATACAGAGCCTCAGTAAGTGTTATTCAAACCTTATACACTCCCAGAAAACAACATAAAACAGAAATCTGACTAAGTCAACAACCCTATCAACCTCCTCCTCCACTTGTACTGTTATATCTGACAATTCTTTACTTTGTGCATCCGTTTTTTCTCCAGTCTACTAGATTCACACACTGCCACTATGCAGTATACAAAGTAAGAAAAAAAATATAATTAATATGTATCACAAAGTTTTTGTATCGTAGTGTATAGTTTTATGTAATGTGTGTATCTGTGACTCAACAATATATGTTTTAAGTACTATTAGTTATTCTATACAACACAACACCACTGTTAATATCATACAACTTATATATTATAATTAGAACTCTCATTACAATTATATTACTTTATATTTTATGTTGTAGGCCTGAATATGTGATAAAATAAATCTCGAAACGTCATATAAAAAATGCATTTGTATTAGACCGAAACTCTATATCAACTTGAAACCATAATTAACATGGTCGATAAATAATATTCTTACATTTATAAAAGGTGATTGAATAAGGCATGATATGAAGCATTAAGCAACCACCACAGAATTGTATTGAATTGTAAATTGTATTGAAAAGAATGTAGGTAATTTAAAATATATATTGACCTTTACAGATACAAGGACATTTAAGCGACAAACCAGAGAGACAAGAAAAGTGTTTTTACTCTATTGTTGCTGAACAAAGTAATGGAATACCACTAATAGATGACATTGAAACATGTTTGGTGAAAAGTGTAGACTGTAGAAATGAAAAAATAAAGACAGTTACAAAAGAGGAGACAACATTCATGAAAATAATATCATCACAAACAGCTAAATGATCTGTCTACAAGCAAGTATTAAATTACAAATTTTCAAAGAATACCAATAGATTATACAAGGCTACTATTAGGAAAAAAAAAATTGTTCAACATTATCTTCTAGCCAAAGTACACATAAAAAACCTAATTATAAATTACAAAACCATTACTAGAAGATGTCTGCCAAATTCTTTAAAAAGTGTTTTTATTGTAGCTTACGATCTTAAATCCATACATGATATGTCCATGACAGAAAGCTGAAAAGAGTAAGATGCAATGGTAATGATTCATGAGAGTCCTGCATAAAAAGTATTTATAAAGGAGGGAATACCATTAATCAAAATACAGTACAACCTGTCACATCCAGACCTGTGATATCCGGATCCTCCCATATCCGAACGTATCTCCAAACTAATTTTTCAATTTTGGTTAGCGAAATGGTTAGGGATGGAAAAGTGAAAGTTGCTGCTGGAATGTTGTTTGTGCACCTAGTCTATTCCGAGCGGGGCAGTGGCCTTGACTCGGTCAATGGCTCTTTCCCGGAAACCCATTCCTTTATTCTCAACCTTGGCTGCCGTCTGCCTGCCACTTGCTACCCGCAGTCTGTGTTTGTGTTTTAAAGTGACAGTTTGTTTTGCAAGTGAGTTTCTCAACTGTATGTCAGAAGTGATTGCCATTGTTATCGTTATTGTTAACCGTTGTTACTGTATTTTATCGTTGTTATTTTTTATTGTTGTTATTCTTTATCATTGTTGTTTGCTAAAATGGCGGAGAAAAGGAAGAAAACTGTTGTGACAATGGATGAAAAGTTTCGTGCTCTGAAGAGGTTGGATGCTGGTGAAACAGCTAAGAAGATTGCTGCTGACATGGGAGTAGGAACGAGCATAGTGAGTGACTGGAAAAAAACGAGGAGTGAGATTGAGAAGTGGTGCTGATCGCAAGCTTCAACAAGTGGGGTAAAAAAACTGAAAATGATGAAGAAAGCCACTAACAACCAAGTTAATGAGGCTTTATATCTTTGGTTTACCCAAAGAAGAGAGCAAGGATTGCCTATCTCAGGTCCTTTGCTAAAAGAAAAAGCTTTGCACTTCAATAAAGAAATCGGAGCCGATGGACAGTTTAAAGCAAGTGAGGGATGGTTAGAAAGTTGGAAAAATCGTTATGGTGTGCGGAAACTGCAGATCAGCGGTGAAAAACTTTCTGCTAACCAAGATGATGTTGACAACTTCAAAACGTTTTTACACAGCTTTGTAGACGAACATGGGATTTCAGGAGAACAGCTCTACAATTGTGACGAGACTGGGCTCAACTATAAAATGCTGCCGACCTACACTTTGGCTTCAAAACAAGAAGATAGTGCACCAGGGTATAAAAAGAAAAAAGGAGAGAGTGACCATTTTAGCTTGTAGCAATGCTACAGGAATTCACAAACTTCCACTGGGATTTATTGAAAAATCCAAAAAGCCGACGGCTTTCAAGAACTTTAAAGATTTGTCTTCCCTGCCAGTTTGCTACAGAAACCGGGCATGGATGAACTGTGAAATATTTAGTGATTGGTTTCACAAGCAGTTTATGCCACAAGTTGAAAATCATTTAGCAAAAAATAATTTGCCAAGAAAAGCAGTGCTCATACTAGACAATGCACACTCACACCCAAGTGAAGATGAACTGAAAAATAGTGACATAAAATGTGTGTTTTTACCCCCAAAAGTGACATCCCTTTGTCAACCTATGGACCAAGGTGTGCTTGAATCACTGAAACGTACCTATCGCCGTAAATTACTGACTGTGTTGATTGCTGGAATGGACGAGGGTGAAAGTGTTACAGAATCCTTAAAAAAGGTGGACATGTTAGATGTGGTGATGTGGGTATCCCAAGCATGGGATGAAATAAAACCGTTTACACTGGTTAGGTCATGGAGGAAGTTGTTAGATCACGAAGCAACTGAAAAATGGACTGGGGAGAAACCAGAAGAAATCAATGAAACTGTTTGCAATGAAGAAGAGAGTCAGACTGCAGATATTGTAAAAAACCTGCCTGGATGTGAAGAAATCAATGACGATGAAGTCAAGAAGTGGTTAAGTGAAGATGAAGTCAACGAAATTACAGACAGTGACATTATAGAAATGGTGTGCAATAGCGATGAGAAAATCTCTGAACCCGAAGAGGATGACAACAAGCCTATAATGAGTCACTCTGAGGCATTCAAGACCATCGAATCTCTGATCAGTTATGTTCAACATCAAGATGAAACAAGTGAAACTGAAGTGATGCTTTTAAGAAGGTTGAGAGACATGGCCTCCAAAAAACGTGTGCAGTGTGTGAAGCAGCCGAAAATCACAAACTTTTTCAAAAACTGATGTAGGTGTACTGTAAGTAAAACTTTTTAACCAATTTTACTTTTTGTATTTTAAAGAGTACAGTGTACAAATACAAATGGTAAACCAATAGAAACGTCTAAAAAAAACATTCAACAACAAACGCGTTCATTATTTCTGGCCCTCTAGCTATTTATAAATGACCTTGGATATCCGGATTTTTCCATATCCGGATCAGCCGGTCGCCATATTAGTCCGGATATGACAGGTTGTACTGTACTTTTGATAAAATACATTTCAAGGAGAACATAATCTGTTATTTCATGACACTTGATTCCTCATGTATGGTACCAAAAAGCTTTCAGAAATTTCAAAGTTTATCGAAAATTTTATTGTAACAGTTTATTTGTAATAGTAATTGTTATCCGATAGTAGAGTACAGTAAAATTGAAACTAGTGTCAGATGATAGAACAAAAATACTAAGCTGTCCTTGTTCATAAAGTAACATGTAATGAGAAATGTTTTTTATAGAGCATTAAGTGAACATTACAAGTTATACCACTAGTGAATACTTTGTTTAACCAATATAACAAATAATCCAAAAAAAATATTACATCAATTTTTTTGACAATGTGACATTAATTTCAGACTGTGTAGTAAAGGCAACTAATCTTTATTTATTAGATTTAATATTTTATTTTAGTTTTTCTTTTCATTAGTTGAGTAAACAAAAGTGTTTACACATGATTAGTGTTCCCATAACAAAATTTTCAGATGCAGAAAATTCTCCCAGAAAATACAGTACTTTTGATAAAATTTTAGAACAAATTATTTTGATATTATTTATAATTTTCAACTTAGCTTACCTTACGTTTGTGTACATGTTGAAGCTATGACAGCCTACAAGATGATAATTCTGTCATCAACGCTTACTTTGGACAAAGAAATGCAATAAATGCTTGACAATAATGCCATAAATGCAAAGAATCCATGACAATAAATGCTTGGGTTTTGTTGTCCAAAATACCCAAGTATTAATAATACATAATGCAAATTATGTTTTGTCTTCAGAACATGAATTTTTAGATGAAAGTTTTTGACCTAAAAATTTGTGTTCCATAGTTGGAATAAATTATTATGTATTATGTTACTGCAACAGGCATTCATTTATCAGATTCTATGAAAGTATTCTTTACATGTGTTTGAAACAGCATTCTTCCTGCGATTGCAAGTAAAACAGAAAAAATATATGAAGTTCATTAAATGTTTTAATGTAATTTAACTCTTGAAAAATCCATACCATTGTTTATCAAAAGTTAAATTTTGATCTATATAGAAATGTTAACATACTTTTGAATTAATTGTATATATAACACTACCAACTCAGATCACAAAATATTATAGGTGAAAATGATACACACACAATGATGGACTACCCATGGGTTCGTCCATATCCATCATACTAGCAGAAATCTTTCTACAACACTTGGAAAAAACAAAACTCCTCACAAACATTGACAGACACTCACATAAAATACTATATTGGCACAGGCACATTGATGACATCATACTTCTATACAAGGGAAACACAAGACAATGAGAACAGCTACTAATCCACATAAACAAAATACACAAAAAACATAATCTTCCCTGCTGAATACAAAACCAACAACAGGATAAACTTCCTAGATCTCACCATTACAAAACTAGAACAAAGTCACAAATTCAGTGTATACAGAAAACCCTCTATAAATGACATACTGATACATAACTCCTTCAATCACCCAATACAACACAAACTATCTGGCTTCAGAACTATGATACACAGACTAAACAACATCCCACTAGACTAACAAGACTAATTAAACACAATCAGATATCTAGCAGAAGCTAATGGATACAATAAAACAAAAACAATAATTAATAAACCCCTACACTAAACAAACAACAGACGAAGACAGAAAACAACAAATTCATAACACTAACATATATCAATAACCACACTGAAAAAATAGCCCGCAATTAAAAAAAAAAAAAACAGGATACAGAATCGCATACAGAATTACTAACAAAACAGAACACACACTGTCAAAAAAATACACACAAACAACAAAACAAATTTGGTTTACCTGGTCTGTAGAACTTTAACTTCTCCGGATGTACAGCTGCCGCCACTAGCCTGTGCGCGCGGTTACAATCGTACTACTCACTCTGAAAACATAAATCGTGGCGAGTCACTCCAGCGTTCGCGACCATTTCTCGCACGGTCGCCGCATGAGTCATCCAATGTTTGTAGAAAAGGCGCCCCTCTCCACCCCCCCATCCGTTGCAGGCTCCTAAGCTCCGCGCGCACAGGCTAGTGGCGGGAGCTGTAACAAACATAGGCCAGGCAGGACACAGCTGCAAACAGAGGTACATAGAACACATAAATGCATTACATTCCCCCATCGAATCCACCTTTGCAAACCACCTCATTGAGGCAGACCACACATACAGGAACACAGTGGCGTAGCTAGGATTTTTGGCGCCTGGGGCAAGAAGATCGTCGGCCGCCTCGCCTTCACAATTAAAAAGGGACAAAAGAGCAAAAATGAAGGCCCATCCAGTGAACAAAGTAAAATATAAATGCAAATGTGTAGATTTTTATATGAAAGCACATCCAGAAAAGTCTTAAGAATATTTGTTAAGTCAAAATTAAGAAATTACATATTATAAGTTTAATATTAGGCCTGCCGGTATTCAGTTTGTATACATTTATTAGTAATAAATGTAGACTACAAAAAATGTAATAATATAACAAATTTATAACATAAAAATATTATAATAAATATGCAAATTCCTTGTAGGTCTAAAGCGCATCGTCAAAAGAATATCGTAAAGCAATATAAAGTTAAACAAAGAACTACATTAAAAGTAATAAAATAAATCACTTATAATTACTTCTGTAAATGGTTCCGTCTTCTGTTAATAAACACTTAATATTTGTTTTTAATATTTAATAAAGTCGGTTATTAAATGTTAAATCATATAATCTAAATACGAAGCAGTGTCGTTTTCAGTTGAGAGTATCGCTAGATTTGATACCCTGTCCTGAGATATTGTTGATCGTAGGTACGATTTAATCAATTTAAGTTTACTAAACGATCTTTCACAAAAAGACACAGACACTGGTAAAGTAAGAAACATTTTTAAAGGTATTGCTAGTGTTTTGTAGGCTTCTAATCCCATTGAAGAAATGTATTGTAGCAGTCCCTGAGGTGTAAAGTCCATTTGTTCTCCCTTAACTTTTGCCCTTTTTAATAAAAGTACGACGTCTTTCAAGTCTCTGAACAATTCTTCACTGTTTAGGTCATGTGGATACAGTTTTGCAACCACTGTGCACTTAATATTGATTTGGGAAAGCTGTTCCTTAAAATGTATATCCCCATCATTTACGTACGCCTCAAATTTACAGAGGAATCCAAAGCGTTTTTCTAACTCTTTTATGTTAGAGAAACGGCTTGAAATTTCAACTGACATTTTATCCAAAATTTCTATTAGAGAAAGTCGCATTTTATGCTGAACGGTTAATGCAGAGTCGTATGCATACTCCCCTGGCATCGAGCACTTCTTTCTTATCCTTTTTGTGATACTGACACCCCACCATCAATAAGTCCCCCTCTGTTTAAAGAACGTTCCAATTCCTTCAATTCCAAAAACGCAGACCGATGAGCAGGATTATTTTCATGATCCTGAATACGGGGATTTAACTTTCGCCACGACAAAAACCCATTTTCACTGTTGAGCTGGCTTCTTTGATAGTTTTTTTTTTGTGGAAAACAAAATAGAGATTTTTAGTTGGAGAAAAACACATCCAAGTGCGATTTATCTTTTCATCATTTTGCACTTGTTTCAGGATCGTCAATCTTCATATTCGGGAAAATGGCTGTCCTTGTTCTGCAACTGACATGTTCCTCTATTCACCATTACATCTCAGAAGGATTAAGATATCTCGCTTGGTCAAACTCCCATATCTTGTAGAGCAGCACCGAGAACACTGTCTACATTGTTGCTAGTAATATTCTGTCCTTCATCGCCTGTATTTTCAAGACTGCACGATGTAACATCAACCATGGCAGTAGAATCAACAGAATCTTGTAACTGTACTTTAACACTTTCACAGTTTGAAGAATTCACGTCGTTAACTTTAATGTATTTATCAACAGCCTCATCGCTAACAACATCAATTTTATGATCGCAAGTTGATTCCTTGTTAAATGTAATATTTTGACACTCATGGTTCAATTTTCCTTGAATAAAAGACTTCATAAACTCTTTGAAACTTGTTATACCTCTTAATATTTCTTTCCTAATCTTCTGAAACTGGGTGCCACTCAGTTTACTTAATTTCATATCAGCTTCAAATAAAATTCAAAAAAATTTATTTCCAATAATAGTATTAATATGATGACATACACGTGAAGTATTATAGGCCTAGATTCACCCACAAGACGCGCAAACCAAAAACAAACCGCACACTCAAGATACTCATAAACAACTGATAATCAACACGTTTACTGTGTCGAACCGGGAAGAACTGCACATACGTAGACCACAGCCCACGTAACTTTTTTTTATACGTTTATAAATAATATATTCGTCTGTATATGAATAACAATTATGAATATATATACAAAGCTAATACTGTATGATTATCAGTTTTCCTTTGCGGCACAACAACTCACTACAAAGTCGCAAAAAATATTGAAGTCAGTAAGTGAATACAAAGAGCATGAAGACTGATAAAAAACCGTACTGACTAAACGTCTACTCATCACTCGCACGCAAGATAACAATACTCATTGAAAACAGCATGCACTGTTTAAAAACACAGAGATAAGAAGCCGCATAGACTAAACATCCGAGAATGAAGTACTGTATTGTACAGAGAGGGACAAAGAGCCTCTGTTACGGCGTAATTTGCTGTCATAATGAACCGTAATTACGATTCTTGAGTACAAAATAAGACTAATACTATTTTTACGCAAGGTATGACAACAGCAAGGTGGCTGGTTATGCTTCTTTTATGAAAGGAATAGTGATATCAAAGAAACAATTTGTTTATTATTTTATAAACTGAAAACAATTTTTTCAAGTCTATGCTCACTTTGCGGCTGCCCCCTTGGCCCCCCTAGCTACGCCTCTGCATGAACATAAACAAATAACATAAAAATCCTACATCTACACACAAAAGGCCGAAAACTAGACACTCTTGAACAACTAGAAATATTCAAACACACAAAAACGCATAGAAACAACATCCTAAACGAACAGACACAATTTAAATCAGACGTAGGTACTATTTGTACATATTATACCGCACACATAAAAACGATGTTTTGAACGACGGTGCCATCACCAGAAGCAGGACGGACAGCGCTCCTAGCACCAGCCTCTAACGGAGCGAAAACTAAGGCCATCAGGTAAAAATTATCATTTGTACCTATAATAATTTGTGATCCGAGTCTGTAGTGTTATATATAATTAATTAATAACAACGAAAACGTCATGGTCAACAACATCCAGGAATAATTTTGAAAATTGGAAACTTGTTTGAAAAGTTTAGTCAGCTACAATCACACCTAATACTAAAATACACTAAAATACATAAAATACACTTTTCTTACTTTTTAAGAACAAAAAGGTAAAACAAACATCAATATTATTGTCAGTCAATTAAAAAGGAATTTAAATATCCACTTGACAATGTGAAAAATGAAAAAACCTGAAGATCACTGTCTTCAGTGATCACTATATTCTAGTTACATTGACTCCGTGACACCTCCACTTACGGGCGATAGCAATATAGTAGTATTAGATATATGGTGTAACCAATGAACCGTCATGCCCAACATACAGGTGGTCACACTGTGTATTGCCTGCCCTTCAAAGAGTTAATATTAAGTCATAGTATTTGTGACGTCTCCCGTCAGAAAACACTGTTGCCAAATAAAGTAAAGTACATTGAAAAATCCAAATTATTTAGGCAGCTCTGAAATTTAAAAAAAATTTAAAAATGGTGATAAACAGAAATTCAGAACTAGATATATTTTATAAAGTAGAAAACATTCTAAAAAAGTAGATTTTTTTTTTGCCTCTTGACAATTTGGAATTGTCTATTCAGTGCATTATTAGTATAATATGTGTAGTATAAATCAGTTTGTGATTGATCATTTCAATTAAAGTGGCACTGGATCTGACTGTTGTTCAAAATTTCAAGTTTTCACTTTACAAACCTTACAAAATTTTAGTAAACCTTTACAAATGTCAAAAAGGGGCGGCAGAGCCAGCAGTCGTCGAGGAGTACCTCGGGGCAGGCCTATTATGCCGCCTTCGATGCCTCAACCACAACCTGCCAGAGCGAAATCATCAATTTCGACTAAACCAGTTCCTAAAGTACAAGCTGTTGAAATAAAGTCGATTCCACCACGCACGAGTAAATTAAAGACTAACAGTAATAACGCAAAATTAATTTGCATCTTATTAAATGATAGCCGGTTTTAAATAAATTGTTAAGTCTAGCTCATTGTCGACAATTGTTAATGATTATTCTGTGCTTCTGTGCATGGTGTTTGCGAGTGACAGTGATCTTCAGGTTTTTTCATTTTTCACATTGTCAAGTGGATATTTAAATTCCTTTTTAATTGACTGACAATAATATTGATGTTTGTTTTACCTTTTTGTTCTTAAAAAGTAATAAAAGTGTATTTTATGTATTTTAGTGTATTTTAGTATTAGGTGTGATTGTAGCTGACTAAACTTTTCAAACAAGTTTCCAATTTTCAAAATTATTCCTGGATGTTGTTGACCATGACGTTTTCGTTGTTATTAATTAATTATATATAACACTACAGACTCGGATCACAAATTATTATAGGTACAAATGATAATTTTTACCTGATGGCCTTAGTTTTCGCTCCGTTAGAGGCTGGTGCTAGGAGCGCTGTCCGTCCTGCTTCTGGTGATGGCACCGTCGTTCAAAACATCGTTTTTATGTGTGCGGTATAATATGTACAAATAGTACCTACGTCTGATTTAAATTGTGTCTGTTCGTTTAGGATGTTGTTTCTATGCGTTTTTGTGTGTTTGAATATTTCTAGTTGTTCAAGAGTGTCTAGTTTTCGGCCTTTTGTGTGTAGATGTAGGATTTTTATGTTATTTGTTTATGTTCATGCAGAGGCGTAGCTAGGGGGGCCAAGGGGGCAGCCGCAAAGTGAGCATAGACTTGAAAAAATTGTTTTCAGTTTATAAAATAATAAACAAATTGTTTCTTTGATATCACTATTCCTTTCATAAAAGAAGCATAACCAGCCACCTTGCTGTTGTCATACCTTGCGTAAAAATAGTATTAGTCTTATTTTGTACTCAAGAATCGTAATTACGGTTCATTATGACAGCAAATTACGCCGTAACAGAGGCTCTTTGTCCCTCTCTGTACAATACAGTACTTCATTCTCGGATGTTTAGTCTATGCGGCTTCTTATCTCTGTGTTTTTAAACAGTGCATGCTGTTTTCAATGAGTATTGTTATCTTGCGTGCGAGTGATGAGTAGACGTTTAGTCAGTACGGTTTTTTATCAGTCTTCATGCTCTTTGTATTCACTTACTGACTTCAATATTTTTTGCGACTTTGTAGTGAGTTGTTGTGCCGCAAAGGAAAACTGATAATCATACAGTATTAGCTTTGTATATATATTCATAATTGTTATTCATATACAGACGAATATATTATTTATAAACGTATAAAAAAAAGTTACGTGGGCTGTGGTCTACGTATGTGCAGTTCTTCCCGGTTCGACACAGTAAACGTGTTGATTATCAGTTGTTTATGAGTATCTTGAGTGTGCGGTTTGTTTTTGGTTTGCGCGTCTTGTGGGTGAATCTAGGCCTATAATACTTCACGTGTATGTCATCATATTAATACTATTATTGGAAATAAATTTTTTTGAATTTTATTTGAAGCTGATATGAAATTAAGTAAACTGAGTGGCACCCAGTTTCAGAAGATTAGGAAAGAAATATTAAGAGGTATAACAAGTTTCAAAGAGTTTATGAAGTCTTTTATTCAAGGAAAATTGAACCATGAGTGTCAAAATATTACATTTAACAAGGAATCAACTTGCGATCATAAAATTGATGTTGTTAGCGATGAGGCTGTTGATAAATACATTAAAGTTAACGACGTGAATTCTTCAAACTGTGAAAGTGTTAAAGTACAGTTACAAGATTCTGTTGATTCTACTGCCATGGTTGATGTTACATCGTGCAGTCTTGAAAATACAGGCGATGAAGGACAGAATATTACTAGCAACAATGTAGACAGTGTTCTCGGTGCTGCTCTACAAGATATGGGAGTTTGACCAAGCGAGATATCTTAATCCTTCTGAGATGTAATGGTGAATAGAGGAACATGTCAGTTGCAGAACAAGGACAGCCATTTTCCCGAATATGAAGATTGACGATCCTGAAACAAGTGCAAAATGATGAAAAGATAAATCGCACTTGGATGTGTTTTTCTCCAACTAAAAATCTCTATTTTGTTTTCCACAAAAAAAAAACTATCAAAGAAGCCAGCTCAACAGTGAAAATGGGTTTTTGTCGTGGCGAAAGTTAAATCCCCGTATTCAGGATCATGAAAATAATCCTGCTCATCGGTCTGCGTTTTTGGAATTGAAGGAATTGGAACGTTCTTTAAACAGAGGGGGACTTATTGATGGTGGGGTGTCAGTATCACAAAAAGGATAAGAAAGAAGTGCTCGATGCCAGGGGAGTATGCATACGACTCTGCATTAACCGTTCAGCATAAAATGCGACTTTCTCTAATAGAAATTTTGGATAAAATGTCAGTTGAAATTTCAAGCCGTTTCTCTAACATAAAAGAGTTAGAAAAACGCTTTGGATTCCTCTGTAAATTTGAGGCGTACGTAAATGATGGGGATATACATTTTAAGGAACAGCTTTCCCAAATCAATATTAAGTGCACAGTGGTTGCAAAACTGTATCCACATGACCTAAACAGTGAAGAATTGTTCAGAGACTTGAAAGACGTCGTACTTTTATTAAAAAGGGCAAAAGTTAAGGGAGAACAAATGGACTTTACACCTCAGGGACTGCTACAATACATTTCTTCAATGGGATTAGAAGCCTACAAAACACTAGCAATACCTTTAAAAATGTTTCTTACTTTACCAGTGTCTGTGTCTTTTTGTGAAAGATCGTTTAGTAAACTTAAATTGATTAAATCGTACCTACGATCAACAATATCTCAGGACAGGGTATCAAATCTAGCGATACTCTCAACTGAAAACGACACTGCTTCGTATTTAGATTATATGATTTAACATTTAATAACCGACTTTATTAAATATTAAAAACAAATATTAAGTGTTTATTAACAGAAGACGGAACCATTTACAGAAGTAATTATAAGTGATTTATTTTATTACTTTTAATGTAGTTCTTTGTTTAACTTTATATTGCTTTACGATATTCTTTTGACGATGCGCTTTAGACCTACAAGGAATTTGCATATTTATTATAATATTTTTATGTTATAAATTTGTTATATTATTACATTTTTTGTAGTCTACATTTATTACTAATAAATGTATACAAACTGAATACCGGCAGGCCTAATATTAAACTTATAATATGTAATTTCTTAATTTTGACTTAACAAATATTCTTAAGACTTTTCTGGATGTGCTTTCATATAAAAATCTACACATTTGCATTTATATTTTACTTTGTTCACTGGATGGGCCTTCATTTTTGCTCTTTTGTCCCTTTTTAATTGTGAAGGCGAGGCGGCCGACGATCTTCTTGCCCCAGGCGCCAAAAATCCTAGCTACGCCACTGTGTTCCTGTATGTGTGGTCTGCCTCAATGAGGTGGTTTGCAAAGGTGGATTCGATGGGGGAATGTAATGCATTTATGTGTTCTATGTACCTCTGTTTGCAGCTGTGTCCTGCCTGGCCTATGTTTGTTACAGCTCCCGCCACTAGCCTGTGCGCGCGGAGCTTAGGAGCCTGCAACGGATGGGGGGGTGGAGAGGGGCGCCTTTTCTACAAACATTGGATGACTCATGCGGCGACCGTGCGAGAAATGGTCGCGAACGCTGGAGTGACTCGCCACGATTTATGTTTTCAGAGTGAGTAGTACGATTGTAACCGCGCGCACAGGCTAGTGGCGGCAGCTGTACATCCGGAGAAGTTAACTTCAAACGGTTGATGACATCACTGTTCATAAAGTTATAGTCATTGATAATTAATTATAGATTCGAAAGAACAACAGTTGGTGAAATGTAACTTGATTCCTTCTTAACCTTGATTGAATTATTTACCCAGCATTAATTCAAACACTTCAATTCGGCGGGCAATGGGTGCTACCAACTGACTTCATATGTAAACATAACCTTAACTCAAACCACTAAAATCTTGTTGACTGAATAAAACAATTCCATACTCCATTAATGTTGATAAAATTCTCTTTATTCATCGTATGGTTTGATTCTTAATCCCTTTTTAAAATAATTAATTCGATCATCATTATTTTAAAACAACAGGTTACGTTGTTTGAAACTCATATCTCAGGGTTGGTAATACGATTTCATAAACCGTTTAGTTAACAAATTATCTAAGCTATTTATATATAATACGGGTTCTTTTAACTGCAAAAATACGTAACGAAGAGTGTCTATTACTAATATAAAACCTCGTAATAGGAGAGTGATTATATACAAACATAAGAACTTCTTAACTTAATATTATAAAGTTCGTCTGACCACTGACATCAAATTTGTAGGTTAGCATATAGCTGAGAGGTTACACAATTTTAACCTCAATTTACAATTAAATTACATATAACAAGTGGAAAATTACAGTATTAATAATGTATTGTTGTTTGTATAGTGTTAAAAATAGTTCACTTAAGTTCAATAAGTTCGACTTGCAGTATAGTATAGTGGAATAATTTGATTAAATATTTGATAAAAAGCACTATACTTTCCTTAATTCCTTTTATATAATTTTATATTCACTGTTAACCTTTTAAATTGCATTCATTGCTTTATTAATACACCACACTTCACAACACTTGTGCTCTTGGTTGATTCACTACACGTCGTCAGGGTTAGAACGCCTTTGTTTACTTCCGGTACCGCACTGATTTATAGGTTATTGGTAAATTATTTTGTCGTGGAGTCCGTGTTCTGTACTGCATTAAAACTGGTGAAGAACTGTCTCTAGTTTGAGCATCACTCTCGCTGTTCTCACCTGTGCCTTTCGGGGCGGGGGGGTTCTCGATATAAGAGTTTTGATTGGTTGGAATTCACAGAATTCCTTTATTAAATCATCACCTTCACATTAACAAAACAATTTAATTTTGTCTTAAGCGTGGGTTTTTGTGAACGAAATTATAAAACTGACGCCAAACGTTTTACCAAAATCTATAAAAATAATTTACAATTGAAATAATTTCCTTATGCTACTTGTGATTACAAATATAATGTTACCATCACATGGCATTTGTTCTGATAAACAATTTGACACCTCACAAGGCATAATTCTGTCTAATGCTAACATAATAATAATTCTAACTTATGGCCTAATACAATATTTTTGTTAAAATATGGCCTTTTGCTACCTAATTAACATTCTGCTATTACACATATTGAGTACAACTAATACAAAGTCTTTTGCTTATTATTTAGCCTTATACACATCCAATTTTGAATAAAATACAGAATCTGTCTCTAGGCTTCATAATGCCTATAGTACCATGAATTAGTTTTGCTTCATACAATACAATTATTAAAATATAAGAGTTTATAACACTTGATACTTAATTCTAATGAACACTACCAACTTTTGTTTAACATCTTTTTGCTCAAGACATGCCTTTTTCCTTGTATATTATCATTAATATAAGTTGAGTTCTTGTACAAGTAGGCAGCTTGTTAATTATTCTTATTACTATATTATACACCTTTTATTCTATTCATATCTTACTCCTAATTACACATCTTAATTCCTTTTACATTTTACAATAGCTTGTCTTATTTTGACATCTTTATTTTCTGGATATTTAACTAATGATACATGCATCTTGGTGCAACAGGTCATGCTCATTAGAGATATTATTAATGGTCTACTATCAGTGATAATTATTATTTGGTTTATTGATCAATAGTCAGTTTACTTATCACTTGTTATATTAATAGTATTTACATTAACTTATTATTGGTAATTCTGTTGTTTTTTAATGTACAATATTAGTCTTTTATACCCTACCACATTTCATCATGTTAATATACAATAGTACCACAATTATAACATCCTTGTGACCTAATATTTGTCTTAGAATGGTCTGTTTGTTTTCTAGTTTCATTTAGATATAACCTATAATAGGTTTATAGTATTTTTACTACATATTTTGTGTTTACAAGTGTGATTTCAGAGTTTGTTAGGTTAGGTTGTCATTTACCTTCACTGACTACATTTAGTTCACATTACTTTGTCCTTATTATTTATTTTAATCACTTATTACTATTTATTAATAGTACTATTTACTACTTATAATTCTGATTACCATGATTCAGTTTTTTCTATAGTTCTAAGTACATTTTCAATTACTAAACAGTCCTTGTTCTGACATTCATTTTGGGTGTTAGTTTTGTTACATAAATGGTATAGTTGAAGGTAAAATACAATCTTATAATCTTATGCTATACATTACTACATATCTCATTATCATATTGTTATTCCTTCACTCTCCTAATTTGTTGGGTAACTTTTTACTTTATTAATCTAAGTTATTGTTGTAGTCATGTCTTTTAGTATGTCTTGTCTGTTACTTTATCACTTATGTTTCTTCCAATGTGGAATTCTATATTTTACTCTATTTATTCTGTAGATCTTCTATTCTTTATTTATGGGTGGTTGAGTTAGTTTAAACACTTTTTACTTTATAAAATTAACTGTTTTTATTATTCACATGTTATCACCTATGTTTAATTGTCATACATCCCTTTACACGTTATTTTTGGATTGACCTGATTCATTTCCCTCCATATTTTTATCTCTTAATTGTAGCTTGTAGTACTGTAGAATTTGGTGATTCTACAACATATATCAGTAACTTAGTCGAATGATCAGTAACTCTCATTGCTAAGAATTCTTAGATTGGTGCTATACTGATTAACATCTTACCTATTAAGCTAAAATCAACCCACTTGAACTTGCATGCTCTAATTTTTTTTAATTTACTAAATTTTAAGTTGAGAAAGTTCAGTTTAACTAAAGTGATGTAATTTTAAAGTTATTTATTTCATGTGTCTACATTAAACATAATATCTATCAAGTTTAAAAACAAAATTTTACTTCTAGTACGTAGGCTTTCACGGCCGGTGTCACTATAATTACTTAATACTTCCGGGCTGAAAGGCCGTGGTCGAATGCTTGTTGTAATGGTGCTAGACGTTTCGGCCACACCACCGGTGGCCATCTTCAGTAACAAAGAAAAGAAAAGTTTGTGAGATGGAATGCCGAACAATTCGCCCAGTGAAACCGGGACAAGCAATAGTAAGACGGCTACGCTGGTTCTATTTTATAACTTTTTGGCTGCTTCAGGTATTTAACGCGAACCAATCAGAAGCCAGCTAATCATTCTCCACTCTGATTGGCCGTGGAAAATAAACCATGCCAGACACTATTTAAGGAGATGCTTTCACCTCGGCGGTTCACCTGCACGGTCGGTACGCGCCTCTGCTGGATGGTTTCATTCGGCAGGAGCAGTTCGGCTTTCGCAGGGAGCACTCGACGACCCTTCAACTCGTCCGGGTTGTTACCCATTTGACGGACGCCTATAACAAGCATCTGTCCTCCGTCGCTGTATTGCTCGACGTGAGTAAGGCCTTCGATCGAGTCTGGCACGAAGGCCTTCTCTACAAACTGGCCCACTCCCCCCTCCCTGCCGCATTCGTTCATTTTCTCCGATCGTACTTGTGCGATCGTATCTTTAGGGTATGCGTCGAAGGGTCGTACTCATCCGTCCGACCAGTCGCCGCAGGCGTACCTCAGGGATCTGTCCTTGGCCCCGTTCTGTACCTCGTGTACACGAACGACCTGCCTGTTCAGCCTGGAGTCACTCTCTCTCTCTATGCGGATGACGCTATGTACCACGCCAGCTCAGCGAGTCTTGATTTCGCGGCTGGCCTGGTGCAACGTCAGCTCGCCGTACTTCCGGACTGGCTAAGGAAGTGGAGGATGGCGGTCAATGCGGAGAAATCCGAGGCGATCGCCTTTTCTCATAAATTAACGTCCCGCTGCCAGTCCCTCTCCCTTGAAGGGAGCCCAATCGAGTGGAAACGGACTGTAAAGTACTTGGGCGTCACTCTTGACCGACGCCTAAGCTTTGCACCTCATGTTTCTCTGAGTCTCCAGCGCGCCAGAGGCGTCAGAGCCAAACTATTTCCCTTTCTCTGTCATCGGGGTTCAGTGCCTGTGCGCACTAAACTCACCATCTACTTGCTCTTTCTTAGGGCAATCCTGACTTACGCAGCCCCCGCCTTTTGGGTACTACTCAGCCCATCCGTTGTCGCCCGTTTGGAAGCTTTCCAATCCCGAACCCTCCGCTACATCTCCAACTCTCCCTGGTTTGTCAGAAATGATGCCATCAGGCGAGGGTTGAAGGTTCCTTCACTTACCGAAATCGTTCGGTCCCTAGCCCTCAACCTATTCTCCCGAGCCTATGTCTCGACCCATCCCCACATCCGTCGACTAAGCACAGATGTCGGCCCACCACCTAGACGACACAAACGCCCCCGAGCTTTGCTCGACGACCCCCCATAAGCAGTTACAGAACATCTGCCCAATCCCCCCGACCTTGAGTATTTTCACGCTCCTCCTCCTTCCTTCTTTCTCTTGTCCGTGCTGGCGCTCGGTGACAGACTAGAGGGGGGTCTGCGCTCGCCCTAGGTGTGCTTAGTGCCACCTCTGGTGGACGCTGCCTCCTCCTACGCTCTCTCCCGTGCGCCGACATTGCCGCTTGGCAGCCCTCGGAGACATTTCCTGAGCGGCTAGGGGCGCCCTACCCGTTGTGGGAGGGTAATTCCTGCTTCTCAAGCGAAAGGTCTTCGAGGTCCCAGGGTCCAAGAAAAATCGAACATCCTGTCCCTCCAAAATAAAATTGATGGAGGTTCCATTCCTTTGAAAGCGCGAGATCGCTAGCCAAGGTAACAGCAAGGCAACATGCAGTCATCGGGTATCACCCGGACACTGCGACCACCGGAGCACGACTAGCTGCTGCTCCGTACACCACTGGACCACTGGACACTGGACTCGGCGGTTCATAAAGCCAAAAGGTACACAGCTAAATGCTGCAACTGTAAAGGAGTCCACCCGGCTAATTACCGAGGGTGCCCAAACTTCATCGCCACCATGAAACCGCAGCGACCTCCTGTGCGCCCTGGCGCCCTGCGCCCTAGCTGGTCCTGGCCCTAACCGACGAGAGGCATTCCCACCTCTCACTGGTTCATCTGCCAAGGTCCCGACAGCAACTCCGGTTGCTTCCGGTGCCGCTGTCTCCCCTGCAGTCGTCGCTTCGGCGCCGCCTGCAGCGTCCTCAACCCCGGCGCCTGCCGGAGCGCTCGCACCTTCCTACGCGGCCATGGCCGCTAAATCTGTCCCACTTCCAAACCGTCCGGGCAAGTCTAAGCGCTCTCGTCGTCGCCGGAACTCCGCCGGCCGACCTACATCATCATAGGTTCCACCTGTACCAACTCCGCGGGCTCGACTCGCCCCCAGTCATCAACCTCAACCTCCCAGCGAGCAGTCTACTACTCAGTCCGTCAGCCCAGCACCATCTGCTACCCCTGTCGAGGCCAGTCAGGCTTGTCCTCCGGTGTCCCGGGAATCTTCTCGGGCATCGGCGGATCCCCTGACTACCTGGGCAGACAATCTTGTTGCATCGATAAGGACTGCTCGCGACACTACCACAGTGCTTACCCTGGTCTTCCAGTCTTTAGCTACCCTCTTTCCCCTACTTCCCCTGAATGGCTAATAGCCTGAGGATCGTTGCGTGGAACGCCTTCGGGTTGCTTCCCAGACGATCTGAACTGATGACTTTCGTGACGGAGTATGATGTTGATATCATACTTCTTTCCGAGACTCACTGGCTCATTACAACTCGTTTTCCCTTCCTGCCTATGTCTGTTATCGTCAGGATCGTAACCTACTGCCTCGCTGTCCCCCCTCGGGGGACACAGCTGTCTTACTCCACAGGCGGATATCCCACAGGCTTTTGCCTCCTCTAGATACAGCTATTATTGAAGGCTGCGCGTGGCGGTGGACGCCGGCGGATCGGAGTTGCGCGTTGTTTCTGCGTACCTCCGGCCTGGCTGGCGAACTCCGCCACCGCCCGAGGAGTGGGACGCCCTCCTCGACCACCCCCTCTCAACCATTGTAGCCGGCGACTTAAACGCCAAACACCCTTCATGGAACAGCCGCGTTGTCAACACCTATGGAAATTCTCTGTTCCGGTTCGTCTCTGGCGACCCGGCACTTAATGTCATCGGCCCTGAAGACTCTACCTACTACCCCTTTCACGGCCATCGGCCGGACGTTCTTGACATAGTAGTTGTCAAGAACGTTGCCCGTAACATCGAGGTCTCGTCTGTGTCGGATTTTTCGTCCGATCACAATCCCCTTGTTATAACTGTTCGAGAGCTGTCGGCATCACCCCGACTTCCCGCTCAGATTGTTAGGAGAGTCAACTGGCGCTCCTATCATGACAAGCTCTCTCGAAGGTTACCACCTCTCCCGGCGGACCCTATCGTCACTCGTGACGATTTGGATCTCCGCGCCACAAATCTTCAGGAATTGGTCCAAGGTGTCATGGATCGACACACCTACGCACTCGAGGTGAATCATCGCAAATCGGCCTTACCTGCGGAAGTACTCCACGCCATCTGGCTACGGCGCAAACTCCGCCGCAGATGGCAAAGAACCCGTGACCCAGTCGTAAAGCGACGATTTCAACAACAGTCCTTTACGTCCAGCAGCTACTGCGGGACGTAAACTCTGATCGATGGGACTCATATCTTGAGTCTCTTGAAGTCGACCACGCCTCCGTCTGGAGAGCGGTGAGTAGACTGACCCGCGAGAAGAGAACTCGCAACCCGCTGGAAACCCCGAACGGGATTGTGTCTTCATCAGAAGGCAAGGCTGAGGTCTTCGCCGACTGCATGGAGTCGCAATTTACCGTTCATCGAGGCGTTTCGGACCCTGCCCACTCGGCAGAAGTCCGGGACTTCCTATCTGGTTATTTTTCTCGCCCTCCAGCTGGCCCAGACCTCCCATTCGACAGAGACGAACTCGTTTCGTCTGTCTGCCGACTAAACCGCCGTCGCGCCCCCGGTCCTGACCGGATCGGGGCCGCTGCATTACAATATCCCCCGGCCTCAGGCGTTGACCTCGTGCTCGAGCTGTTCAACTCTTGTCCCCGCCTGTGGAAAACTGCCAACATCGTTATGATTCCAAAACCCCGCAAGCCGCGCATGCTTCCTGAAAGCTATCGGCCAATATCTCTCTTGCCAGTTATGTCGAAGGTGTTCGAGCGGCTCCTGTTGGCCCGCATCTCGCCGTTGTTGGATAATTTTATCCGCAACGAACAGTTCGGGTTTCGCAGAGAGCACTCGACCACGCTTCAACTAGTCCGCGTGGTAACGCAACTCTCTGACACCACCAACAGGCGAGCAGCTACAGCCGCCGCACTGCTGGACGTGAGCAAGGCCTTCGATAAAGTCTGGCACGAAGGTCTTCTCTTCAAACTTGCTAACTCCCCCATACCATCGTCCATAGTGTTTTTCCTCCGGTCGTATCTCTGCGACCGAACCTTCAGGGTGAGCGTCGACGGAACCTACTCTGCAGTTCGTTCCGTCGTCGCCGGCGTACCTCAGGGATCTGTCCTCGGCCCCGTTCTGTACCTTGTGTACACGAACGACCAGCCTGTCTTGCCCGGTGTCACGTTGTCTTTGTTCGCTGACGATGGAATGTATCATTACAGCTCTGTGTCCCCGCGTTTTGCGAGTACACAGCTGCAGCGTCAGTTGGACCAGCTTCCGGACTGGCTACGGAAATGGCAGGTGACGATCAATACGGAGAAATCCGAAGCGATCTGTTTCACTCGTAAGTCCATCTCCCGCTGCCAGCCCCTCTCCATGGAAGGGAGGCCTATCGCCTACAAAGAGTCAGTGAAGTATCTAGGCGTTCGGCTCGACCGGCGTCTTTGCTTCAACGCCCACGTGACAGAAACCCTCTCCAAGGCTCGCGGCGTCCGAGCCAAACTTTACCCATACCTCGCGTGCCGCAGCCCCCTGGCGCTGCGCACGAAATTTACCCTCTATCTGTTGTTTCTCCGGTCTGTATTGACCTATGCGGCACCTGTTTGGTGGTCACTTGTCTCCGCCACCAACAGGCGTAGGCTGGAAAGTTTCCAATCCAGAACCCTCCGTTCCTTGTCGGGATCTCCTTGGTTTGTTAGAAACAGTGTAATTCGAGGAGGTCTACGAGTTCCTACTCTCTCTGCCTTTGTCTGGTCATTAGCTGCGACCTCTTCCTTCCCTTACCTCAGGACCATCCGCACCACGCAACCACCTCCCCCCTGTCCGGGTCAAACGCCCTCGGGCGATTCTCGATGACCCGCCATAACTTTAAGTAAACTACTTAAATCAAATTTTGCATATTCACCATCTGACCATGCCCCAGAATCTACCTGAAAAGCTGTTTCCTTCCTCCCTTCCTAGTATGCCTACCGCGCTGAATGCCGCTGCTACGCGCTATCACTGGCACGGAGGCTTCCGCCTCGCGGGGAGCGACCGACGCCTCACGGCGTCTGCACGTGGAACTGGGAACAGGTGACATCTGTCACCTGAACCCGTTCATGCGGCAGTGCCCACTGATTGCTCAAATTTTAAAAATAAATAAAAATTAAAAACCTTTCCCCCGCCTTCTCAGTTAACTGGTTGGCGGTTGTCCATTCCAGTTTTTAGACACCAGTCGAATGAACCAGAACTAAGCCTATCTTCAGGCAGCCATTGGGCTCGACCCAGATGCTGCAGTCATGCACCGGGTGCAAAGACGCCCCGCTACTACAATGCTACATGCTACATGCTCGGCGGTTCATAGCGACAGACGCATTCTTATGGATATGGATGGACTCCAAATGCAGGCGAGTGAAGTAACCCCGGACAGAAGACAACACCCGGGCCTCATCAAACATCACTCGGTGATCGTCATGGGAAAGAGCGTGTTCAGCAACTGCGGACTTTTCCGGCTGGCCCAGGCGGCAGTATCTCCGATGTTCAAAGAGGCGCGTTCGGACACTTCGTGGTGCCTATGTATACCTGGCCACACGTACAAGGAATACTACACACCCCGCACGACGAGAGCGGATCCCTGGCGTCTTTCACCGGTTGCAGGAACTGATGGATCTTTTTGGTTGGCTTAAATACCGTCCTGACGCCCGCGTTTACTCAACAGCTTCCCGATGCGGTCAGTCACGCGACTGATGTAGGGCAAGACAGCGGAGCCAACAACCTCGGGCAACACCGACTCGTCCGGCCTACCAGATCTTCTCGGCCGAGCAGCTCTCCTCACCTCCGCAGCAGAGTAGCCGTTGGACTGCAATGCTTCCTCGAGATGCCGCAACTCATCCGCGAGATACCGGGGCTCACAGATCTTTTGCCCGGTCAACCAGAGTCTTCAGCACCGCCCGCTTCTGCCTAGGATGATGATTGGATGACTTATGCAGATATCTGTCGGTGTGCGTTGGGTTCCTATAAACTTTATGCCCTAATCTGCCAACTGTATGCGCGGTGCACAGCGTTGAGATGTCCAAGGAAACGTCCCAGTTCTTCTTCCCCATGGCTCCAGACCACGAAAGTGTCGTCAACATACCGCAGCCAACGCTTCGGCTTCAGTGGCGCAGATGAAATTGCCAACTTTTCAAATTTTTCCATATATAAGTTTGCAACCACAGGACTGAGAGGATTTCCCATCGCGACGCCATCCAACTGTTCGTAAAAGCCGCCGTTCCATTGGAAGTAGGTCGTTGTTAGGACCTGCCGGAACAAAGTAGTGATGTCCGCCGGGAACAATTCTCCTATATACCCCAAGACCTCTTGGACAGGGCCCATCGTGAAAAGAGAGACCACATCGAAACTCACAAGCACATCGCCAGGCTCCAGCACCAACTCCCGGATCCTCCGGAGGAAATGCGAAGAGTCCTGGAGAAACGAATCCGTAAGCCCGATGTACGGCTTGAGCAATCCAGTGAGGTGCTCAGCCAAGTTGTACGTCGGCGAGCCAATTGCACTAACGATGGGCCTCAGCGGAACGTCCTCCTTATGGATCTTTGGTAATCCATAGAGACGAGGGGGAAGGGCCTCCGAACACCGGACGGCCGCCTTCACATCAGACGCCAGAGAAGATTGCTTCACCAAAGAATCTGTTTTTCTTAAGATCGTAGAAGTCGGATCTTTGGTCAGCCTCCGATAAGTGGCCGGATCTAACAAATCCTCAATCTTCCGCTGGTAGTCTTCGGTGTTCAAGAACACCGTAGCGCTCCCCTTATCCGCCGGCACGATGACAATGGAGTCATCCCTTCTCAGATCCCTCAAGGCCCGCAGTTCCACCGACAGAAGATTGCATTTTGGCGGAACGGCCCTTTTAAGGGCCCTGGCAGCTTCCAACCGTATCTCATCTGCCTGGTCTCGGGGCAGTCCCCGGATACCTGCCTCCACGCTCGCAACTATTTCCTCCACCGGTACTGATCTCGGGGTAACCGCAAACTTCTCCCCTTTGGCCAACACCGAGGTCTCATGTGGTGCTAGCTGACGGTTCGAAAGATTGACGACCATCCTGTCCATCCTGTCGCGTTCTTGTTCTCTGTCCCTGATGTTCTGGGAACCATAGCGTTCGAATTTTTTCCGCTGTCTCTGGCTGGTGCTGGTATAACACGCCTCGAAAGCACTGTACATGAGACCATCCAACACCTCCCAATCCTGTCGTTGGAGGGACCTGCTGAGTTGTAAGTGCAGGTTCAACAGGCTCTGTTCATTTAACGCCAACTCCCTCCGCGTATGGTGTATGCGCTCACGCAGCATGTCATTTTCCGCCCTCCTGTAGATCCTGTTGGCCTGTGGTGTGTTATAAATATGTCTATGTCGTAAGAAACTAGGAACGGTCCCCGAGTCTCTGCAACGAAGTAAAAAGGCCAAGGAACACAGAAGGCTGGCTTTCTTCTTTCGTAGCGCCTCCAGCTTTCGAATATTATTGAAACCTCCTCCCCGTAGAGGTTCTTAATTCTAGTACTTAGGCTTTCACGGCCGGTGTCACTATAATTACTTAATACATTCGAGCTGAAAGGCCGTGGTCGAATGGTTGTTTTAATGGTGCTAGACGTTTCGGCCACACCACCGGTGGCCATCTTCAGTAGCAAAGAAAAGAAAAGTTCGTGAGATGGATTGCCGAACAATTCGCCCAGTGAAACCGGGAGAAGCAATAGTAAGACGGCTACGATGGTTCTATTTTATAACTTTTTGGCCGCTTCAGGTATTTAACGCGAACCAATCAGAAGCCATCTAATCATTCGTGACAACACGACAAGCGAGACATCGTGACTGACGAGAGTATACATCATTATAGTCAACGCAGAAGAGGATCGCCTCGACCTCGAACAACATGAAGAGGCCTTCTCAACAAGCCACTGCGGCAGTTAAGAAGAAACCGCCAGATCAGGAACCTCATCGCCAGCGCCAACACCAAGCTGCGATGGAAGTCGACCAGCCGCCCTGCCAAGGCGAAGACAACGCTAAAAACACAACTGGGACCTGCCGCACAGTGCCGGTAAGTCGAGTAGGTAGCGCTACCCAGCGGAATCCGGGGAGTCCGAGAGTAGGACTAACAAATAGAGATGCGGGTTACGCCGCCACTGTGACGGTGTGACGGCGCCACTTCGGCCCCCGGATACCCGCTGGGCAAAGAGCTGAACTATCAGCAATAGTCCCGCTGTTAGTGTCCCTGAAGCATTGTGCGGCAGCGACGAGCCCCCCCCCGGCCGGCCACTTGCGACGAGCCCCTTCCCAGCCGGGAACCCTACGACTTGCGCGGGAAGCCCTGCTCAACCCGCGCAGGTACGTGACAATAATCGGTCCTTGTTAGGGCCGACCAAGCCCGTAAAGGCTGGACCTTCCAGCTGCATGGCCGCTAATAGGCCAGGCAGCCCTAATCCTCTGCCGGAGTCTGACTCCCCAGACATGGAGACCTCGGTTTCCACCGACTGGGTGGTAGTAGGGCACGGTGGCAAGCCGAGGAAGTCTCCCTCACTGGCTTTCCTGAGTTCGGCTACGGACTCGGCGGCATTCCAAGCCTCCGCTGAGGTTGCGCCTAGCCGCACCTCCGAAGGAAGGATCCCGCCGCTGTTCGTCGCGAACGTCAGGGACATTATCGGCTTTAGTCGCCGACTCCGCAAGGTCGTTGCGCTGGCAGATAACGCTTGTGTCAAACTCCTAGCGAGTGAGACTGTGCGCGTTACCTGCCGCAGTGCATCTGAGCACTTGGGAGTAATCCAGTGGCTGGAACGAGAATCGTTCCAGTTCCACACTTATACCCTGAACCGCATCAAGCCTGTAGCCCTCGTCCTTCGGGGGCTAGACATACAGGCAGACCCGCAGGTCGCCTTGACGAACTGTGCGACGCGGGCTACATGGTTGTGGGAGCTTCTCGGTTGTACACAACCTATGGCTCGCGTCGACCACTTCCCCTGATCAGACTCCAGGTGGAGAAGGGCGAATCCACCCAGGCCCTTTCAGAGTTGAAAGGGCTTTTCGGGCTCTGCGTAAGCGTAGAGCCCTGCCGTCAGACCGGGCGAATTTCCCAGTGCCACAGGTGTCAGAGGTTCGGCCATAGCAGCTTCGGTTGTCGGAACGCGCCGACCTGCGTCCGCTGTGGAAATGACCACTTAACGCAGGCCTGCGCTGTTCCTGACAACCACAGGTACTGTATCAACTGTGGCGGCGCCCATGCTGCAAATAACAGGTGCCGCCCAGTGTACAAAGAGCAGCTGGACAAACTTGTAAAGCCAGTCCAGCCTAAGCCTCGACAAGTTGTTGTTCAACCAGTAAAAACGGCCAAAGCCTCTGAACCTGTGGTCCGGAAACGTCCCAAGGTCTGCTCCGGTTCCGAAACCACCACCAAGTGCAGTGAGCCCGAGCGTAACTAATCAGGCCACACCAAAAGCCGCGCCCTCGGAACCGAAACGCGAGATACCACCCTACGCAAAAGTCCCATTGCCGCAGGATGACGAGGAAATTGATCCTCCACTGCCGCCGCCACCCAAGCCTCGCTACCCCAGATCAGGCAAAAAGCAAGGTAGACTTCAGGCCAAGAACACGGGCCAGCCAAAACCTGCCACTGGACCCAAGCCTGTCCGCCAAAAGCCAGAGCGACCACCCGCTCCAGAACCTGCCCCCAAGGCTTCCACCGCCTCGCCCCGCCACAGCTATGCAGCTGCCGCCAAGCGTTCTCCACAATCATCTACCGGTGATCTCTCCGTCGTCTCCGAATTTCTGGCAAGCTACGACTTGCAGAAAGTAGCCCAAACTTTCCGTAACATCAACGAACACTTGGCAGCAGCCTCGCCCAAGATAAATTCCTCCTCTTGTTGGAAGCCTGCCGTACTATTGGTCTGCTATGAACGGACAACCACGGCAATCCCTCAAGCGAGACCTCGAGCTCGTGGCGTGGAACGCCAACGGCCTCGCTTCCCGGCATTCTGAGCTCTTGAGTTCGTTGCCCGTCACAAGCCCGATGTTTTTCTTATTGGAGAGACGCACCTGACCCCGCATCGTCGATTCCGACTACCCAACTACGTGTGCTACCGGGATGACCAGTCGGATCGCGCAGGAGGGGGCACAGCCATCGCGGTGAAGGCGAGTCTTCGCCATCACTGCGTTGTCCTGCCTCAGCGGCGGAACCTCGAGTGCACCGCGGTTGAGCTCCATGGTGCTCTCGGCGGTCTACTCGTGGTTTCCGCTTACAAGCCTCCACAAACGGAGCTCCTGTCGAACGATCTGAAGGCCGTCTTTGGCGCACACAGGAGGGTAGTCCTGACGGGAGACCTGAACCGTAAGCACCCTGATTGGGGGAGCCGCTTGGTGAACCCAAACGGGACCCGCTTACGCAGGTATGCTGATGCGGCTCAGGTCACAGTCATGGGTCCTACCGGGCCTACGTACTATCCCTCGAGGGCTAACTCCCGCTCTGATGTACTGGACATTGCTGCGGTCAGGGGCGTTTATTGCCCGGTCCACGTCTCCGTCATTTCGGAACTGTCCTCGGATCATTGCCCCATCAGTGTGCATATAGCTACCCAGCACGCCACCGTCCGCGACGAGCGGCGGGTAATCGAGTGGGATCGCTTTGGCCCGACGTTCAGCCGCCCCCTACCTGAGCATATCCCGCTCGACACCACCCAGTATGTCGACGAGGCAGTTGCCTTATTCGACACAGCCGTAGTCTCAGCGGTAGACGTGTCCTCCCGGATGAAGCCGGGGCTCACGCTCGACTATCAGCGTATCCCCGAAGAGGTGTCTCAGCTCGCTTGCGAGAGGAATCGCCTCCGGAGACGCTGGCAGAGGACTCATGACCCGGCTGACAAGGCTGCGTTCAACAGAGCGTCCGGCAAGTTGCGTCGCGACATGCTGGCGTTCCGTAGACGCAACTGGGAGCTAGCTGTAACACAGATGGATGGCCCTGCCGAGAACCGTAATGTCTGGCGGATTCCCAGTGCCCTAACGGGAAAGCGTAAACGCGCGCCTCTCCCCGCACTGGTCGGACCCGGCGGTCAACCTCTTGGCCGCCCCCTCGGAAAGGCAGAGTTCTTGGCTGACAGTTTAGAGCGACAGTTCGCTCCCAACCCATCCAAGAACCCGGCTTTCACTGAGCAAATCTGCCGCGAGGTAGAGCGCTTTCTATCGGCCGGTATCACAGTCCAACCGGAGCCCATCTCCCCGGAGGAGGTCTCTGAGAGGATTGTTCTGCTCAAGCCCCTGAAGGCGCCTGGCCCGGACGGAGTTATGAATTCCGCCCTCCATCGCCTTCCGGAGCGAGTAACACAGTTGCTCTCTGACCTGTTCAATTCATGCCTCAGACTGGCCTTCTTTCCGGTGAAATGGAAAACGGCTACAGTAATAGTGATACCCAAGCCGGGAAAGAACTCTTCTGGCGTGGAAAACCTCAGACCCATCAGCCTCTTGTCCGCGACGTCCAAGGTTTTCGAGCGATTGATCCAGCGTAGGATCCGCGACCATCTAGAAAGACTAGACGTGCTGATCCTCGAACAGTTCGGCTTTCGTGAGCTGCACTCCTCGACTCATCAGCTGATGAGACTCGTGGAATGCATTACCGAGGCTGGCTGCCAGGCAAACAAACGACTGCGATCTTCCTAGACGTAGAGAAAGCCTTTGACCGCGTTTGGCACGAGGGTGTCCTTTACAAGCTCACGGAAGTCCTTCTTCCAGATTGCTACGTTCATTTGATCGGCATCTTTCTGCGAGACCGTAGCTTCCGAGTGAGAATAAACCACGTTCTCTCTTCGGAGAGGCGTATTACCGCTGGTGTCCCTCAGGGAAGTGTCCTTGGGCCTCTCCTGTTCTCGTTGTTTGTCAACGACACGCCCCGAGTTCCTGGAGTTAAGTTGTTGCTGTTCGCGGACGACACTGCGGCTTTTGCCTCAGAGCCGAACGCGAGATATGCGGCAATCAAGCTCCAACGTCAACTCGACGCGTATGTCGGGTGGACCGATGACTGGAGAGTTGCCGTTAACGCTTCCAAGAGCGCCGCGGTAATATTCTCGCGCAAACGCAAGCGGCCTCAGTAGGGTGGTTATGAGAGTTCTACCGCGGAAGTGACGTCATTCTCCCCTCGTTTGGCGCGAAATTCAAAAATTTTGGTGGTGGGGATAAACATCCGGTGCTGTGTGCCGCCCAAGCGAGAGGTGGGGATCGATAGGGGGTAGTGTTGTGTCCCACGTGACCGTTTTGGGCGTGCCAAAGTTGTGATTCGTAGGTCGGCCATGTTGTCGGCGTCGGCCATTTTGTGGTCGTCGATGTTGTAGGTTGTAGGGTTATCTGTGCGTTGATTGGTGGAGGCGTGGCCGCCGTTCGCTGTTCGCGTTTCGCCGTCCGGCGTGGTCCTTGTCGTGGCTTGATCGCGGCCTGGAGTGGTGGGGTCTGCGTCCATGTTGTCGGCGGCGTCGGCCATGTTGTCGGGAGATGTTTGGTGTGTTCGGTCATGTTGGAAAAGTACGAGGTTGTCGGGTTGTGTAGGAGTGTGCTGGTTAAGGGTCGGCCACGTTGCCGACTCGTGCGTGTGTTATAGTGTACGGGTTTGGATATATACGGTGTTTTCCGGAAGGGTGGCCATGTTGGAACAGCTTCGCCGTTGCCAACTTGTGCATGTGTGCTGGTTTAGCGTCGGCCATGTTGTCAACTCGTGCGTGTGTTATAGTGTACCGGTTTGTATATGTACGCCGCCGTCCGGATATCGTCGATGCCGTGTATTGCATTGTTGGCAACTTGTGAACTGTGTAAATTCGAATGTGTGTCTATGTGTTAAGTAAATATATATATTGTAAAAAATAAAAAGATGCTTCCATCTTTCAGTTGAAAATCAATGCACATTATGTATGGAAAAGGGATATCGTTGATGTGAAGAGACATGTATTGCATTGTTACCAACTTGTGAACTGTGTTAAATTAGAACAGAATGGTAAAAATAAAAAGATGACTTGGTCCTTCAGTTAAAAATCGATTCATTTGTAAAATTGAATATCGTAAACCTGTTCATAGAGGATAAATATTACTATATACTATATTCTTATTGATATGTAATTTCTATCGCACAAACGTAAAAAAAGTGTAGTATCGTGTACATTTGTTGTAAGAAACACACATGATATGCACTGCATATCAGTTGAAATTTGATTCATATGTAAAATTGATTATCGTAATTCTGTGCATAGAAGATAAATTATTACTATATATGATATTCTTATTGATATGTAAGTTATATCGCACGAACGTAAGAAAAGTGTAGTGTCGTGTGCATTTGTTGTTGTAAGAAACACACATGATATGCATTGCATAATTGAACGTCAATTCACTTATATAAAACACACAACACTCATGGAAAATAATTACTGTTTATGTAATATCTGTGAATAACAGGACGCCACAAATGATGTAATCGGCTCCCGCTGAGATCTTCACACGTGAAGTTAATTTTATCCGCTTACATCAGAATGCTGACTGGCCATCTGTGAGTTAATAAGGAGAAGTGGCAGTTGACTCCCGCTAAGACCTTTACACGTGCAGTTATTTATAACTTCTTACATCATGATGCTGTCTGTCCATCTGTTATCGTTGCGTGTGAACCTAGTCGTACATAATTTGTTTAATAACAGAACACAAGCTGCTGCTGCTGCTGATGATGTAATTGGCTCCGACTGTCTGGCCATCTGTTATCGCAGCGTGTGAACGTAGTGAGGGCGGGGGGGCTTTATTAGTCGTATAATAAATGACTCCAACTGTCTGAGCATATGTTATCGTTGCGTGTGAGAGGGACGTACATAAATTAGTGTGTGAAACAGAACGCTTAGCCAAGCTAAGTGGCAGTCCTTGACTTTGTGTGTGGCAGCTCTAACGTTTTTTTGTCGTTGTTACCATCTCTTTCGCGTATATCCTTGAGATACTGTATATAAGCTGTAGGAATTGCTACAACATCACATCGTTCTCCGAGACTCAACTAAAACTCTTACAGGGTGAGTTTGATTTTTAAATATTCTTTAATTTCTAAAGTATATTATAATCAAGCAATTATTGTTTAATAAAATTGATTTTTTAAATTAGTTGTATGTAATAATACATGAATGCACGTTGTGCAACACTCGTTCTAGCTTGTATATTGAGTGATGAATAGTGTTAATGTTCGAAGGACTTTTGAAATTAAAATACAATAAAAAATGTTAAAGCAATTCTGTTTAATTAAAAACAAGTAAAATACATGTAATCAAAATATATTACAATTTAAAATACATAATATATAAACGCACACAGTAGTGACAATTACAAAATACATAATATGTAAACATGCGCAATATGACAATTGTGTACGAAATACATCTAAATAAAACTAATTACAAGTTAATATAAACAAGTGTAAGCACATTATATTTTAAATACTATTTGTAAACGCGTGCAATGACAATTATGCACAAATATATTTGTTAATTTTGAAGATGTCTATCCGGGCTTACTCTAAAATGTACACCACGTAAGCCTTGTTTTATTATCTAGACATAAGTACATTGACAATTGAATACAATTAAATCAAATGAAATATGTGTAAGCACATTATATTATAAGTTAATATATATTATGTCTAATTAAAAGAAATTAAATGAAATACAACTAAGTACATGTTAATATATATATATATATATATATATATGTAATCGTACGCGCAGATAATGACAATAATGTGTATGCACAATGAAAATTATACATGATAAATAAAGATGTCCATTCGGTCCTACTCTACAATGTCTACTATGTAAGCTCTATCCTTTTCTCCACGATAAATCAGTTGCAGTGAACATGGTACTAAATTTTTTAATTCCTCATCTTCGAAAACGCCCGCGTATCTCTTAGGTAGATATACACGATATTTTAGTTTAGGGTCTCTGTAATCTTGGAGAGTGACGAGTACGGCTTTCCCGTACTTCGCGTCTATGTTCTGCAATTCTTCTATTGGATATTTAACACCGAATATCAATTCCTTAATTTTTTTATACTCAATCGCGCTAATGGTTGCAAACTTTGCAGTGAATGATGCCATTTTAAAATAAAGAATGATGCTATTTTAAAATAAAGAATTTATATTTTCTTGCGCGTCTCTCAAGGACTGAATGAATAACGTTCGTGCACACCGAAATAAATAGGGAGGTAGTTGTGGAGGTGGAAACCGGAGAGGGGAAACCACTCAACGCGCAGTAAGCGCTTATTTTTACAGTGTGAACAGGATACGACCTGATTTCTCACGCTATGTTCGATGGGTAGATGGGGAGGAGGCGAGTCGGTTATTTTTATACGACTAGACAGCACTCGTGCTTGTTCGAACATGTCGTCGACGCTAATTTTTTTTTATACGGCTAGACAGGTGATGTAATAGACAGAAAGGCGACGACTGTTATTTTTTACGTAAACGCTAAACAATAGTGTAGCCAATTAGTAATTTATCAGAAACATATTGATTACTCTAAAATCTGATACAACCCACTCGCGTAAAGCGTGTACTCTAGTATTTGTACATATTTCCTGAAATAAGCGGTGCGCGAGACAGGCTGTTCCATGTATTGATTGTAATTGTTTGAGTTTAGGTCAACCGAAATCTTCTAAATTTATAATATTAAAATGCACGATACGCTTCTGCAGAAATCTTTTTTTTTGCAATCCTTTTACGAACACGAAGTTAAAATGAAACGTATACTATTCTAATATCGGCACAAGATGTTCGTAAGATGTGTCCCCGTCCGTCCACGCTAGCCCATGATAATGGTCCGTTAACCATCTGTTTGTCCTCACGTGTTTGTGATTCGAAACTATCGTGTCTGCTGGAGGTGTAAATATCCAAAGCCTGCTGGCAAATGCGGTGACATCCATAACGGCTAGTTCCTTAACGAGTTCGTTTCCATCGTTGTCGATGAAACAGTGAAAGTCATGTATGACTGCTAGCTTATCCTCGCACATCCTTTTTTCGTTATAAACAACGTGTTTGGTGTTACTAGGAACGCTGCAGATCCGCCCGTCTTACGGAACAGACACGTTGTATGTTGTGAAACGCTCGTAAAGAATTTTTTCCGAACGTTTATTTTGTACCTTATATTTTCGTCACGGATCAGTGCAACAAATTTACATGTCAAAACGTCGTATACAAAAATTTCTATAGGGTACAGTACTGTGTTCTTTAAGTCACTGCAGCGTATGTACTCGTACGGAGATAACAGCTTCATGCGTTCGTCTACAACGCGTGAGTAGGGGGTAAATGCCGGTCCTAACTCAGGCGGGGCTTAAAAGTGGTGGGGGGTGGGCGTGTCGGGTAGTGGGGTGGGCAAGGGGTGGAGGGGGTAGTGGTGAAAGGTGGGGGAGGGGTCATGTGGGCGTGGCCTGTAGGTGGTGGGGGCCGGGGTGGGGTAACAAAATGGTGGAATAGGTTGGTTGGGGGGTTGGGGTGGGGGGAACAAAATGGCGGCTATAGACCCAAGTGGGCGTGGCCTATGGGTGGGGGATTAGGGTGGGGGAACAAAATGGCGGCTAATATCCCCCTATTGGCCAAGAGTGTGTAGTCGAGGGGTGGGGGTACAAAATGGCGCCCCCGATTGGTGGTTAAAGTGGGAGTGGCTTATGGGTTTGTGGGATGGGAGGGGGACAAAATGGCGGCAGGTCGTTCCTGCAAGGATGGGGAGGGGGAACAAAATGGCGGCTTGTCCAAGACTTATATGGCCAAGGGGAAGGGTATTACAAAATGGCGGCCGGTAGAGGGGGAACAAAATGGCGGCTTGTCCAAGACTGTTATGGGCAAGGGGAAGGGTAATACAAAATGGCGGCCGGTAGAGAGCTTGGTCATAGAACGGCCGATGGGACGTTAAAAACAAAATGGCGGCCTACAACTTATTTCCAGCCTCTGCGTACGTTTTCCGTCCACCGTTCTCCCCCTCCATCACTCCGACGATCTGCGACGGTCGCCGGCTGCCGGCGTCACGTTCTCGGGCTCGAGGGTGTCCTGGAAGTTGTCGGATGGTCGATATGAGCCGGATCCCGGCTGCCGTAGCGGCTGACAAAATCATGAATGTGAATTTTATTGTATGTGTTAATTTGATATGCCCTGCCTGTGGTAGGACCGGCATACACTATATGTATTTGATATGTTTGTTTAATTTGATACGTTTATATTACGTTGTCAGAAATGCAGTAACATGTGTGTGGGTGTACAAAATTGGGTAATTGATATGTTGGCAAACAATGTTTTATATACCATGATTTATATTGTCGCTTGCAGTTGTGAGAGAACATACATATGTTTTTAGGTATGACTGTACTAACAGCCAGAAGACAAGTTTAAATGAATAAATATTTGTTGATGTCGCACGCGTGCGAAACCGGTTCGACGAGACGCAACTTCATAATTCCACACACAACAAGATTCTCTTTGCAGGCTTAAAAGCAGACAAACAACTTTTGGCTGGTTGTTTTGCATACATACGACTAAGTTACAGACACGCGAATATTTGGCTGATGTGTACAGTGGTTTCATATTATAAGTACTCCTCGATTTTTCTATAAAACAAATAAATGATAAAAGACCTCCATCTCCTTTTATCCGGACTGTGGACCGGCTCACTGTCTCACGATGACAACATTCTCCATGTCGAATATCATTATCGTGAAGGCTAGTGAGGTAGGATTAAGGACCTTGTGTCAAGATTAAGTGTTTGGTCCTTGAGTCAATGATATGAAAGTGTTTGTACATATACATTCTATTTAAGATTTTTTTAACAACGAAATACACGTAATTCGGCTCGAACATTACACCTGCAAAGTGGACAATGTGTCAAAGCCATTGCACATTCTACACATACTGCTAAATGAGCACATGGTAAGAATACAACCGCGATTATGTTTTTATAACATACTTTACACAGTTCGTTATCGTCAAGTCTTGTTTCTAGTACTTCACTGTTGTGAGAATTATGTTCTTCGGTGGGAGTAGGAGACTGGTATCGATGTTGTATGTGCTTCAGAGCTTCGTCTACAAATGTTTGACCTTTCATTGTTCGAAGGTAGATGCAATGACGAGAATATTTAACGTGTTCTACCCAAGGATCATCTTCTTCTTTCCATTCGCGCAATCGGATTCCACAATTAAAACATATCTTTTCATCACCTTGTCCTGTATACAGGAAGCCGGCGTCGCACAGGGCACGAGATGTTGTTTTCAACGCAACAGGCCATTTTTTGAACGACTCAAATCGCTTAGCATCAACGGCGTATGCGGGGAATAAAGGCTTCTTTTTTCAAATATGCTTAAAGTTGCCAAATCACGTACAGTTTCTTCTCCTTCTCGCAACTGGATACCAAAATTTGAAGAATCGGAAACGTTTAACGAAATGGAAATAGGCACATTTCCACATGGGAGATTACGCAGAAAACGACAAGCAGGCGAATATTTTTCATGTTCTTGTCTCGGATCGTCACCCGGTTGCCACGCACCGATTTCTATACTGCAAAATGCACATCGAACTCTATCCAGTTCATGAAGATAATAAAATCCGGCTCGAGCCAAATTTGCAGGTGAAATAAACGATACGGACCACCCGTCAAACGTTCGTAACCGTTCTATCTCGTTTTCCCACATACTAGTATCAAGCTGAGTGTATCTATCAAACACATCCATCGCTAACAGTCTGCGAGAACTTTTGAAATACTACTAGCGCGCTAGTCACATTGTGAACATATTTAAGACGTACGGCTAGCGCTACAGTACGAAGCGTTTGCTACATAATAAAAATGAAACCATTGAGAGCATATTTACGTTAAAACCAGTTTAAATTGTTTTGTATTTTATAAAATGTTTCACGTATACCGCCATCCTCGTTTACCTGGACTTTGGACCAGCTTGCAGTAAGTTGCAGATGTTAATTGTAATAATTATTACAAGTAACAAATTCAACTAACTTCAAGGTCGAGTTACGGTGGCTCCGAAAGGAGCCAATTACGCCGTCAAAAAAAAAATAAAACTTTACAGAAGATAAAATACCACAAAGGCACAAGATGGCATTACCTCCCGGTGAAATGCGACTGGATCATCGTCGCTCTGCCAGTCATAAGCACGCACACCGCAGTATCTGCACCTTACGGTGTCTCCGTCCCCTTCGTAGAAATAGCCGGCTCGTGCTAAAGCACTAGGTGCAACAGCAGTCGATGGGTACTTCGAAATGTAATGTTTGGTGTTACCAATACGGTATACACTGTAAAATGTACCGAGTCTGTCTGTGTACGTCGACATGACAACAGGTGAAGTGAGTGAGTGAGTGAGTGCAGCTAAATGCAACCAGCTTTTATACTGAAATGGGTGTGGTTTTTACTCCCACCACCTACCTACGTTCTTGGGATTTGAAGCCACCTGTTTACTTTTTAGTTTGTATCTACTGTCTGTTGTATGCGTTTGCTCCGATCATTTATAATATTTACTATGTAATTTATATTGCATATCTATTTAAATTGCTTGCAAGGTAACAAATGAGTCATTACGTACGCGTTATATATGGATACAATTAAAAACTTGTTTCCAAGCTTATTACGCCCAGTTAGTTAAAATGCACTTGGATTCATTGCAATAAGTACGTTACGCTGAATATTCGTGTATGTCTACTGCCATCCTCTTTTATTTGGACTTTGGACCAACTTCTTAACATATAATGCTTATATTTGTGAATAAACACAAGTATAATCATAGTATGCTTGAAGGTAGAGTTACAGTTGGTCATTAAAATGACCTTTAATGTTTGTGTGTGATTGTGTAGGTGTTATCTCTTTTACCAAAACTTCATCTCCTCACTTCTCGATTAATTTTACCAAAACTGCACGTCCTCACTTCTCGATTAATTTTTCTTCTTTTGACGCGTCTTTTCCTTTACTATTACATCGATGTCTATTTCGTATGTGCATTTTCCATTGGCTAGCGGTATCTCTTGTCGTACAGCTAAAAAGTATTTGCCTTTAGGTAGTGCTGCCATCTCCTCGTCCGTGTATAGTCCAGCGTAGCGCTTAGGTAGAAATACAGAAAATTCTTTGTCTTCTTCTTCTTCCGGATCTAACAAATCGCACACTACAGAAGCGCCGAACTGTGTACTAATATTACGCATAGCAGTTATGTGATATTTTTTGTCTATTAACAACTCTTTTAGTCGCAGTTGAGGCAGAAACTCCCTCAAAGCCACTTCTTTAGCTTTATCTAAAAATGTGTCCATGACAGTAGTCTACGACAAACGTTTACAGACGAGTGAATAAACCTTGCTGGACGGTTGTATTTATGTAGAACGGATCCGAACAGGTGTGCGAATGAAGGTCATTACAGGGACATGTCTCGACATGTACAATAGTGTTATTCAATCCGAGCAGATGTGCTATGAAGGTCAACTTGTTCACCTATTACTGCGTACTGACAGTAGAGTAGCCAACGCCCATGCAGGTGTGCGAACGAAGGTCATTACAGAGACACGTCTCGAGCTGTATAATAGTATTATTCAACCCGAACAGGTGTGTTATGAAGGTCAACTTGTCCATCTCTTACTGCGTACTGACGGTAGAGTAGCCAACGCCCATGCAGGTGTGCGAACGAAGGTCATTACAGACACACGTCTCGAGCTGTACAATAGTATTATTTAATCCGAGCAGGTGTGCTATGAAGGTCAACTTGTTCATTTGTTACTGTGTACTGACAGGAGAGGAGCCAACGCCCATGCAGGTGTGCGAACGAAGGTCGTTACAGAGACACGTCTCGACCTGTACAATTCAACCCGACTGGTGCCGATACTCCTGCTTGTGTGTCGTGAAGGTTATCTTCTTCGCTAGTAAATGCAGACTCGATTTAATAAAAAAATTATGTACGTTACAATTCGTCTTCTTCTGTTACAAAGTTTTCAATGCTGGTTAAAGCAAATCTGAAATCTAAACAGACACATGATGTCGGCCCGCCACTGAACTGGTTCCATGAACATGCTTCGTAATGACCATCTGCTCGTTTTTTCCCCAAATTATGGTTTATGTAACCCAATACTTTCAGTATAGATTCCGTCAAATGAGTTAACCTTATTAGATGCTCTTTATGTTTACACAGCAACCTCGTATCTGTTAGTGGGAGCAGCTGTGACAGTCGATTCACTGCATCATCCGGTAAATAACGTTTTAAATGTTCAGCGTTTCTCGCCTTCTGCCACACGGTATCCATCGTACAGATGAGTTACACTGACTGAACCGATAAATGGAATACACGCACACAATATATGTAATAATATAAATATATTGCACACTATAACCTAAGTGTTTGATCGACGTACGTTCAAACAGTGTTTAACATATGTGTTGAAATAATCGATAGTGCCTCGTGAAGTAAATGTTTCCTTTTCAGTTTCAAACTGGCTTCATTTCCGCACCACCCGAGAGGTAGAAAGCAAGGCGCGTTTTTTTTTATAGTGCTGTCGCCAGTAGCCCTATTGCACTGTCTACAAATGTTTAATATTTTTTTGTATTTTTTATATTTTGTCGGATTTCTTATTAATTATACTATGAGCCTTGATTTCGTGTAAAAACATAATTTCCACACGTCTTACATTTTATACCTACACCGTCGTAGTAGAGACCACGTTTTACCAAAGCGGAGAACGAATTTAAACTGTCCACCTGCTGCAATGTTATTGTGTCGTTGCGTAACCATTTTGCATAATGTTGTGCTTTTCTTAATGCACAGTTGTAGACGTACTTATTCGATTTTATATGTCTATGTTTTTTTACACAACACCGATTCCATGAGTCCTGTAACGTGTTCTCATACTTTGTTGCGTTTTGGTCGTTCAAGTCAACTACGTTTGAGTGGAATTTGCTGAGGAAGCGCGTGTGCTCTAAGCCTTTTGTGAACACTATGGAATATGTTCTGCATACGTCACGGATAATCGTTTGCAGTTGTGCGTATTCCACTGCACCATCGTACCATGATAAACCGTGATAATAACTTTCCAGCCAGTCTGCTGTACGTGCGTTTTTTGTGGTCAAACGTGAATGTTTGTATGGCGGCTTGAATAGAACGACCCGAAATAGCTCTTGTTCAATGTCCACTATCGCAAGTTCCTTTATAACGAATCGTTCTTCTCCTTCACCCGGAAAGGTCTCGAACATTATAACACATCCGTCCATGGTAAAGCGTGGAAACACACTGATATGATTGTCAAAGTAATGCAAGTTAATAATCTGAGCACAAGGTGATGTAGAATCAAACTATACACGTCCCGCAAAAGATTTTAGCTCTTCGATTAACCTGTAACACGCCTGCGTTTCGTGAGTTCTTTCTAACGTTGAAGATGATGTAAGCTCTTGATGTATGTACATGTTGTTTACGTCCTTTTCTGATACTAACTGTCTTAAGTGTGCGTTTATGTTGGGTATACACTTTACCATTGTCTTCCATTCGTGTTCTGACAATACGAAAGGGGATGACATCTCGTCTTTGTCATACCTGTACAGTGTAATATACATTTTTCCAAATAAAGGCTTTACCGTGTACGAGGCGATAACACAGTCTTCTCCCAGTACAGGTATTGTATTTTTTGTCTTGTTCTCTACGCTGTATGATACAACGTCAGCATACGCCATCATACTATTCCATTCATCATGAGACACGCATAACACTTTTCTACCGGTGTTTGTTAGGCTTACACACGGTTCGTAGACGTTTCCATGGATAAGAGTGTTAATTAGCCCTACGTTTACAGACTTTGTTAACGCTTTATTCAACCAGTACGATAATCGTAGAAACATACCATCATGTAAGCCGATCGATTTGACAATGGTTTGATCGTTCGTCATACCTGTCGGTACCGGTTCGTTGTACGGTTTTTGTATTTTGGACTCGATGCTATCGTCTCCGCTGTCCTCACGCTTCCGCTTCATGTTGCTTACTGACACGCTCCTCCCATGTTATTCGTTTATGCCAGCCGACGCACTACGCTGGACAGCGGAGTGTACTGAAATATCACATCGTGTAATATGAGACAGTACGCTGTAGTGTTGGCGGGAAATGTATTATCCGATTCGAATTCTAGTCTCACATCGATCGTGGACGATTTAACGCTTTCGACTTGTTTTGAACAATCTATTACGATAAGCGGGGCGTACGTTTTAAAATCGTCAGGCGTCATAGTAGGGGCAACGCTTTTTCCTGTTTCGTTTCCGTAATATGACGATTTAAATCTGGCATACATGTCATATAACAAACCGTATCTATTGTTAGTGAACGACAAATTTAGATTATCGTAAGGATAGTACTGCGAATTTAAATATAATTTAACGTTTTTGAGATTACAATGGTCAAACGTTGAAGACTGCTTGTTGATTTTTCCCTTTTTTTCCGTTTGAAAAGCCAGCACTATGTAACGTGGCTTTTCTACTTCTGTCGACGTCTTTATAGACCACGTCTGTTGCTGAGACGTCGGTAACAATGGATACTCGTGAATTTCCCAATTTCTGTACGCTATCGCGATAGCCTTGTCTCGTTCTACCAGACGTAAGAGCATTGCCTTTTGCGCGTCAGACGGTTTTACCTCAGGCAATTTCCAATAAACCTTTTGCAGCTTGAGATTGTAATCAGGTGCCGGTTCGGAGGTTGATTTATTGTAATATAGCGCATCAGTGTCTGACGCTGCCCGAAGCAGTACGAGTTCTTGTTTTTGATTAACGATTATACGTTTGTAATCTTCAGCAAAACCCATTAACATTCGTAGTGGTACCGTGAAACAGAAATCACCACTGGTGCTTTTCATTTTTTGTAAAGTAGTCGTAGCCTTTGCAGGATGAGTCCAACACGCGGTTATCGTGCTGGTACTCTCTTCGTTTACATCGAACGAGAGTAAATTCTTCAAGGCCGACGTAATACCAACACGTCTCGTTCTCGCCACTTCGACTCCACCCAACTCGTATCGAATCTCTTCAAACAAAAAGGCCATTGCGTTATTGTCAAAACCCATTTCATTATCCACTGCTGTTCCATCCTTTTTTGTGAGTTTTCCTTCTATATACAGTAAGCTTTCACAGGGAAGAGTGTACAGGTCTTGTTGTTGAACTGCTATACGTATCTCATCGTTGTTGTCGTATTTGGACGTAGCGTACGGTGTATGTGTGTGGTACTCCAAACTTGCGATACTATCGTCGAAAACGATGTCCTCGTTCACGGAGAGAACACTCGATGGCATTTTTAACTTTTATATTACCTGTAATCCTAACGAACGAAGAAATCGTTTGTTACGAGCTGTTAACGCTCTAACTGCCTTACCCTTACTAACACGTGAATCGGGTTTGATAGGTGTATTTGAAAGGTTCCAGCGTGTTAGTTGTGAACGACCGTAATGTATTCCCATGATTACAAGTCGCGTTTCTTCACGTGTAGCCTGACGGTAATCTCTTCTCCTCTAAAATCTATTAAATTATCTTGTTTATCAACAATTCGTATGTGTATAGTGTCTATACAATTTACGTTCACCGGAAGGTATATGAGATTTCTCGGTTTTTCTATTATCCTCCACCCTGGTGGTACTGAAGGTGAAAAAGAATGCAGTATATGATCGTTTAAACCGTCCTTGTAAGATCCGTGAGCGATATTGCACGTAACCTGGATCGTGTTCGAATTGACAATGTCAACCGACTCATTAGATTCATGCCATATATTGGCTTCAAGCTTACGTACGTCCTCATTCTGTTTCTTGAATCCCAATAAGGGTGCGATGGTAGGTTTATTGTAATCGATCACGACCTCATGTATCGACTTGATAGTTGTTTTCAAAGTGTTGTTGTTGGCACGCAAGCTAACGACATCCGGCCCGCCGAGCTGGTCTTGAATGTAATCTCGGATATTGTCCACTTCGTACGTGCCAGTAGGGAGAGCGACAGTAATTGTTTTTTTTTTGGCTTACATTATAAAACTCGAGCTCATTGTTAACGCCCTCCCAGACGTTAGGTATGGCATTGAAAACGATCAAATCGAGAAGACAAATTTCCCATTCAAACTTCGCAGGCAAGTGCAGCGGAGGGAAAAATACCGTCTCAAATTCTGACATATAACCAGAAAACATGACCGTATATGACGACATCTTTACGTTAACTAATCGGTGTGCACAGGAAACGTAGGCATAAATGGCCGCATATTACCGAATCAAATGTCTGCTGTCTCTCGTAATTGTAATACACGTGTACATCTGTTCCTCCGGTCTTAATATACCTCATCAACTCTAATGGTGGACGAAGGTTACCGTAACTATCGTAATAGTAAACATCATTGTCACGCTTTTTGTAGCACACCCAATGAGTACCCGACCCGTGTGTACAGTCTAGATTAATAACAGCACATTCGTGTGACCGTATGGTTTTCGGTAAACCGTCACGCATAAAAACACCTCTAAAATATGGAATACGTAATCGTCTAGCGTAATAACGTATATCCGCATCCGTTAACGCTTTCACTGGTAGACGAACACGAGTGTTTTTAGTCGTATTGCGCATATGGATAGGGCCGTAAATATAGTCCTTTGGCTGTCTTACGTCTCCGTTGGTGGTTTACACGACGTCTAGTTCCGCCTCCGCTCTTGTTTGTTATCTTCTTCTTACGTATGTTGTTCGTACGACAACGTCTTTTACGACATGCTCGTCGGCGACGAATATGTCCCATTCCCAGTTTGGATTTTGTCTTCATGGCAGTAGTAACGGCCCAAGCTGCTGCTCGTTCAGCAAGACTCGCGTCAGTAGATGTAACACGTTCCCACGCTTTATTCGCGAGTATACGATCGGCGATATTTCTATTCTTATCGTCCGAATATTTGGCATACGCGATGTCGTGTTGTTTGCACGCTTCGTCTAATTGATTAATTCCAGGATCACCTCTGCTTAACCGCGTCGTTAATCTGGTACCCGGACCGCAATATCTGTAACCACCGGGGATATGTAGTTCCACTGGTAGCAGGTCAATCACTTTGTTCAACAGACCACGTCCTCTCTTCACGGAAGTCGAGCTACGACTAATACGTTTTCCGTAAACCACAGTCATTTTCTTATTTACCATACAACTGATTATACAATACTACTGCACCTGGAGCTCTTACTCTATATTTTTATAGACCGCAAACATCTCAGTAGTTATCAAAATTACTCCGCCAAGGTTTCTGTTTTGTTGTCGGCGGCGTCCTACGACGTTGGGGATCGTTTAGACGTTGTGCTATTAAGTACGCCATACTAGACAGCTCATCTTCAAATTTATCCTGCATATCTGAGAATTTTTTCTCAATGCTTTCACGGAACGCGTTTATCAGATGTAGATTTACAGCTTCGTTTTCCTTTACAGCATCCCTCAGATTCGTTATACATTTACCCTTTGCATCATACCCGTCTGCTGTAGTATCCAGTGCCAGTGCAGTTTCTTTGATCGATGTTAGAGGATTCAGCACGTTATTTTTGAGGAAGAAAGGTTTATACAGTCACCGTCTAACGTTGGCGCTGCTACGTTGCTTAGTCGCATATCGCTAAAATCCCATTTTCCATCGTCACGAATTGGTATTTGTTTTTCAACGTATGCTTTGTTAACAGCGTCATTGCCCAACTTTGGTTCACCCACGTTTACGAGGCGTTTGTTAAAAAAATGCCATCCATCGTAATTGAGCAGAGGTATTCGACTGTCCATATACACTTTATTAACAGCGTCAGTCCTGTTAATTGGTTCTTTAAGGTTTCGAATAACACGCTTATTTGCGTCGAAGAACGTGTTATTCGTGTCGACCTTCTTCAGTGGTAAACTGTTTTCTGTAACGTACTTCATAGTTACCGCATCGTTGTCTTCATTCGGTTCACCCACCATTCGCAATCGTTTAGAGGACATATCATAGTCGCCTTCCGCAGTAGTCTTGAACCCGACACCCGGCAGGCCACGGATACTCGCCTGGAATAGCCTACTTTGATGTCTTCCGAACTTGTCTACACTCATATTGCGAATAACGCGGCAACATATAGATGAAGTTATTTATATATGCTTTTACTATTAATGTACCACTACTGGATGACATTGGCTTCGCGTAATTCCTCTATCAGAGAGACTATTTCATTGTCGTGCCCCGTATGCCCAGCCCTTTGTGACGCTATCAGCAGTCGTAGTCGTTCTACCAACTCGTTTACATCGTCCCAATGCATATATTGTACAGTTTCATTATCTGTTGCTGACTTTTCCATTATAAACTCGCTACCGGTGACACCTTTACCGCTACGTAGAAACAGGTGACGTATAATATTGCGATACTTGTAACCTGAATTAGAATTTATTTGTTTTTCTGGTTGGTACTTCTGTCTGTGTGCGTTAGTCGCTATTAAAATCGACTTGTAGGCGTTAAGATCGTTAGGACTAAAATAATCTTCATCTGGCTTTTTCATAAAGATTAACTCGTACAGACCTTGTGTTCCTGTATAACGCGTGCCCTTTATGTACAGGTCGTTCCTTTCGAATTCCAACGTGCCATCGCCTATCATAACTGTATTACCTTCCATTCGTGGGCCATACGTATGATCGATACTGTTACTCGTATCCGTGATAAATCTCTTCATATATTCTTTGGCTAACATTCCATATGGTAACCGGTCCAACATTTCCAAACCTTCTCGTCGACCTTCTGGAGTAGCTAGGTATACGTTAGCCGGAGAGTCGGGCGTTTCTGAAATCGTTTGGGTAGGTAAGAAACGTGGAGTGCTGGTAGCCTCATCGGAGGAACTACCAGGCAACTGTTTCCGAGGAGTACTCACAGTTTTTACGTCTTCGTCATTGTCATTGTAGGTACTCAGTTTTAGGTGTTGGGGTAAGATAAGATTTTCCCGGTTTCCAGGTCCACCGAGTTGTTTGGTAAGCGTTTTAATTGGTTGAACCAATGGTTCAAAGGTTTTTTCTAAACTGCTTGCAGTCTCCACAATACCACGCTTTATTTCACGATGTTTTTGCCTAATAGACTCACTAAGTGCTAGTATTTCACTTAATACCTTCTTTTGTTCCGATTTTTTGTCCTCCATTACGGCTACTGTCGTCTACGTCTTTTTTGAACTGAGGTATATCCCACCGTGCTGACTATATATATATATATTGAATATGACGGCTCAATTCGGTACTCGTTTTAAACGGTACTGTTTAAAATTGAAACCGTTTCGGTATCCATTTCCAACAGTACCGTTAGAATATATTTATACACATAAACGTACGTACCGACTTAGCTAGTTATCGGGTCGCATTGTATAAACTTATCGAAGCCAATTCTGTAGCGCCCGTCACACAAATCACAGTCTTTAACCACTACCAGGAAACCATACTTGTCTTTGTTCCATGCTTTAGCACACATTTTTTTGAATGTTTCGAAATGCATATCTGTATTGACATGGTCATTGTAAACATAACGCATGTTACGTTCGTCCTGCCTGAAAAGTATTACCATGTTAGCATTGTCTCTTATCCCACGTTTTGGAATGTCAGTATACGTTTGACCCAACAGGAAACAATCTATCGATTTATGTCGACCTCTAGTAAAATAATCTTTTATTTTGTTTTGTCGTTCACAACTGACATCATCAAATATCATTACGGAGTTCGACTCGGCGTCTTCTGGCGGGATGACTTCTTCGTTATCGTTGTAGGGAAAGTATCCGACCTCGGGGACTTTGGCCATCACTTTTTCCAACAGGACATATTTCGGTTGATACAGTGATTTTGAAAATACATACACATTGGTAAAGCGCAATCCGTTTTTTTTCGAACAGTAAATTAAACATGACATTTGATTTTCCCGTCGAACTGGGGCCAACGATCAGACACCTTATCGTGTGCGGCAACAGAGGCCTGTGGCGGTTATTGCCTGCGTCTTTTCTACCGTATCCACATCTGTCCAAGACCTGTTGTAAGTCGTAGATTTGAAGTCTGTCTTTGCGTTGCACGACTTTCATCTTCGCGTACGATTGTTACTGAAATGAACGTAAACTTTAAACTAAGTCTTTTTTATTTATCCACGTGTCATGAGTACCGTCGAAACCTAACCATCGAACCTTCACACGATCGCCTTTACGCTGTACAACCTTTTCTATAAGATAAACATTCCCTACTTCAGACTTGATAAGCTCGTGTTCGTAAAAAGATCCTCTTATGACTTTGTCTTCGTGATCGCGCAAATAATATGTAATCGGTATTGTCGGTCGTATTTCGTCAACCGTGAATACTTCGTTAGTCCAATTGGGTTGATATCCTTTCGTGAAAGTACGTTTGAATTTGCTTATCCGAACTTTATCTCCAACATTAAATTTAGTTCGCTTCACACGTCGCAAATTATTTGCCGTCTTTTTGTTTATGTGTTCCAGTACTAATTTTTCATTAGTGACGTTTACTTCGCGCGGTCTCATTCCGATGGTTCTATGTGGCGTGTCATTGTACCTTTTTACTAGCTCCGCTAACACCGTAGGATACCATTTGTACGTACCCTGCTCGGTGAATACACGATACATCATATTCTTCAACGTGCGGTTGAACCTTTCTACTATGGAAGCCTTCTTTTCCGAGTACGTAGAATAATGGTTTACACCGTACTTATCTAACAGTGCGCGAACAGTTGAGTTGTAGTATTCTTTTCCATTGTCAGTTTGTAAATGCTTCATACGAACCTTACGCAATATCTTGTCTAAAGCTTTTGATACGTGGTCTCCAGTTTTATTTTTGACCGGTATGGCGTAAGCGTATTTACTGAAACAGTCTATTACCGTCATAATATATTTGTATCCTTTGTTAACTCGAGCGTAGGGAATCATTTCCACAAGATCGGCTTGATAGAGGTCGTTCAAACCTTTCAACGTCACTGCACGCCGTGGATAATTACGTCTTGCCTGTGCGTGCAATTCTTTGGCAATCCGTTTTCGTATATCCATGTTGCAATGTCAACGCACACTGTGAGGGATTGGTAAGAGAATTTTAGATTATATATGTTTATTGATAACATTTCTTTTTGTTTTTTGTTGTTGTCCTTTCTACACCACCGTAGAGTTAGGCAACTAGGCGCTTTTTTAGTGGATCCCCTCTAGGTTAGGGTGACCAAATCATTTTCGGAGAAAACCGGGACATAACCAGCCGGGCTCCAATGAACCCCCTCCCCACACAAATGTACCCAGGTTTTTTAATTTTTAATATTAATGTTTTGTAATACATTTTGTTAACCCGATGGAAGACTATTTACTATTAGTAAAAAGGATAAAAAAAATGTAATCTGATTTATTTCTACAATATCTGTTTAATTAATGATATTTAATATACATAATAAAAAACAAATTTATTATGATTTTTCATAATATTATAGCCATGTTAAATAAAATTAACATAAGCTTTAACTATTACTGAGCGCTTGCAGATGGGGTTGATTGTCCTTGGAGAAACGGGTATTGTTCACTGCTTCCAGCCTTCTCGATCATGTCTTTGTTCTTTGTGACGTAGTGGTAAAATTCTACACAGTCGATTTTGTAGTTGTACAGGATCTGTAGGATTGCTTCAAGAGAGTCCACCTCCATTCTTTTCCTTTCATCAGTCCACTGGATATTCATGAACGAAAATATTCTTTATACTGTGAATACTGTGGGACTATGGAGGTTAGAGAAATAAGCTAAAAAATGTATTAATTTATCGTGTCGTATTCCGTTTAATTGAGCGAAATCTCTAAAACCTTATGAGCGTCGCGAAACAATTTTTTTCGGGACACCGTATGTTATGATGAAAAAACCAGGACAATCACGGTTTTCCAGGACGTTTGGTCACCCTACTCTAGGTATATACCACTATTAAATTGAACAGAACTTTACCAAATCTGTGTTAATACAGTGTTTTTATTCGAAGTTTATGTTATATACGTTTATTTATTGATAACATTTCTTTTTGTTTTTTGTTGTTGCCCTTTCTACACCACCATAGAGGTAGGCAACTAGGCGCATTTTTTAGTGGATCCCCTCTAGGTATATACTACTATGGAATTGAACAGAACTTTACCACATCTGTGTTAATACAGTTTTTTCATCTTACGAAAATGAAGCCGCACTCATGGTTTACGAGTCGTAAGACTGCGCCATTGACCTGTCATTCACACATCCATACATGTGTTTGCGAGTGTTTAAACCACGCCAGTGACACTTCTAACATTCGGTTCATACACGTATATGATGAAAAAACACGTAGTAGACAACATATCGTGGAAAAGTAAAAATTCAACCAATATAAATTTTATGCTGTGTGTACTAATGCGTGCTTTATGAATGTGTATGTGTAATAAATTTTTGCCGGCTCAGACGCTGCTACAAGGGATGTCAAATTTAGTATTCAAGTAATCGTTGCCATGGAAAATAAAAAATAATTTGGTTGCATAATAATACCATATTTAGTAAAAAAAAAAAACAATTTAACTCGGAGCTACTCACGTCGTGCACGTTTCACCACTGTCGGTTCTGTATTGTCTTCGTCTGATCGTCTTTGTCGTGTTACATAGTGACCGTATGCAAGCGTTTCAACTCCATCGTCCAGTATATATCTTTTGTCGTCATACGGTAACAACGATAGTTTATGAGACTGCATCGTATATATCGTATGACGATCACTACGAATAGCAGAGCTCGTAGTAAATACTGCCCAATGATCTTTGAGACACTTGCTGTACATCTGATGTCGTAGGTGTCGTTTGATCATGTCTCTGGGTACACCTTTCGCTACGTTTTTTTGTTTGTCATCAACCGTCAGAACGGAATAACATTTCGCTCTGAGGCCGATAAACTCTTTTATCGGTATACCACACGTTTCATCCTTGAATTTGCCTAAAGCCTTTTTGTTTTCTTCACTAAAACAAGGATGATCTATGGGGTATTCCGACGTATCGAAAAGATGGTGGGCTTCCGTAATGTCTTTGTACACGTCTTCCGTCTGTATGTGGTACAGTAAGCTGTCTGTGTCAGTCATCAGTAAACGAATTTGTGGTCCGTACTTGGCCACAGCATACCGATAATGAAAATCGTACATTATCGATTTGCTAATGTCAAGTACAGCGAAACCGACATACACAGGGCGCGAAAGAACAATGGACTTTTTTCGCAACGAGAGTCCTGCTAAGTCGTCTGTAAACCGGATCATACGTTTCAGGCGTGGAGTGGAAACCAGTTTACGCAGTCGTCGTTCATTGGAGACTAATTGAAAGTCGATTCGTTTTCTTACGTTCTCCAGCGATTTTCCATATACAGCGTTATTCATCAGTTTAAAGAAGTCCTTATCAAAACTGTTGACTGCTGATTTTCTTTTAGTCGTGTTGAAGTCGACAAATTCTTTCAACCACGGCTTTTGTTTGAAACACAACACTCTATGAATCGCTTTCAGCTCTAAGCCCAGACTCAAATACAACTTTAAATTTCGATAATGAAGAACGTAATTTTTTTTATCGTCCAAAGTCGTAAGCAACTTCTCTACGGACGATACGGATGATCCGTATACGGAAGCTTCCACTAGTTTCTCTCGCAAACGACGAGAATAAGGTGAAAGCATTTCTTCGGTTACTTGTTGTCGAACGGGAGCCAACGGATAATCGCTATGGCGATCGTGAAGATGGTCGGGGTAGTGTAGATCGACTTCAAAAATATACCCAACGTCAGCGTCATCACTCACATTACGCACATCGATAGCTGCAATCTCGTTTCGATCGAGCCAACGAAAGCCTGCGTAAGGCAGCGACTGTGACATTGCGGTTCCGTATAAGTTGTTACAGTGCGTGTAAAGAATATACGTGGTCGGTCGTGAAGCATCGTATTGTCCTGCTACTTGGGGATTGTTTGCTGCGGCATGGCGGTTAGAAATTTGGGCCACCCCGCCCTTTAAATTCTTTTCTAGATACAGATAGATGTCGACATCCATCAATAGCTCCAGTTCGATACGCGTCATTTTTAACATCGCGTTCCAAGCCAAACCCGGAAGCGAGTAAAAATGACACGGATCCAGTTGGTAGTACTGGCACGCCATTTGTCGAAAACTTTCAAAGATTTCTGCCAGCAGCAAAACGTCAGTCTTCAAGTACAGATCGTGGTACTCGCCAAGATTACTTAAGCTGAATGCCGACCACACGCGTTGGGCATGCGCATACTCGGCTTCCGTAATTGACGAGTCCATCAACCTGCTGTAAAAATGTTCGCGAGCGGGTAAGCTTGTTTCCTCGAACCTATTGACACTGTCTACGTACTCATATGGGTACACCCCTTTACGTACGAGCAGGTCAATGTGTTCGTTGAAACACTGCTTAAGAATAGGAAATTCATGCCCGCTCGCGGTCAGGTTGTTTACAAGTTTAGCCAGAGACATGTTCAGAAACTGATAGCTGTCCAAGAAACGTATATTTCCCAGAGTCACCGAAACGTAGCGCTCGCTAGTGGTCGCTATACAGGACAGCCCGTCGTACTTGCCCAACCCTTGTATCAGGTGGTGACAATCGTAACCTCGCAAGTTGTGAAAAAATACAGGTAAGTGTCTGGCCTTCTTACAATTGAGATTGCAAGCCGTATGTGCAGCGCCTAGAAACTTGCCGGTCCGATGACAATGATTGCGCACTTTATCATCATTAGGCAGTGCTTGATTGCACAAATGACATATCGTTGCCTCTTTGTACGCATCATTGTCACCGTCGGACATAGTTAAGGGCGTAATCTGACGCATAATAGATTGCAACAGCAATGCATCTTTCCGCAACTCACACAGGAAGTTGTCGATAACGTTATCACCGTGGTACACTGTCGGTGGTTTGAAAAGTTTCTGTTCATGGTCTATGATGGCATAGCAGTAACCTGAAGGCACATGTACGGACTGGATATTTGTGGACGAAACTGGTCGTTCAATTGTTTCAGTTGTCTGGCCATCATTAGTTACAGAATAACGAATGCCGGATGTTGATTGAACGGACAGAGGCTCAACACCTGGAGAACAGCTAGCGACGGGAACGATTAAGGACTCGAAATCGGCATAAATGGTGAACGGATGTTTTAGGGTGTAGGAATAATTTTTGAATGACATTATTCTGTCTTTATGGTCGGGCATAGTTGTTTTCTGTTCGCCAAAAGGGGTGCAATTAGGTAAATGATCAGATAGAAGCTGAGCAGTGCTGAAACGGTGGAGACAATAGTCACAGTAAAAGCACTTATGGTCGTGTTTCGTTTGGGAAAATAATAACTTATTCATGTTGGAGATGAGACAGTAGTGTGTTTGACCTTGAAGGTTTGTCAAAAGCAGCAGATTTATATGGTACGTTCTACCCTTAACGTTTGTAATTCTTACGGGGTAAATTTCTTTTCCGTCCTCACAACCAAACACATTAACGGAAATGTCAGAGTTCTGGGTTTCGAATTTTGAAATATCTTTTACAGAAACAGGGTATGGAATGCCGCTCATGTTTAGACGATGCGTGTGATGTCTATATTTGGATACACGGTCTCTGTTAAGTTTAACGGGACATATGCTGGCCAAAACCGACCAGACGAAGCACATTTCGTCTGCGCTGTTTTCAACATTTACAACTGCCTTGGTCTTGGATAGTTTTGTTGGAGTCGGGATGTAAGAAGACGCTGACAAAGGATGGTATCTGGCAACGATCAGTTCCACCCTCTGCACAGAATCTACTGTCCAACCGCTGCCTTCACGCGTGTACCTGGAGATGCTTTCCAGGATTTTGTTGTAAGAAGATTCGAGTTGTTCGTCTAAAGTATCGTGTACGTCACCCGATAACGTTACCTGACAACGTCCATGAAAAACTCCGATGGAACTTATCGTGTCGTGTACGCCGCTGTCACTGCTGATACTGTACTTTACGAACTCGATTCTGCAGGCGATATGCCACTTTACGCTGCGCAAACGATTCAGTTGTTCCAGGAGGTCAAGTAGTAACAGAGGTCTGCATTCAGTAAGGACACCTGCGAAATCAGTAATCACATCAGCTTCGTCATCGTGCTGTCGCGGTGTGTAAGTATACGACGTGAGAGCGCCTCTAACACTGGATTCTCTCAGTACGTAGAATAGAGGTTCCATTATTTTTCTGCAATTAAAATGTACAAATCGTCTTACAAAGAGTGACAACACACCTCGACGTCGTTAACTATTTATAACACACACACACACACACACACACACACACACACACACACACACACACACACACACACACACACACACACACACACACACACACACACACACACACACAGTTTGTATTAAATATGTTAAAGAACAATACCAATTGTGAGTTTATATATACACACACACTAAGTTTTTTATTTAATAAGTTAACTTTTTATAAACACACAGTTTGTATAATATATGTAAAAACCAATACCATCTGTCAGAGTTTATAAACACACACACACACACACACACACACACACACACACACACACACACACACACACACACACACACACAAAGAATTTTTATTAACCATGATTGCACAAAATGTATAACAACTTTTACTTACATATTTGATAATTGTGATTTGTACAACGGGTTTTCTGCTGTGTATTCTCGCTTCGGTGTGCAAAAATAGAATGGAATTGCCTGAACAAATCTTTCTTTTATATCATGCAGACTGCATATAAAACATAGTCGCGTCTATTCTTAGACGATTATTCATTAGTGACGAGACATGTGCTCCTTATGTAAATTTTATAGTCAGCATTCTTGTTGGTGCCTGTAAATAGAGCTTACTAGTTTTTTGTAGACCTTAATAGCTCTACGTTGAACGTGCGTTTTCTATTAGATACACGTCTAAGATATAATCAAACCGGTTTACATATACAGGCCTTACATACTTAAATTGAATACCTATATACGGCTGTCGGACAGACCGTGGGACATGAATATATTATGACTTTGGCGCGCATCTTGTAATACCCAATTACTTTTTCTACTAGTAGATTTGGCGGGAAGCGAATCTAAGCCTATATAATGCTAACCCCCAGTTGTAATGTGTTATTGTCTATACGCTCTTCGCCATGACTCCATGCAACCTAGAAACTTTTATACAAATAATTGTGATTTGCGTGATGGGTATGTTACACGCTCACCGTATTTCTGTAAGTCAATTAACTTTCATGTTAAATTTTATTCTATTAAACGTTAAGAATATGGATCGTTTTACAACGAATATGTTTGTGTAAATTTGTATTTGCATAAGCCAAATTAGAACTAACACTGTCGTATTTCTGTAAGTCAGTCTACCTTCATTTTCGGTTGTATTCTATTAAACATTACAAGTATCGATATGTATTAAATTTACATGATGATTTTAGTTTAAATAATTGTGTGCATAAGTCAAGTTAGAAATAACTATAGTGAATTTTCAGGTTACTGTACGATTGTTTTTTAATGGAAACCAATAGTACTGTAGCTGTGCACAATCGGTATTTAACGTAGCAGGATACAATTAAGCCGTCTTTAAAAATATGTAAAGTGTCTTATTGAAAATGCGCGTAGACAAATGCTTTACTTTTAAACAGCAATTCATTTTTTTAAATGTGTGTACTTTGTTTGTTATTCAGAATGATTTTCCAAACAATTTGACTGATGAGTATCGAATTAGACGCCGTTTGATGCCAACGGCTCAAGTTGAACCAGTACATCGTTCAAGATCACCGAACAGGATACGAAACAACACTAACTTAGACTATGACAGCTCTGACGATGAGGATCCATTTAGGTTTCCAAACGATCCCCCTAGACGATTTAGACATTAGACGATTCAGAGGACGATTATGACATTACATATATACAATTTACACACAAACATAAATACAATAACTCGACCACTGGATTCTAGTTTATTGTGTAACTTGTTTTAACAAGTTTCATAAATAATTAAAATCTATAGTGCTCGTCCTAAGTCGAGATGTTCAAACGAGGAAGGTTGTAAAAACGTACACACGAATTAAATATAGCGTAACAGTTATTAATGAAGTACTGTAGACTCTAACACATGCATGCCACACGTCGTCCTTGGAAAAATCCCCGAGGCGTTTTTCGACATTCGCTGTTTTTTTTTTTTTTTAGAACATATACATTGTAATATGACTACATACTGTAGATTTTGTCAAATTACCTTACGTGATATCTGAGCGAAACACCTTAACGAACTGTATGAATATTAATATTAACCTTTTAATTTAAACTTCTTAAATGTAATCGAGAAAAAACTTCAAAACACTTTTAAGGCCTCTCCGGGACTCGAACCCGGGTCTCCGAGTCCCAAACCCGGAATGTTAGCCGCTACACCAAGAGACCGTTGATGTTTAATGGTACTTTATTTTCTTTCACAAAATAATGGTATTATGGTACACTATATCAGTCATATATAGGAAAACATAGATATATACCTTCAGTCAATTGCATTAATATATTACCTGAAGCAATGATTACAATATTTATTACATTTGGCTAAAGTTTTTCCTGTCTCATGGGCAACAAGTAGTTCAGCGAGAAACCTTTTTTTATTATTTGCGACTGCTACATGGTGTAAGCAATATATTTTTTTTCGGCAGGTATAAAAACTACGATTAAAATAAATTCCAAGCTTATTACCTATTTGAATTATGAAAATACAAGGCACACGGTATAGTATCATGTAACTTCAATAACGTACACATTATATATTGGTCAACGTACCTTCACACCATACGTGATATCCATAATTGCTGTGCGTAAAACTAGTCACAACACATTCACGAACTTTCAGAATTTATTTGTATCACACTAGACACCTTTAACCGTTGGTCAATTATTTTCCTTGATCGATTCATTAATAATCGAGTTACGACTTAAAACAGAGCACATTCACGAACTTTTATCATTTATTTGTTTTATAGAAAAATCGAGGAGTACTTATAATATGAAACCACTGTACACATCAGCCAAATATTCGCGTGTCTGTAACTTAGTTGTATGTATGCAAAACAACCAGCCAAAAGTTGTTTGTCTGCTTTTAAGCCTGCAAAGAGAATCTTGTTGTGTGTGGAATTAATGAGACAAATTCCTTTCCGCATTCAACCACGTTTGAAGTTGCGTCTCGTCGAACCGGTTTCGCACGCGTGCGACATCAACAAATATTTATTCATTTAAACTTGTCTTCTGGCTGTTAGTACAGTCATACCTAAAAACATATGTATGTTCTCTCACAACTGCAAGCGACAATATAAATCATGGTATATAAAACATTGTTTGCCAACATATCAATTACCCAATTTTGTACACCCACACACATGTTACTGCATTTCTGACAACGTAATATAAACGTATCAAATTAAACAAACATATCAAATACATATAGTGTATGCCGGTCCTACCACAGGCAGGGCATATCAAATTAACACATACAATAAAATTCACATTCATGATTTTGTCAGCCGCTACGGCAGCCGGGATCCGGCTCATATCGACCATCCGACAACTTCCAGGACACCCTCGAGCCCGAGAACGTGACGCCGGCAGCCGGCGACCGTCGCAGATCGTCGGAGTGATGGAGGGGGAGAACGGTGGACGGAAAACGTACGCAGAGGCTGGAAATAAGTTGTAGGCCGCCATTTTGTTTTTAACGTCCCATCGGCCGTTCTATGACCAAGCTCTCTACCGGCCGCCATTTTGTATTACCCTTCCCCTTGCCCATAACAGTCTTGGACAAACCGCCATTTTGTTCCCCCTCTTCCGGCCGCCATTTTGTAATACCCTTCCCCTTGGCCATATAAGTCTTGGACAAGCCGCCATTTTGTTCCCCCTCCCCATCCTTGCAGGAACGATCTGCCGCCATTTTGTCCCCCTCCCAACCCACAAACCCATAAGCCACTCCCACTTTAACCACCAATCGGGGGGCGCCATTTTGTACCCCCCACCCCTCGTCTACACACTCTTGGCCAATAGGGGGATATTAGCCGCCATTTTGTTCCCCCACCCCAACCCCCAACCAACCTATTCCACCATTTTGTTATCCCCACCCCGGCCCCCACCACCTACAGGCCACGCCCACATGACCCCTCCCCACCTCCCACCCCTACCCCCGTCACCCCTTGCCCATCCCACTACCCGACACGCCCACCCCCCACCACTTTTAAGCCCCGCCTGAGTTAGGACCGGCATTTACCCCCTACTCGCGTGCTGTTCAAACACTGAGGTATGCGAGATTAGCGGAGGTCGGAATAAACACTTCTGTCTCAGCAGCATAGATTTCAAAGCTTGTGTTCACTAGGCGATAAAATTAAAGCGTGAAAACGAACTAGAAATACGCTCTCATGTAAGCGGTGTATGCGGTTCTACATAAGAGACACGTATGTAGGGTTATGGCGCAATTCACACATGTGATAAAATGTCGACAGGGAATAAGTACAACTTCCACGTTTTGTGCGTATCAGACTTTGCACATCGTGTCACGATTCGAGCCTCCTTCTACGTTTTTTATATTCTCTTTGATCGTGTCGGTGCGTTGTTCGTTCTCCGCTGTCACTGCTGCTGTTGGTGCTTGCGGTTCTGTAACGATACCCAGTGCCTTGATGATAAAGTTTTTATCTTTCATTAACATTACGTAAGAGCACGCGGGGAAATGACGTGCGTGTTCCATCCAAGCATATTCTCCACGTTCCCATTTGTTTAAACCGCCTCCACAGCAAAAACAAATCACTCTATCGTTGCATCCGGTGTAAAAGAAACCCGCTTCTGCTAATTCTTTAGGCGTTATCGTTAACGATACAGGCCATTCTTTAAAACTCTTTAAACGGTTTTCCAAGCTTCTGTAACGCGGGTACGGAGATGTGATTTTTTGAATTAAGATGATCTGCACTTCTTTATCGTCTGGTGATAAGGACTTGATTGTCGTCGTCGTCGTCGCTTCACCGCATTGTTTGAAATAGTGGTTGTTGTTGGGATTGTTATCGTCATCCTCGTGATCGTTTGAAAGCATCTTGTGCGTCCTCTCGCGAGTCGCGCCGATGAAACACTGAGCGAACAATAGGGAGGATAATCGTTTCCCCCTCGACTAAAATTAAAATACATGAAAATTGATTACATTTTTTTAATAAAAAAATCACATTACATTCTATTTACAGCAAAATAAAAATACATGAAAATTGATTACATTTTTTTAATTAAAAAAAATCACATACATGTAATGCACACATTACATTCTAAAAAGCAACGTTCTATTTACAGCAAAAAAAAAACAATAATATATAGTAAGCGTTTAATTGTGTCTGCGTACCGTGTTGGATAACGGAGTGTACACGTTGAGCGAATCATGCAGTATCAAGCATTAAGCCGCGGTCTGAGCGGGGAAATTGGTTGATGACTCGAATTCCAATCTGACGTCGACTGGTGAAGACTTGAGCGACTCGTCCTGTCTGCTACAATTGAAGACGAATAACGGTGCTTTTGCTATGAACTCAGTAGGTGTTAGAAGAACGTTGGGTTGACTTCTGTGGTAGTACGATTTTTGAAATCGTGTATACATGTACAGCAATGCGTAACGTCCGTTATCGATATCCAGGTTCAGGTTATCGTACGGGTAGTATTGTCGTTCAGAAAGAGTCTCGCGTTTGTCACATTGCAGTGATCGAATTCGTCTGCGTGTTTTTTCAGATTGTTCTTTCTGGCGGTCTGGAAGGTCAGTATCACGTACCGCGGTTTTTCCAGTTGTGTAGTTGTTTTTACCGTCCAAGTCTGTCTGTCGGTCGTTGGTAAAGCCGGGTACTCGTGCAGTTCCCAACTACGAAACGGTAAGAATAGCGGTAGGTCCTTGCGTATGATATCCAACAATCGTATCCGTACTTCGTTGTTCACGTACACGAACGGAATCATCCAAGAGATTTTGGTCAGTTCTATTTCAGCGTTAGCGGACGCATCCGTGGGCGAGAATAGAGCGTTCACGTCGGTGGAAGTGCGCAACAGTATCAGTTCCTGTTTCATGTTTAAAATAACGTGCGTGAAATCGTCAGCGAATCCCATCAGCATCCTCAACGGTATGCAAAAGTTGAATTCCTCGTTTTTGCCGGTCGGCGTTAGCTCGTTAGCTGTAGGAGCAACCCAAACGGCGTTTTGCATCGAAACAATGTCCTGTTTGCTGGCAGATAGCACGGTTTTAATAGTGGACGTGATGCCAACGCTCTTGGTACGATCCACTTCCACGCCGGCCAGTTCGTAACGGATTTCTTCGAAGAGAAACGCGATCGCGTTGTTGACTATTTTCACGTTCACAGTATCGGTGCTGGCGGTCTTTTTGCTCAACTTGCCTTCAACGTACAGGAAACTTTCCATCGGTAAAGTGAAGACTTCCTGTTGCAGGATAGGTATGCTTATCTCATCGTTATTTCCGTATCGTGACGCCGACCCGTACGGTGCATGAGGATGATATTCGTAAGGCGTGATGTTGTCTTCAAAGAATGGTCGACGTTCAACCGATAAGACGATACCGCTGTCCGCCATGTTACTTGTTTTTCTTGAGTTTTAATCCTAGTGAAATCAGGTAGCGTCGGTTAGTTGCTGTTAACTGTGTCAACGATGAACGTTTACTGATACCTTTTCCAAAAGTGTTGTCCTCTTTTATCTTGCGGTACGAGCCACCATTCTTCATCACCGGTAAAGCAGTGGTATCAGTGAAATAAAATCCCATGATTACTACGCACGTTTCAGATGTATACGCACGGTGATGACTTCGCCTTGAAAATTCACGATATCACCGTCCTGATCGTGTACGGACACTGTAACGTTACGCAAATGTAGTACGTTAAGCGGAAAATAAATGATGTTTCTAGGCGTTTCGACTATCTTGAATCCTGGCTCAACCGTTGGATAGAACGAGTGCAGTATATGCTCGTTTCGTCCCGCCTTGTACGAACCTTGTACAGCGTTACACCTTATCTCCAAAACGTTCACTTTGTTAATGTTTACAGGCGCGTCTGACGTGTGTAATTTATACGCTTCTAACCTTCGGTTCTTGGAAAAATCCAACATGGTACCGATCGTGTGTTCCGTACATCCGAAATCGATATCGTATGAACAATAAATTTCACATTTCAACGTGTTGTTGTTGGGTTGTGGAGAAAATTTCGGGTCTGCTAGTTCTTTCTTCAGGTACGTTTCGATATCGCTGATTTCGTACACACCGGTCGGTATATTGACAGGGTCTAACGTTTTACGTGCTCCCTTTAGTACGGGAAAGACGTTGTTTCTTCCGCTTTCCACGTTCGGTATAGACTTGTACGCGGTAAAGTCCAGCAGTCCCGCGTACCATTCATCGTCCGTCAGTTCAAGTGGTGGGAAAAGTTACAAACCAGTGCGCTCGGATCCGTTCCCGTGACGGTGACCGTAAGCGAAGACATCTTGTCGTTTACTGATCGTTCGATGTCAAAAACTCCAAACATAAATGTCCGCAGACGGCTGTTTCCGTGTGTAATTGTAATGAACGTCGGTCACGTTCGATCCAAAGTACCGTGTTAGCTCGACAGGAGGGCGCAGATTACCGAATTCATCAAAGTACCAGACTCTGTCGCCTCGCTTCTTGTAGCATACCCAGTGCGTGCCCGGTCCGGTAACGTCGTCCAGATTCACGATCGCGTTTTCGTCCTCCCACGGTGATGTACTAGGAAGTGCGTCGCGTATGTACACACCTCTGAAATAAGGTATACGCAATCGTTTCGTGTACTCATAAAGATCTCGATCGGACAACGGACGCACGGGTATTTTGATTAGTTTGTTCGGTACGGCCGAAGGTAGAGTCCTGAAGCCTTTTTACCACCGGTCCGTCTTTGTCGTCGTCCTGTCCCCGTTGTCGTCGTCGTCCTCCTCCTCTTCCTGATTACCGTGCGTTGAAGCGGCTTGCGTCGTCTGGTGCGACGTCGACGTTTACGCACACCACCACCGCAGCATAGCCCGCTGCCTAACGCCGATTTCGCCTTCATCGCTGCTGCTACGGCTGCCGCGTACACTCTTTCACTGATGGTCGAATTCAAAGTTTTCACTCGTTCCCACGCCTTACCGGCTAGCACACGATCCGCTACACGTCGTCGTTCATTGTCCTTGTACTTGCTGTAAGCGATATCGTGTTCGCGACAGGCTTCGTCCAACTCGTTGATTCCTCGATCACCGCGAGCCATTCTCTCCTCTAGTTTCGTTCCGGGTCCGCAGAACCTGTAGCCGGGCAGATGTAGTTCCACCGGTAATACGTCCACCGCTCGATTGATCAGTGTAGGTACTGACTTCGCGACGAATGGTACCGCAATTTTAACTATTTTTCCGATAAGACCACGCCCCCTTTTTTTATAAACTCGGCTATGTAGTTCATACATGACTACTGTTTCGGCTGCTCTCGATGAAGGGATCACCAATCGTGCTCGTCGTTGGATTTGTCCAGATCACTAATCAACTCGTTCGTCTCCGCCTTGTTCGTAAGTAGTAAGTCTGCCTCTTCGGCACCGAGTGAAGTACGCGCTGAGCGGGTATGCAATTTATAGATATACGATACCACTTTCTCCCAACGGTGTTGGAACACTTCTGCGAGTTTGTACGTTTCGCTCTTCGCGTACCGCTTTGCGTCCTCCAATTGACGTGCGTTCACTGCGTCAGTAGCCCGTGCGCCACCGTCGCCGACGTTTAGAATAGTCTTTCCTTGTGCTTTGAAATAAGCGTCGTTTACCGCGGTGATCGTGTGTCGGTTCAAAAATTCCTAGTTCACCGCGTCCTTGTTGTTGACGGGCGGCGCTAACTGCGTTATCCGCACGTTGCCGACCATTAGGTTAGAGTTCGTATCCTTCGGTATGATCTTCGAGTTCGAGTCCACGTATACTTTGGTCACAGCGTCTCTCAGAGACTGTATGCGATGGTCCCGCGCGTCGACGACAGCGTGGTTCTTCTTGTTCGGTGCCAGCTGTGTAAAACGTAAGCACGAGTAGTCTACGTACTGCTTGTTGACGGCGTTCCCGAGATCGACGGGAGCGGCGACGTTGACGAACTTACGACCTTTTACGTCTGTTCCTTGCGTCGTCGGCGGATCGTCGGCTAACAGACAGTGGTCACGCACGAAGCGCTGTGGAACGGCATCGTTACCGTCGTGCGGTTCGCCCAAGTTGTGTTTTTTCCCCGCTACGTCGAAGTGCCCGTCCTCGGTCATCGTGATACCAATATCCTCAGATATTGGTATCACTGCGTCGCGTCTCCCTTCGCGCTCTGACAGCGCTCTGGTGTCTGCCAAACTTGTCAACACTCATCTCGCGAATGATGCGCCTCGACCGTTGTGCACGGCATTTATATGTACTCGCGTAATAAATCGATTACTTTTGATACGATCGTACCGTCTATGCATTTTATTCCGACAACGGAGAGTCCGTCGCTATGTTTTCCTTTTACGATCGTATTTAGAAATTCATCGTACACGTATACGCGTGCGTCTTTGAAGAAATAAATCTTTCCGTCAATGTATCGGTACGCGCTATCGACGGCTTCTGGTAAGCCGACAAAACGATCTTTAACGTATCCGTGTTTCTTGATCGTGAACGTGCACTCGTCTATCTCGCCGTAATACATATCGTTGTACAACAGAAGGGTTCGACCCGTGTACGTGTGTATCGCAGCGTTTATTTTCGTCATCGTGCGAACACCGAGCGTTGTGATCGAACGCGGATACCCGTTCACCGGCTGCAGACTGTGTATATCGAACATGTATACGTAGTTGTCTATGAAGAGCACCACTTCTTCGGTCCGCGGTATCTGGTACATCGCCGAAACGTTGGTGAACGTCAGCGGTAAGAACATCAACCAATCCGTCAACAGAAGCGGACTCCCACCCGATCGCTTCGACTCGAGATCCAATGTCCACAAAAAGTTATCGTGCACAATATACAGGTGTCTGTTGATTATTAAAAATTGATTAACGTTCTTTAGCCGACATAAATCCGTCGTCGCCGTCGCCGTCGACGTTGACGTCTCGTCGTAGCGGGCGGCGGCTTCTCGTACAAGCGTTGAATGCCTCTTATATCGTCGTCTCTCAGGTCGAACGGTCCGTCCGAGCGTGGTACGTAGAATGGGTACATGATCGAATCCCTCTCGAGGGATTGAGACAGTCCTAACGCGTGTCCAATTTCGTGCGTTAGCACCTGAAGAAAACTGGTCTGATCGTCCGGTATTTCGGTTGCGTTCGTATAATTCCACGATTCGTAGTAGTCCATGCGTATTTCGGTAGTGTTATACGGTAAATCAGGCGGGTAGTAAGCGTGAGCGAGTATACCTCCTCGTCCGTCCAAATTGTACCCGCAGATCGTGCACCTGGAAGTCAGACACCTGTGTTTAAATATTTCATAGCAATGAGCATGTCTGCGTTTATGTCGTTTGGTTGATATTCGAATTCCAGATTCGAATGTTTCCGCCATACAGCGAACGCTTGTCGCGACGCTTCTATAGCGCTGGCGGTACCGTGAAAGAACCGCCACGACAGACGTCTCTTGGGCCACGGTGTTCATAAGGTGTACGACACGAAATCTTCATTACCGCATCTCCGCGCACGCATCAGATTCATCGTTTCGTTGTTCAATTCTCCATTTACGGTTAAATTGTAATTCACTTGAAACGTGCGAAGGTAGGCGTCCACATCGATGGTGGTGTTGTCCGTGAGTCGTAAACTATCGTCGGGCACGTATCCGTATCACACCAAGTAATCTATAACGAAATCTACGTCGTTAGCGTTAACGGACGATGCGACAACGACACTTGTGCACACGATAATAAACACTAGCGCGATATCCATGTTGTCACAACCAAACGTGGAATGTTCCCGGCGTGTGTACGACGGTATTATTTATACTTTATCGGCTTTCAGAATCGAATAGGGACCATGTCGGCTACTTTCGACCCTTGTAAATCCTAAAGGTGTTGTGAATCGTTTCTTCTTTTTCACAACGTACAGACCGTCGCGCGGAGTGTAGTAGTACACCGAACCTCGTTCTGTGTGTAACTCTTGACGTCTTTCTATGATCAGCTCTTCGTTGTTATATTCTTTCCGCGCCAAGGTTTGCACGTACATCGTCTCCGATTCGACGTCGACTACGAAGGCAAACGCGTCCGTCTGTATTTATTTTTAACGGACGCTTTGATCACAAAATAGTGCAAGGGATACAGTTTGGCAGTAACCATTTCGTTAACGTTAATGTGCTTACGCGGCATTAATGAGTCCTTTAAGATCGATTCCGTCACGCTGCTGCTGCTAATGACAGATGATGATGTATACCGCTCTTGTTATACGATGATGTCGGCTTCGCGTAGTTCTTCCACTATGGAGACGATTTCGTTCGTGTGCCCGCTGTTTCCGACACGCTGTGACGCCATTAACAGTCGCAATCTGTCCACCAATTCGTTCGGATCGTCCCAGTGCACGTAATCGATTTTGTCTTTTCTCTCGTCAGCGTCATATACGATGTATCGATATTATTATGTCCATGTCCTGTACGTTTCGGCGGAAACAGTTGTGACATTATTCGTTTATACTTTACACCTCTGTTCGCGTTCACCTGTGAGTTCTCTAAATAATACTGCTTGTGCGCGTTGGTGTCATGCAGTATATCTTTGTACGCTTTCAGATCCGAATCGTTGAAAACGTTTTCTTTAGGATGCTTCATGAACACGAGTTCGTAGAGTCCTGGTGTACCTTTGTATCATTTACCGTTGATAAGTATCGTATCGTCCGTTTCGATTTCGAACGGCGAATCACCGATCATCCATTTTCCGTTTTCATGTTTCACACCGTACGTATAGTGCATCAGACGATCGCGTTCGGACGAAACGATCATACGCATGTCCTTGTTCGCTAACGATTCACTGTCGTATTTGTCCTGAAAATATCTACGCGCTTCACGTCTTCCTCCCGGTGTGTCTAACATTTTTTCAATGTTGAGACTAAGATCGTCCTCATCGTCATCGCCCAATGTTTCGGCTATCACAGGCGTTTTCAGGAAACGTGGCTTCGTTCGGGAACGAAATGGTGTTCCTACATCGATCTTATTAATTGCGCGGATCGGATCCTCTTCCTCCTCTTCCTCTTCCTCTTCACGTTTCACATTTTTCACTCTTATCGGCTTTTCATTTGTTGTTTTACGTTTTTTTTTCAACCAACGCTTGTGAAATATTTTGTAACGGTTCCAGAATCGGTTTGTAACTTTTGGATAACGTTGCTTCTTCTTCACGAATCCCATGTTTTAACGCACAGTATTTCTTCCGTATGTCATCACTGATCGTGTCGATATCACGTGCTAGTCGTTTCTTCTTGTCGTCCATCTCGATAAACGGCAGTACGACAACTAAAGTCGTTGACAGCAGGACATGTGTATTTAGCTGAACGTATGACGACTTTTTTTGTTTAATCGTTAGGTGCGACTACTATGAAACGGTCAAAACCGACTCTGTACCTGCCGGTGTCGATACAAGAATCCTTGTCCACAACGAGAAAGCCGTAACGATCTTTCCACGCTTCAGCCCACATGTTCTTAAACGTATCATATTGCATGTCCGTGTTGACGTGATCGTTGTTCGCATGCTTCAAGTTGCGATCGTCCTGTTTGAACAATACTATTAGATTGGCATTGCCACGAACCAACTGTTTTGGCACTTGACTGTACGTCTGACAAAGGTAAAACGCGTCCACACCGCTGTGTCGTCCCATAGAGAGAAATACTTGCGTATGTTGTGTTGTCTTTCAAAAGACACGTCGTCGAACACCATAATAGAATCGGGATCGACCTCGTCGGGAGGCGGTACCTCTTCGTTATCGTTGTAGGCATGATAACCCATTCCTTCGTTGGAAAGTCGTGTCATCAGGGTCTCCAGCATCTGATATTTGGGTTGAAATAGTGATTTAGAAAACACGTATAATTTCGCGAATCTCAATCCGTTTACATCGAACAACAGGTTGAACATGACGTTAGTCTTTTCGCACGCGGAAGGTCCGCAGATGATCGAACGAACGGTATCGGGCAGAAGACGTCCGTGTTTACGTTTTTTCTGCCACAACCACTCCCACCACCATCGCCGCAAAATTTCGAATAATCCACGTCCTTTATTTTTAGTCTGTGCGCTTGTTGCAATATTTTCATATTGTCGTTCCGTGCACAGTCTATTTAATAGTCGCACTATATCGCAGCAGTCGGTAGATATGTAACTGCATACACAAGTGTCCGGACCCATTTCACAGTTCGGATCCGACGAAACACATTCTGTATAGTGATCGAATCCGGTGCCGGTTGGTACTATTTCGTTGAGTCGGAACCTCGTCACACGATTGGTAACCCGTTGCCAGTACTCGTGCACTGTCAAGATCTTGCACATGCGTTCAACGTCGTTTGCAGTCGTGTTCACGATGTACTCATCGTAACCGGGATGCGACACTATGTCTTTTACACTGTACACAACGTTACACAACGTTACTGGTTCTATTTCCGCGAGTCTAATCGTTGTTATAGCAAGTTTTTCTTGTGTATCCACGAATCGTGTTTACCATCGAATCCTAACCACCTGACTTTCACGCGATCGCCTTTACGTTGTACGATCTTTTCTACCAAGTACACGTCACCAACGTTCGATTTACTGATTTCGTGTTCATAAAAACCGCCTTTCAACACTTCTCCTGTATGATCCTTTAGCGAATAAGTGACGGGTACGCTGCCGGTACATACCGCGTGAACGAGGAATATCTCGTTTGTCCAATTTGGCGTGTATCCTTTGGCGAATGTCATTTTGTGTTTGCTTATACGCACACGATCGCCTACTTTGAACTTTGGTGGTTTATAATCGATGCTCCTCGCTGTGTTCTCGCGAATCCGTCGTAGCACGCGAATTCGTTGGATTCGTTCACCTGACGCGGTTTCATTCCAATCGTTCTGTGCACACTGTTGTTGTACGTGCTGACTAGTTCCGGTAACATATTTAACCAACGGTAATGACCTTGTTCACTGAACGCGCGATACATGTGCATTTTCAACGTACGGTTGAAGCGTTCCACAATGGAAACCTTTTTCTCACTGTACGTGGAATAGAGTGTGACACCATATCTGCTCAGCAATTTTTGTACGGTACTGTTGTAGCACTCTTTCCCGTTGTCCGTCTGCAGATATTTCATTTTATTAGCACGCAGAATCGGTTCCAGAGCTCGTGCGACCTCTACACCCGTCTTCGTTTTCAACGGAACGGCGTACGCGTACTTGCTAAACGCGTTAATCATCGTCATAAGGTACTTGAAGGCTCATACCTATGTAGTATCTTGTGAGCGCGTGTTGTTTCGTGTCCAACGCTCTTACGGTCTTAACAGAATTCATGTCTTTGAACATGACGCTACGTATAACGTTGTCGCGGTACTCGTGCATTTCCGCGACTATGACGTTATCGTTCTCAGGTAGGCGCTCGCACATGTGTTTTTGTTTAGCTTTGAGTTCAGCGATTGGGCGTTGACTTCTCGACTCCGTATGCAGGTGTATCAGATACGAGTTCAACAACCAAAATTCGTCCACCATAGCGCCCGTGCAATGCTGCCACTGTTCGTACAAACGCCGGTCTTTCACCGTGTACCCTTGTTCGTGCGAATACCGCAGACCAAAGTATTCGCATTACTTGCGGAGAGTAGGCAACGCCTCCTTCAGAAAGGCTACCGAAAACAATCCCTGCGCCTTGTTGTTCACCTACGCGAACTGTTTCCCTCTCGATAGTGTCGGTAACGAGGACGGCGGGCAGTGCACGTCAAAACTTACGTTGTAGCTAGGATCCAGTGCGCACTTTGACGCTATCATCATCGCGCTTCTGTATATTTCCATCGGTGTACGTATCGGAATAGTGCGCTCCGTAAGGACGGTGCAACAAGAAGCGTGCGGTATCGAACTTTCGTAGGCGAGCATGTCCGTGTACACAGTCGCGTAGTTCATCCGTCCGTGTGAATCGTGTAAGACGTGCACGCGTTGAACGGCGTTATACAGTTCAGGAATCGGACGGAAACGTGAAAGAAAATTCCATCCATGACGTACGGTACACTTGAACATATTCTTTTCGTAAACCACAAGTTCTATCGGTACGTTGTTTCGTTCGCACTCTACGATAAATTGAAGCCACCGTGATTTGTTGAGTATACGATCGGAGACTATCATCAACAGCACGATCGGCGGCAGATCACTGATGCGTTTTTTTATGTGACGCCAACAACGGGCGTGATATCTGTCAACACCGAACTTGTAACGTGTACAGTAGTTGCCGCAAAATCCTTTTTTCTTCACAAAATACACGGAACATAAGTTGGACCGTATCGCGCTTCGTGACGGTTTTGTTATTGTGAAATGTTTCCCATCATCGTATCGATAGACGTTTATCGTGTCGTTGATCTGCGATGGGAGTGATATGCTATTAGTCATGATCATGATATTTAAAGTGTATACGCATATTGTTTGAGGAATTTTTTTATTTTTATTTTATTTTTTTTATCATGGGTGTCATCACTCACACTTTTGGAGTGACTACTGTCGTTCAGTAGTAGTAGCAGTACTAACACCTAGTACTACTAGTACTACCCAAACGGGTATGTATGTGAGTTTATGGCGGCTCTGAAGAGAACCGTTTTTTTGCGTGTGTTGACTTCTACAAATTCTCGCGGACGAAATCACATTTGCATTTGGGCATTGACGCCTTATGGACTTGGACGGGATCATCACCCACTGCCCAATCCATAATTCGTATTTTGCACACACAGCATCTCACGACATCAGCATCGCCTTCGTAAATAAACCCGGCTTTTGCCAGATCATAAAATTTCACGTTCACATTCGGATATTTTCGAAGGTAATATTTAATATTACCTCGGCGACGGATATTATAAAAGCTGTTTAGCCGGTTTGCAAATGATTGTGTGTGCGCGTCCATGTCTGAAGCAAGAATGCTCGTTTGCTATGATAGATTTCATCTCCTCAGAGATAGCTGCGCGCGCAACCCGTAGCGGGAGAGGGGGAGGGGATAGCTGCGCACGCAGTTGGTAGTAGGGGATCGTTGACGGCAATAGTTCGATATCATGGTGGTGGGAGCGGAGAGCTGCACGCGGAGCCGTCATAGGTAGTATAAGTGGAGCGACGATCACTGCCAGCGTTCACCTTCGAGTCTCGTGCAGGCTAACTTTCACGTGCTGCATACAAAATGTTGCTTATTTTCTAACTTCGTATCAGTCTTCTATTGTTCTTCAAGCGAGCAAGTAATTGTTATAGATTTGCGTTTGTTGTTGTTGTTGTTATTAATATTTACAAAGAATGCAGCCGTTTGCTGTTGATTGTAAACATTCGTTGAGCAGCGCGTTGGTATCGTACGTTTACACGCCTGTTACGGATGACGAAGAATGCGTCAATGATGTCATAACATTTTTTGATGAAATGCACGATACATTACGTACGGACATTCTAAACGAACTGACACGTTTGCTTACTATAAAGTGGCATATAACGGTTGTTTAAACTTTGTACTTTGTTTATCTGCTGTACGCAGTGCCTACTGCAATACGACACGGGCGGATGACGTCACGTGCTTATCAAACGCTGCCGGCGGTCAGCTCGGCCGACGGGAGACAGTTTTAGTTTAGTTTCTAACAAGGCTCCGAGCGGATCTCTCGTTAAACATTTTCACTTCCAGCCGCGGCTTCTGGACAATTCTTAAATATGTATCATACGAATTAACTTAATCAAACTACCGGCGTCCATCTTCAATGGACCACGATTTCTTTCAGAACTAAATTATGGGCGTTATGGCCTCTAATACATCCGCACGTGTCGATAATGATCAATACATTTTAATATTTTAATAAATGCATTTCAAATATCAGTAATACAGTCCACTTCTTTTCGTACAATCAATCCAGCCTTTCCTGCATAGCGTCTTTGGAACAACTCGAGATTCATCAAGAGCTTCCAAACCGCAACATTTTTGGTCCAACCGGGCAGGATTTCTTATTTTTGGCCCAAAAACGAAAACGTTTTTGGTCACCACGGGACGGATTTCTTATGTTTGGGTCCACAAGCGACCGCATTTCTTTGCCTGCATCATTTTTGGCTCAACCGATCTGAATTTATTCTCGCCCTACGGGCATCATTTTCGTCCTGAGCGACACCATTTTTGTGAATCGCATCGCAGTCATCACGACAAGATTCGGCCAAGCAGTAGACCAGAGACGACGGGACACGGCAGGACAGCATTTGCGAGGTCATCAAAAAAGGTTCTACAGCTTTAATTCATGGAGGGTTACAACATGACGCGTCATCTGACCAGTAGAGACAGGAGGTGCAACAGCTCCTAACAGGATCGAGCAACGGGATCGAAGCCAGCTTCAGCACGAATGGATCAACGGCCACGTGACTATGAACTTTTTACTTATATTTAACGTTCAACAATATTTCATTTTTTGCAGTTATTTCTTAACACATTTGTATAAACAAACACCATCATTACACAATACAACTTAATAAGTGGTTGGCAGTTCATTATCAGTTAAAACTTCAAAGATAAGGATATATGTTGCTATCATTTAAATTCATAATTTTAATAATTTTAATTGCCAACAAAGCTTGATTAATAGAGAGAGTAAGCCTATGTTCTAAACAACGATCGCTAGCTACCACAACGTATTCAAATTTATTAAAACTTAAGTTTATGGTTTACGTGCTCTATGCTCAAATTCTTTCAAGGTATTTTTCTTTTTTTTCTTAAATTGTAATAATGGCAGATGTAAGGGCTCTAATAAAAAAAACGAGGCACAATTAAAGCCTCAATATTACGCGTAAATACTTTCGCGGATAACTTCGATTTGGTAACCAGCGATCCCCATGCGCTGAAAATAAAACTGCGACATTTGGTGGAATTATCCACCAAATACGATGAGATTCAATCCCAAATCGAAGCCGAGGAAGCGGACGTTGCTTTAACGAGTGATAGGGTACAAACGGAAGACGATCTTTGTAATATAGAGTGTAAATTGCAACACCTGCTGGAGCAAGTTGAGCATATGAACCAGAAACCAGTAATTAATGCTGAAAGTAAACAGCTTAAAACACCCCCATTCAATTAGAACCAATCAAATTACCACGGTTTGCGGGTAGTATTGTTGAGTGGCAACATTATTACCACATTTTTCTTGAATTAATTCACGTCAGAGCAGATCTGACGGATACACAGAAACTTCACTATTTGCACTCGTCATTATATGGCGAGGCGCTTAACGTAATAAAGTCATTACCAATCACTCATGAGAATTACGCGGTGGCTATCGATCTGTTGAGGAATAGATATGACAGTAAGCTAATTGTTTCCGCCCACCATGTCGGGAATGTCCTGGACGTACCATTGGTTCAACAAGAATCCCAAGTCAGCATATCTAAATTTATTGATCAAATCTCAGCCAATATAAACGCTTTAAATAATCTCAAACTGCCAGTCAACACATTCGAAATTATTGTCATACATTACTTAGCTAAAAAAACTTGATAATTACACTTTCCGGTTGTGGAAAGAGAGTTTGTCGAACATAAATTCCCTGATTTTAATAATTTTATGAATTTTCTAAATTCACGAAGAAAATTACTACAAAATCTTGATAATTTTATTGTAATTTTATTACAATCCTGCTACCCCAATGAGCAGGTTGAATAAAAGCGATAAGTCTCCTTATCGCAAGGCAGTTAAACAGATAAGCGCTCCTAAGGGGGCATTCCATTCTCATATCAGAAACAATTTATGTAGACTGTGTAACAGTGAACATAGAATTATCGAATGCTTACAATTCACATCGCTGTCTATCCCTGACAGAAGAAACGTTTTAATAAAAAACAAACTTTCCTTAAATTGCCTTCGTCCGGGACACGAAAGCTCAAAATGTCACTCAAAATTTTCTTGCAAAAAATGTTCTAGGCGTCACCACACCACAATTCATGTCCCCAACAGAGACGGAGCTTCCATTAATAACCAATGCTCACTGAAGTCACAGACCAATAAATCGGTATTGTTATCCACCGCCGTCTGTATGACCGCTAATAAGGTCGGTAGGAAATTTCCCGTTAGGATATTACTGGATTCCGGTTCTCAAGCGAACTTTTGCACAATGGATTTCGCCCGCAGAATGGGCCTCCAATTGGTTAAATCGCAACTACCCATCACGGGTATAAACAACTCGCTTTCCCAGGCTGACTTTAGTACAAAGGTAAGGCTACATTCTCGCTATAAACCCTTCACGTTAAATGTACATTGTGCCGTGCTACCCAGTATAACAAATAATTTGCCGGCGGAGTCGTTCGATCTTGCCTCTTTGAATTTACCCAAGCTCGTATTCTTGGCGGATCCTCACCTACATTGCTCGGCGCAAATCGATGTATTACTCGGCGCTCAATATTTTCTCCAACTAATTGAACCTATTAAATTTACGCGCGGACCGCACTTCCCTATAATTCAGGAGACTAAGTTAGGATTTATTTTGGCCGGTGACTTACCCTTCAACGTCGATATAACTAAAACAGTTTCGTCCTTTATGGTCTGTAAGGATGATAGTCAGATTTCCTCGCAACTAAAGGAATTTTGGAAGTTGGAGGAGGTCTCTAGTCGCGAACCCTGCTATGAGGACTCGCCGTGTGAAAAACATTTCGTGGAAACCACTAGCCGCAACCGCGATGGGAGATTCGTGGTATCCCTGCCCCGCAGGTCTGATAAATTTCATTTGGGAGATTCTCTCCGCGGAGCTATCCGCAGGTTCCAATCGTTAGAGTTCAAGTTCAAGCAGAACCCTATCCTTTATATGGATTATAGCGAGTTCATGAGTTACTACTTGAAACTTGGTCACATGTCGCCACTTAATGATTACGATTTGTCGCTTGACAAATCAGATATGTTTTATCTGCCCCATCACGCAGTCTTCAAGGACTCCAGCTTAACCACTAAATTGCGCGTGGTATTTGACGCCTCCGCTAAAACCACAAATAATCTGTCCCTCAACGATACTCTAATGGCCGGTCCTACGATCCAGCAGGATCTGTTTTCGATAATGGTTCGGTTCCGTACCCACCGATACGTACTTATTGCGGACATAGAAAAGATGTATCGCCAGATCATGTTTAACCCAAAGGATTCAAACCTGCAACGCATCGTTTGGCGTGATGCGCCGCATAAAGAATTGCGACATTACGCTTTAAGGACGGTTCGTATGGCACTGCTAGTGCCTCCTTCCTTGCTACACGTTGTCTGCTCAGATAGCCTACGAAAATAAATCCGACTACCCTACAGCTTCTAGGGCCATAGCCAATGATTTTTACGTGGATGATCTTATAACGGGTTCGGATGATCCGAACGTCTTGGCTGAAATGAAATGCGAGATCGTGAAGTTGTTGAGTAGGTATGGTTTCACGTTACATAAGTGGTTCTCTAACCACCATAAGATTATGACCCTTCGCGCCCAAGTATCCCATGACTTCAGCAAAGGTCGTAACGTGCGTACATTGGGAATCCATTGGAACGTTGAAAAGGATAATTTTTTATACACCGTTAGGGGTGATGATAATTTGACCGTGTTCAACAAAAGAAGCGTGTTGTCGGTCATCGCTGGGATTTATGATCCACTGGGTCTTATCGCACCCATCACATTTTACTGCAAGCATTTCGTGCAACAGTTGTGGTTGGCGGGCACAGATTGGGACGAACCCCTATCTGGGTCATTAGCCAATCAGTGGTTAGAACTATACTCCCAATTAGTTTCCGACACTCATTTTAAGATTACGAGGTCGGTTAAGAGTTCGAACAATTACCCGATTAGTTCATTACAGCTTCACGGATTCGCCGACGCTTCGGCTAAAGGTTACGCGTGTTGCATTTATGTGCGGGCGGTCTATTCGAACGGCGCCATATCGTCAAACTTGTTGTGTGCTAAATCTAGGGTCGCTTTGCTGAAACAGATAACTCTACCACGTCTTGAACTTTGTGCTTGTTTATTGCTGTCGCAATTAACGTCCAAGGTTTTGAACGCCATCAACTACAATTTTGACGGACTATATCTCTATTCGGACTCGATGATAGCGTTGCATTGGATACATCAACAATCTTCCCGCTGGAAGGTATTTGTGGCCAACCGTGTCGCGGAAATACAGCGTCTTGTTAGCAGCAGGGGAACTTGGCATCATGTAGTATCAAATGACAACCCTGCCGACATTTTATCGCGCGGTTGCCTCCCTCGTAGTTTGCACTGTCATACTCAATGGTGGCATGGTGCGTCCTGGTTGGGGCATGAGTCAGCGTCATGGCCAGTCAGCGCTTTCGACATTAATACTCCCTGCACTTATCCCGACCTTGAGCAGGAACGTCGCAAGCAGGTTCAAACCTCACTAATTGTCGCGTCCTCAACACAGAGTTATGTTGAAAATTATTCATCCCTTACTAGGCTTATTCGCGTCTTCGCATATTGCCGCAGATTCTTTCGCAACTCTAGGCTCCCGGTTGTTGACAGAGACACGTCCTTTTTGTCAGCTCAAGAATTGTCTGACACACTCTTGATTTTTGTCCGGCAATCTCAGCAGTTGCATTTCGGCGTAGAAGTTAAGGAACTTGAGGCACACCGGTGCCTTCCTCGCAGTAGTAAAATTCTTGCTCTCAACCCCTTCCTGGATGAAACAGGCATTTTAAGAGTGGGTGGACGCTTGCAATTCTCCCTACTTAACTACGCGAGTAAACACCAAATAATTTTGCACCCGCACTCTTATCTCACGAGATTAATAATTGAGTATGAACATATCCGTTTGTTGCACGCTGGGGTGCAATCAACTCAAGCTTCGCTTAGGCGAAAATATTGGATCATACACGACAAATCCTATATCCGCTCAGTGATACATAAGTGTGTCACTTGTTTTCGTTTCCGGGCTAGAGGCGCGAATCAACTATTAGGTCAGTTATCCCCTTCTAGGGTCACGCCTTCTAGGCCATTTTCACAGTCTGCCGTGGACTACGCCGGTCCTGTATTTTTGCGCCATGGCGGGCAGCGCTCTAATTCCACGACTAAGGCATACTTCGCGTTATTCATATGCACGTGTGTGTGTGTGTGTGTGTGTGTGTGTGTGTGCGTGCGCGCGCGTGTGTGTGTGTGTGTGTGTGTGTGTGTGTGTGTGTCTAGGGATTATCTGCACCAGCTGCAGCAGCGCAATAAATGGCGCACCCCGTTAAGGAATTTTAATGTCGGACAGCTTGTCCTCATTTTGGATGATAATTCCCCCCCACTAGTGTGGAAGCGTGGGGTAATTACCAATGTTTTTCCGGGTCAAGATTCCTTAGTACGCGTCGCAGAAGTTCGCACCGCGCTAGGTATCTTACGCCGACCCATCCACAAATTATGCCCCCTTCCGGTGGCAACAAACTAGTCGTATGCGTGCCATACGAGACATACTAGGATTGTGAACTTGTCACATTGCCTGGACTACGCCCGGGACATTCCCCGGGCGAGCATACAAGTCAATTGTATCATATAAACATTGTAAGTATTGTTTAAGTGCCGATAGCTATTACTGCAATAGTGACTGTGTTTCATATGTACTATCAATTATTTATGGATGTTGTGTATTGTCATATGTTTATATAATTCAAGTTCCGAGAACTACAAGTGTTACGTATGGTGTCAATTATTCTACGTATGTATTGTATTTTCTAATGGTCATATATTATGAAATTTATTGGGGTTGTTGTGTCAATATCTTCGTGAAATTATTATATTTTAATGGTGTTATCACTTGTTATTGTAATGCTTTGCAAATGTCAATGGGTATTATTTGGGAAAGATCAATATCTACTTAATCATTGTGTTATTGTGTGTATTGTGTTACTATTATGTTTTGGGTAATTTTACTGTCAGCTTGCCCTTGCTATTTGCATAAGGGTTAATTTCTTGCATACCTTGTAATTGTTAATTGAATTCATATTATGGTTATTATGTCATTGCGCTGTAGCCAATACGCCAATTGTTGTATCATTTTTGCCATGTAAGTCTAATTATTGTATTATTAATTTAACGTTTAATTTACAAAATCGTCCCGATTTTGGCGGGCAGTATGTTTAAACTTTGTACTTTGTTTATCTGCTGTACGCAGTGCCTACTGCAATGCGACACGGGCGGATGACGTCACGTGCTTATCAAACGCTGCCGGCGGTCAGCTCGGCCGACGGGAGACAGTTTTAGTTTAGTTTCTAACAAGGCTCCGAGCGGATCTCTCGTTAAACATTTTCACTTCCAGCCGCGGCTTCTGGACAATTCTTAAATATGTATCATACGAATTAACTTAATCAAACTACCGGCGTCCAGCTTCAATGGACCACGATTCCTTTCAGAACTAAATTATGAGCGTTATGGCCTCTAATACATCCGCACGTGTCGATCATGATCAATACATTTTAATATTTTAATAAATGCATTTCAAATATCATTAATACAGTCCACTTCTTTTCGTACAATCAATCCAGCCTTTCCTGCATAGCGTCTTTGGAACAACTCGAGATTCATCAAGAGCTTCCAAACCGCAACAATGGTTAAAGCGAGATTTGTCCAAGTACATCGTAAACGCTGACACGGACCAGGACGAAGAAGTGACGACCGAAGCTTATTTTCACGGACGATGTCATACGACGCTGATCGGTGACCGAGATGTATTGCCCGATCGTTTAGAAGCTTCGTACGAAAAAATCATCGAATCGATTTATAAATTCACACGCGAGGGTAGCGGATGGGCGTTAGACCACATAATCTCCTTAGAACTCGTTCTCTCACGATAACAACCGCTAACCGCCTCCAGTTTCATCCGTACACCCCCTGAATTGTCTCGTACTAAATCCATCATCAACGTGAACAATACAGGCGATCAAATGTGTTTCGTATGGTCAGTGTTGGCCGCTCTGTTTCCTCAACACAGAGACAACGATCGCGTATCCAAATAAAAACCACATATCCACAGTATCATTACTTCTGGTATAAGTTATCCCACCCGACTATGTGACATTGTGAAGTTCGAACGAGACAATTCTAACGTTTCTATAAATGTTTTCGGTTACGAAGAAAATGAAATTTACCCTTTAAGAATAACTCCTTCCAGTGGCAGACGACATCACGTTAATCTATTTCTTCTTACCGCTGACGATCGAAAACATTACTGATTAATAAAAAATGCTTGTCGCTTATTCTCTTCACTAAGCAAACACAACGGGCGTTCTTTCTATTACGATTACTGTCTGCATAGATTCTGCGAAGAACGACTCCTTACCGAACATGTCCCCCACTGTTCACCGTACGGCGAACAGAAAATTCGTTTACCCATGAAGGAGAAGGAGAAGGTGATGTGTTTCAGAAATTACACCTACTGCCATAAGGTCCCTTTTGCGATATACGCAGACTTTGAATCATTTATCGTCCCTTGCCATCGCTGCGACGCTCCTCCGCACACATCGTCCACCACAACGGAGTCGTTACATCTTCCTTCAGGTTTCTCCTACCTCATAGTCGACTACGAGCGTAATATTTTCAAACCCCAGTTCGTTTATCGCGGCGAGAATGTGGTAGGCACCTTTCTCGATAGACTGGTCGCTGAAGAGCGAGAACTGTTCAGGATCATCCGATCCATTGTCCCTATGACTATGAGTGACCTTGATGTGTTATCTTTCGTTAATGCCGTCGTATGTCATCTCTGTGAAAACCCACTGACCGAGGACGACAAAGTGCGCAACCATTGTCATCTGACAGGACGATACCTGGGCGCAGATCACAACGTCTGTAATCTTAAATTAAGACTCCACGACACATACCCGTCTTTTTCCGTAACTTACGAGGTTACGATGCACATCACTTAGTACAAGGGTTGGGTAAATACGACAATCTCGCTTGTATCGCTACCATTAGCGAACGCTTCGTATCGGTCTCGTTGGGTGGTCTGCGTTTCGTAGACACGCTTCAATTTCTGAACACGTCCTTGGACACACTTGTTGGAAACTTGCGCGCGAGCGGTGCGGATTTCGATTTAACGAAGCAACGTTTCGAAGAACACTTCGAGCTACTCTTACGTAAGGGCGTATACCCTTACGATTACATAACAGGTAGCGAGAAAATTCGACGAAACACGTCTGCCCGCACGCGAACACTTTTTCAACAGGCTGAGTGAATCGTCAGTGTCTGACGAAGATTACGCTCACGCGCAGAACGTGTGGTGTACTTTCGGAAACAGTACACTGGGCGAATATGACGATCTGTATCTTAAAACAGACGTGCTACTGCTGACCGACGTCTTCGAGGCGTTCCGTGAGATGGCCGTGCGGTACTACCAGATCGATTCGGCTCATATTTACTCGCTTCCTGGCGTCGCTTGGCATGCGATGTTAAAGATGACCGGTGTGCGACTGGAGCTGTTGACGGATATAGATCAGTATCTCTTTATCGAATCGGCCGTTCGCGGTGGCGTTAGCATGATACCCAACCGTTATGCCAAGGTCAACAACCCGCTAATTGTCGATCAGTACGATGCTTCAAAGCCGACCTCTTTCATACTGTACACCGACGGCAACAAACTTTACTGTGCAGCCATGTCACAATCGCTCCCTTACGCCGACTTCAGATGGCTAGATCGTAACGAGATCAACTCACTGGACGTGCGTACCCTGTGGGATGACGGTGTCATGGGCTACATACTCGAGGTCGACTAACACTATCCACCCGAACTTCATGACCTCCACTCCGATTATCCACTGGCGCCCGTCCGTTCCTGTGTCAATCCTGACATACTTTGACCGTACTCTCGACGACTCCACACACGACTACACTATACAAAAGGGTATAGCGGATCGGAAACGCCTTCGTCGTCCGTTCCCAAGTTGCTGACAACTTTGGACGACAAGCAAAAATACGTTCTCCATTTTCGAAATTTAAAATTGTATCTGAGTCTTGGCCTAGAATTGAAAGCGATACATAGGGTGTTGAGTTTTAAACAGAGAGCGTGGATGAAACAGTTTATCGATTTCAACATGCAAAAGAGAGCAGCAGCCACCAACAATTTTGAAAAGGATTATTTCAAACTGATGGTCAACGCCGTCTATGGCAAATCGCTGGAGAACGTGAGGAAACGAATAGATTTCCAACTAGTCTCTAACGAACGACGGCTGCAGAAACTTGTTTCCAATCCTCGGCTAAAGCGTATGATCCGCTACACCGATGACTTGATCAGACTGGCCTTACGAAACAGGACGATATTCCTTTCCCGTCCGATGTACGTCGGCGTCACAGTACTCGATGTCAGGAAATTGATAATGTACGATTTTCATTATCGGTACGCTGTCGCCAAGTACCGACGACGATTGACATTACTAATAACTGACACGGACAGTTTGCTTTACAGCATATGGACTGACGATGTGTACTCTGATATGAAAGAGGATCTCCACCTTTTCGATACGTCGGACTATCCCGCCGATCATCCTTGTCATTGCGACTACAACAAGAAAGTCGTGGGGAAGTTCAAGAATGAGACCAATGGAAGACCCATCAGGGAATTTGTTGGACTCAGGCCGAAATGTTACTCGCACTTGTTGTCCGACCGCACCGACAAAAAGGTGGCGAAAGGTGTGCCAAGGACGGCAATAAAAAAAAAGGTTACGTCATCGATTGTACAGCGAGTGTCTTTTTGACAGTCGTAGGGTTTTCACCTCTGCTGAGTGTATACGAAGCAATCATCATAAGCTGTACACGCAACGTATAACAAAACTTTCCATGTCTCCTTATGATGATAAGAGGTACGTACTGGACAACGGTGTAAGTACACTCGCGTACGGGAATTACAGGATACGTGCAATAACCGAGGACGCTGCTGGTCCTAACGTAAAGAAGAGAAAGTACGTGGACCAATAACTAACGGTAAGAATAAACTCGATTTCACGTATAAAAAGTACTAGGGGGGGGGAGGTAGGCGACTAGACGACTACAGTTAATTTGTTTAACAGAGCGCAAGCCGTAGTTATTTATACTGCTTACATCATGATGCTGTCTGAGCATATGTTATCGTTGCGTGTGAACGTTGTGAAGGTATTATTTATGCATTTATAAATTTGTTTAATAATAGGAAGCAAGCCGTGAGTGATGTAATGGTTTGGAGGGAGGGGGAATATGCGTTTAATTTTAACACGAAGGGACCCTGTCTATAGTAGACTCCCACCGAGCATATGCATATAAGACTTTTGTTTTACGTTGATGTTCAGCATTACACACACACACACACACACACACACACACACACACACTTCATTATGATCTTTACCTACTTATTTTACAACTTTCGTTACGTTTCACAGAATGAACAACAACAACAAAGTGACAAAACGTATGCCGGCGGAGCAACGTCGATTACGATGGTAAATATAAGATTTTTTTTTTATTTAAAATGTACAAACAGAATATTCCATTCGATTGACATGTTGTTTTTTTTATAGTTCGCAACGGTTACGACGTGCTCTGCTGGGATATCCTCAACCCGTCTCGAGTCGGTAAGTCCGTTTTCATTAATAAACTCTTGTACTATTGCGTTTACCTCTGGTGTTCAATTTATATATTTTTTTTTGTTTTCAGTGATGCCGACGACACCTACTGCTGCTACTGCTGCGGGTTCGCCCCAATCTCCACAACCCGGTTCGAGTCGGTAAGACAGTTTTCATTAATATACTGTAGTACTCTTGCGTTTTACCTCCGGTGTTCAATTTATACTTTTTTTTCAGTGATGCTGACGGTCCATCTCCACCTGTTTCTGCTGCTGCTGCTGTGGCCCCCCCCTGTCACCAGAATGCGGCCCGAGTCGGTAAGACAATTGTCATTAATAAACTCTTGTACTCTCGCGTTTTTTACCTCCGGTGTTCAATTTATACTTTTTTTTCAGTGATGCTGACGGCCCAACTGATGCTGCTGCTGTGGGTCGTCCCCTATCTCCACAACCCCGCTCGAGTCGGTAAGACAGTTTTCATTAATAAACTCTTGTACTCTCGCGTTTTACCTCCGGTGTTCAATTTATACTTTTTTTTCAGTGATGTTGACGGTCCAACTGCTGCTGCTACTGCAACTGCAGGTCGTCCCCTATCTCCAGAAAGTGTGCAACGTTTAAAACGTGCTATATTACAGCTCACAAGTGGTCAGTGGCGGTAAGTCCGTTTTCAATAGCAAAGTCTTGTGCTATTGCGTTTACCTCACGTGTTCAATTTATACTTTTTTCCAGCGATGCTATAGCTGAAGGAGTTGCGGTCTTTCTCCCTCGACCCGGCACGAGTCGGTACGTCCGTTTTCATTAACATTCACTTGTTCTATTGCGTTTACATCTGGTATTAAATTTGTACCTTTTTTTTCAGTAATGTCGAGTCCACAGAAGAGGAATTTATGGAGGATATTAATCAAAGCGATGTCGACACTGTGGACTTGAACATGGACCATGACGAGGACAGCGATGATAATGATGATTTGTTGATGACGATGCACCGGTCATCGACGTAAATATGTAAGTCATCTTCTTATGCGTACATACTGTCTTGTTTTATTTGCGAGTATACATACCGCACTGTGCCGGTAAGTCGAGTAGGTAGCGCTACCCAGCGGAATCCGGGGAGTCCGAGAGTAGGAGTGACAAATAGAGATGCGGGTTGCGCCGTCACTGTGACGGTGTCACAGTTCGGCCACCGGATACCCGCTGGGCAAAGAGCTGAGTTAGTCAGCATTGGTCCCGCTGTTAGTGTCCCTGAAGCACTGTGCGGCAGCGACGAGCCCCACCCCCCCGGCCGGCCACTTGGGCCAGCCGGGAACCCTACGACTTGCGCGGGAAGCCCTGCTCAACCCGCGCAAGTACGTGACAATAATCGGTCCTTGTTAGGGCCGACCCAGCCCGTAAAGGCCGGACCTTCCGGCTGCACGGTCGCTAGTAGGCCAGACAGCCCCAATCCTCTGCCGGAGTCTGACACCCCAGATATGGAGACCTCGGCTTCCACCTACTGGGTGGTAGTAGGGCACGGTGGCAAGCCGAGAAAGTCTCCCTCACTGGCTTCCCTGAGTTCGGCTACGGACTCGGCGGCATACCAAGCCTCCGCTGAGGTTGCGCCTAGCCGCACCTCCGAAAGAAGGATCCCGCCGGTGTTCGTCACGAACGTCAGGGACATTATCGGCTTTAGTCGCCGACTCCGCAAGACCGTCACTGTGAGGCACATTCCCAGAAATGCCTTCCTTGTGAAAATCCTCAAGGTAGGAAAATTCCAGGATATCTACCAAGTAGAATCGCTCTTCTACCTCCGGGTAAAAGTGTCCTCTTTTGAGTCCCGACCCGGACACAAGCAGTGTTACAACTGCCAGCGGTACGGGCACAGCAGTGTCTATTGCCACTTTACGACACGCTGCGTTCGTTGCGGTGAGGGTCACCATAAGGACGACTGTCCTCGTGAACGCTCCGCCGCCGCCATGTGCGCAAACTGTCGAGAACCTCACCCGGCAAGCTCTCGCCAATGCAAACATTATCATGACGCCCTGAAGCGCATCAACAAGGCCCAAAAGCCTGTTCTAAATGCTGCCAAGAAACCCTCAGCCCCTGCATCTGCCGCCACGGCAGCCCCAGTTCCGACTACCTCGTCTGCGCCTGCAGCCGTAGTAGTCCCCCAGCCTGTCCAGCGCCCGCCGGAGCGCTCAGTTACGCGGCAGCCACCGCCTCCGATGCATCTTCCCTCCTTTGTCCTCGTCGCGAAAGCAACCCGCACGAAAGAAGAAAAAGAAATCGACCACCATTCTCACGCAGCTCAAGCCCGCTGCACCCAAGCCAGCATCTGCCCCAGCTCCCAAAGAGCCTTGGCAGTCTAAACCTAAACCTCGGCCCGATAATGGAATCATGAATCGAGTGCCCCCGTCCACGCCGCAGACGCCATCGACTGATGAAGGGTCCTCGGACCCGACCTTTGGCGATCGTTTGCGTGCCTGGGTTGAGACCCTCATTCCTCAGATCTTGGCTGCCAAGGACGTCCAGTCTCTGCTAGTCACCATTCTAACCTCCCTCATGACCCTCCTGCCTCCCAATGTCTAGGCCTCTTCGGCTGGTGGCATGGCGTTCCGTCTCGCCGAGCCGAATTGGCTAACTTTGCCACTGAGTATGTCTTAGATGTCATACTACACTCTGAAACGTTCCTTGCCCTTGTTGTTTCCTTTCAGCTTTCGGCGTACACTACTTATCGCACGGATAGGCCTCGCCTACCACCCCCCGCTCATCCCAGCGGGGGTACTGCCATACTCGCCCACAGGGGCATTGCCCATCTTCTCTTACCCCCTCCAGATACTAAGTATTTGGAGACGACGGCGGTGGCCCTCTGGATCGGGGATCGGGAGGTTCGCCTAATTTCGGGGTACCTCCCTCCCGGGCCCGGCAGGCCTCCGCCGCCTGAGGAGTGGGACGCCCTCCTCGACCACGAACTACCCACTATAGCTGCCGGAGACTTCAACTCCAATCATCCCTCTTGGAACAGCCGTGTCACTAACCCGCGTGGCCGCTCGCTCTACAGCTAGGTTCAGCGTCATCTGCAGGTTTCAGTTATTGGTCCTGATTCACCGACCCTGCTGGATGGTTTCATTCGGCAGGAGCAGTTCGGCTTCCGCAGAGAGCACTCGACGACCCTTCAACTCGTCCGGGTTGTTACCCATTTGATGGACGCCTACAACAAGCATCTGTCCCCCGTCTCTGTTTTGCTCGACGTGAGTAAGGCCTTCGATCGAGTCTGGCACGAAGGTCTTCTCTATAAACTGGCCCACTCCCCTCTACCTGCCTCATTCGTTCATTTTCTTCGATCGTACTTGGGCGATCGCATCTTTAGGGTATGCGTCGATGGGTCGTACTCATCCGTCCGACCAGTCGCCGCAGGCGTACCTCAAGGATCTGTCCTTGGCCCCGTTCTGTACCTCGTGTACACGAACGACCTGCCTGTTCAGCCTGGAGCCACTCTCTCGCTCTATGCGGACGACGCCATGTACCACGCCAGCTCAGCGAGTCTTGATTTCGCAGCTGGCCTGGTGCAACGTCAGCTCGCCGTACTTCCGGACTGGCTAAGAAAGTGGAGGATGGCGATCAATGCGGAGAAATCCGAGGCGATCGCCTTTTCTCATAAATTGACTTCCCGATGCCAGTCCCTCTCCCTTGAAGGGAGCCCAATCGAATGGAAACGGACTGTAAAGTACTTAGGCGTCACTCTTGACCGACGTCTAAGCTTTGCACCTCACGTCTTTCTGAGTCTCCAGTGCGCCAGAGGCGTCAGAGCCAAACTATTTCCCTTTCTCTCTCATCGGGGTTCAGTGCCTGTGCGCACTAAACTCACCATCTACTTGCTCTGTCTTAGGGCAATCCTGACTTACGCAGCCCCCGCCTTTTGGGTACTACTCAGCCCATCCGTTGTCGCCCGTTTGGAAGCTTACCAATCCCATACTCTCCGCTACATCTCCAACTCTCCCTGGTTTGTCAGAAATGATGTCATCAGGCGAGGGTTGAAGGTTCCTTCACTCACCGTATTCGTTCGGTCCCTTGCCCTCAAACTGTTCACCCGAGCCTATGTCTCGACCCATCCCCACATCCGTCGATTAAGCACAGATGTCGGCCCACCACCTAGACGACACAAACGCCCCCCGAGCATTGCTCGACGACCCTCCATAAGCAGTTCACAGAACGTCTAACCAATCCCCCCGATCATGAGTACTTTCACAGTCCTACTCCTTCCTTCTTTCTCTTTTCCGTGCTGGCGCTCGGCGACAGACTAGGGGGGAAGGGTCTGCGCTTGCCCTAGGTGTGCTTAGTGCCACCTCTGGTGGACGCTGCCTCCTCCTACGCTCTCTCCCGTGCGCCGACATTGCCGCTTGGGAGCCCTCGGGGACATTTCCTGAGCGGTTAGAGGCGCCCTACCCGTTGTGGGAGGGTAATTCCTACTACTCAAGCGAAAAGTCTTCGAGGCCTCACCCATTCTGCCATCGCGAGTGTCTTCGAGGTCCCAGGGTCCAAGAAAAATAACATCATCCTATCCCTCCAAAATAAAATCGATGGCGGTCCCATTCCTATGATAGCGCGAGACCGCTAGTCAAGGTAACAAGCAGGCAACATGCAGTCATCGGATATCATCCGGACACTGCGACCACCGGAGCACGACTAGCTGCTGCTCCGTACAACTTGGACTTGGACTTGGACTCGGCGGTTCAGAGAGTCTACCTAGAGCTGTTGCCCGGGTAGGCTGTGTTGTATGGCATTTTTGCTTTGTGAATTAACCGTTATTTGTATACCTATCAAAGTGATTACTTCACTACATCATCATCATCAGTGTTCATCATCATCATTGTGCTACAGTTTATCAATGTATTGTGTCGTGCGCGAGTGTTTTTGTGATTCGTGGCAGTGCGCGTCTGGTGTTCGTGTTCATTGTCTGCTATTGTAGTGATTCAGTGCTGGTGAAAGTCACTCTTTCCTAGCCATTTTTTGCGTCTTCGACGTTTATTTCGGTCACCCGAGATGGCGTCGAACGCAACGCCCGTTCCTTTGCCGGCACCGCTGATAACCTTAATGGAAACCTGCGGTACCGGTCCTCAACCTACCCCGCTACCTTCCCATACACTTAGTGAAAGTGATTGTGCCTCGATGTGTAGTGTGGTGACGGGGGACGGGGGACGGCGAATTTTCGTTTGTGGAGGGCACGTCTGCCAAACGCAAGCGAAAATTAGTTACCAGCCCGCCACCGGCCGCTCCAACACATCATGTGTCCAGACCTGGTAACAGCGCCAGCCATCCTACTCAGTCAACCTCTCAATCTGTGCCCAAACCAAAAATTCCTTCGATTTATATCGGCCATGAAGCTCCAACGGACTCCTGCTCACCCTGGCGCGCAGGCAGGCCGTGTTGCAGGTCCCCTCCATAACCGCATAGAGGCCTTCCCCTCTCTCTCCGGAGCATCACCTCAGGCCCCGGCAGCAGTTCCGGCTGCTCCCAGGGCCCCAGTTCCGCCTGCAGTAGTCGTTTCGGCGCCGCCTGCAGTACCCTCTGCCCCGGCGCCTGCCGGAGTGCCCGGTCCTTCATACCCGGCTGTGGCCGCTACATCTGCCCCGCCTTCCGCTCCTCGGAGCTCCAAAGCAAAGCGCAATCGTCGCCGTCAGCGACAAGTTCTACAGGCCTTGCCTGTAAACCTCAGCGGGCCCTGCCCGCCCCCAGCCATCAACCTAAGCTCCCAACTGAGCGGATCTCACGTCCGTCCCCGAGCCCTGCGCCATCTACGACACCGGCTGAGGCCAGCCAGGTCCGTCTTCCGGAATCTCGGGAATCTTCCCGGGCCCCGGTGGACCCCATGAGTGCCTGGGCTGAAACTTTGGTAAATAACATCAGGTCTGCTCCAGATACAACCACGGTTCTCGCCCTGGTGTTTCAATCATTGTCTACCATCTTTCCTCTTCTTCCTTTGAATGGCTAGGAGTCTTAGGATCGTTGCGTGGAATGCCCATGGGGTAGTCCCTCGACGATCTGAACTGATGACTTTCGTAACGGAGTACGACGCTGATGTCGTCCTCCTTTGCGAGACTCATCTGGCTCGCTACCATATCTTCAACCTGCCATCTTACATCTGTTTTCGTCAGGATCGTCCCCAGCGGCCTGGCTTTCGCCCCTCGGGGGGGGGACAGCCGTCTTAGTCCACAGGCGGATATCGCACAGGCCACTACCCCCTTTACATACATCTCTTGTTGAAGGTTGTGCGGTTGCGGTAGACGCTGGCGGATCGGAGTTGCGCGTTGTTGCGGCGTATCTCCGGCCCGGCCTGCGGATACCTCCACCGCCCGAGGAGTGGGACGCTCTCCTCGACCATCTCCTACCAACCATTGTAGCCGGCGACTTAAATTTCAAGCATACATCTTGGAACAGCAGAGTAGTCAACGCCTACGGAAAATCTCTGTATCGGTTCGTCTCCGACGACTGGTACTTCAAGTCATCGGCCCAGAAGACCCTACTCACTTCCCCTTTTCCGGTCATCGACGGACATCCTTGACATTGTCATAGCCAAGGACGTGACCCATCACATCTAGGTCTCGTCAGTGTCGGATCTTTCATCCGATAAAAATCCCCTTTTTGTAACTGCCCGTGAGATGTCGGCCTCACCCCGACCTCCCGCTCAGATTGTTAGGAGAGTTATCTGGCGCTCCTACCATGACGAGCTCTCACGGCGGTTTCCATCACTCCCCGCGGACCCGATCATCACTTGTGACGATTTGGATCTCCGAGCCACTCATCTTCAGGAGTTGGTCCAAGATGTCATGGATCGACACACCTATGCTCTCGAGGTGAACCATCCACGCTCGGCCCTACCACCGGAAGCTCTCCACGCCATCTGGCTACGGCGCAAGCTCCGCCGCAGATGGCAAAGAACCCGTGATCCCGGCGTCAAAAGGCGCTTTCAGACCCAGTCTCTTTACGTCCAGCAGCTACTGCGGGACGTAAACTCTGATCGATGGGACTCATATCTTGAGTCTCTTGAAGTCGACCACGCCTCCGTCTGGAGAGCGGCGAGTAGACTGACCCGCGAGAAGAGAACTCGCAACCCACTTGAAACTCCGAACGGGGTTGTATCTTCGTCAGAAGGCAAGAGTGAGGTCTTCGCCGACTGCATGGAGGTGCAATTTACTGTTCACCAAGGCGTCTCGGGCCCTGCCCACTAGGCAGAAGTCCGTGACTTCCTATCTGGATATTTTCGCGCCCTCCCGATGTCCCAGCCCTCCCTTTCGACAGGGATGAACTAGTTTCATCTATCTGCCGATTAAATCGCCGTCGCGCCCCCGGTCCTGACCGGATCGGGGCCGCTGCTCTACAACATCTACCGGCCTCAGGCGTTGACCTCGTTCTTGAACTGTTTAACTCCTGTCTCCGGCTAGAGTACTTTCCCCGCCTGTGGAAAACAGCCAATATCGTAATGATTCCGAAGCCTCGCAAGCCGCGCATGCTTCCTGAAAGGTATTGAGTATTGACCAGTCTCTCTCTTGCCAGTCATCTCGAAGGTGTTCGAGCGTCTCCTGCTGGCTCGCATATCGCCGCTGCTAGATGGTTTCATCCGCAGCGAACAGTTCGGGTTTCGCAGAGAGCACTCGACCACGCTTCAATTAGTCCGCGTTGTTACGCACTTGTCAGACGCCACCAACAGGCGAGCGGCTAGGGCCGCCGTACTGTTGGACGTGAGCAAGGCCTTCGATAAAGTCTGGCACGAAGTTCTTCTCTTCAAACTTGCCAATTCCCCTCTACCATCGGCCATAGTGTTTTTCCTCTGGTCGTATCTCAGCGACCGAACCTTCAGGGTTAGCGTCGACGGGTCCTGTTCTACAGTTCGACCCGTCGCCGCCGGCGTACCACAGGGATATGTCATCGGCCCCGTTCTGTACCTTGTGTACACGAACGACCTGCCTGTATTGCCCGGAGTCACGTTGTCTTTGTTCGCTGACGACGCTATATATCACTGCAGCTCCCTGTCCCCGCGTTTTGCGAGTACAAAGCTCCAGCGTCAGTTGAACCAGCTTCCGGACTGGCTACGGAAATGGCGGGTGACGATCAACACGGAGAAATCCGAGGCGATCTGCTTCACCCGTAAGTCCATTTCCCGATGCCAGCCCCTCTCCCTAGAAGGGAAGCCCATCGCCTACAAAGAATCGGTGAAGTATTTAGGCGTTCGGCTAGATCGTCGCTTTTGCTTCAACGCCCACGTGACGGAAACCCTTGCCAAGGCTCGCGGCGTCCGAGCCAAATTATCTCCTTTCCTCTCGTGTCCCAGCCGCCTGGCCATGCGCACGAAGTTTACCATCTATCTGCTTTTTCTCAGGTCTGTACTGACCTATGGTCTCTTTTATCCACCACCAACAGATGTAGGCTGGAAGCTTTCCAGTCCCGAACCCTCCGATCCTTGACGGGGTCCCCTTGGTTTGTAAGGAACGACGTGATTCGAAGGGGTCTCCGTGTTCCTACCTTGACTGCCTTTGTCCGGTCGCTGGCTTTAACTCTATTTGCTAAAGCCTCGACCTCCACCTTCCCATACTTACGAACCATCAGTGCATCAGAACCACCACCGCCCATTCGGGTCAAGCGCCCTTGGGCGCTTCTCGATGACCAGCCATAACGCCATCCTCAAAAAATTAATATACAAAATGTAATCATCATCCCCAGACCAGAGTTTTTCACAAACTGTCCTTATCTCCTTCCTGACAACCTCCTAGCACGCTGAGTCGGTTGCTTGTCGCTGTCATCAATCATTGGCACGGAGGCTCTCCGATTCTCGGGGAGCGACCGACGCCCTCACGGCGTCTGCTGACTGGACTTGAAACGGGCAACATCTGTTGCTCGAATCGGTACCAGCGGCAGTGCTCAAATCAAAATAAAGTTTATACTCCCACGCCTTCACAGTTAACTGGTTGGCGGTTTCCTTTTCCAGTTTTAGGTCACCAGTCGAAAATGCACCAGCACTATGTTCACTTCGGCCACCAATGGACACGTTCCAGATGCTGCAAACCAGCCACGGGTGCAAAGACACCCCGCATCCATTATGCAATGCAATCGGCGATCGGCGGTTCATAGGTACAGGACTTCGCTTCAGCTTCTCGAACAGGAAGGCCCTCCTCTCTGGATCAGCTCTTCACTGGACATTTGCGGAAGCGACTCGCTGTTGTACAGCTGCTTCCCTGCTGCCTTCACTTGAAGAGGACAGAAACGACATCTGCTGCCCTGCTTGCTGGATTTCATCAAGCCCAAGAAGACAGAAGACAACAACTCAGCTGGCTGGTGAACAGAGTAGCCAGGACAAGAACAGTTGAGTTCGTCGGACCTTCTAAGGGCCACCAGCCGAGCGATCATTTTCAGTGCTTCCTCTTAAGCGCCATATTGCCGCTTAAGAGGAAGCACATAGCCTGCCAGAGCTCTAAGTTGCGCAGCGCATCTTGCCCGCTGACGCTCAGGCTCTTAGGTAGCGCTGCCTAGGACGATCCTTGCGAGCCCCCACCAGTGGTAAGCGAGCTTGGATATCGCCTAGGTAAAGAGGCCGGTGGACACCTCTCTTGGTAAAGAGAGGTATCTAACGAAGGCGGTCATTAGCCCAGCTCGTAGACAGTCTGAGCGTTCCAGTTCCCCTGCTTGCGATCCGGCTCGGGCCGGACCCTAGGTCCCTGGTTACCGCCGGAGGCAGCCTGGCTGCCTCTGGTCGGCGAACCTCCCACTCGTTGGCGGATATACCCGGAACGGGCGCGTCAACGAGCACGCAGTCGCTCGCCACTTCCATGCCCCACTCGATCGACTCGCCGAGTTCTCCGCTTATGGATGCGGACCAAGTAGATCCCCGGACAGTTCCGCTGCCCGGTGAAGAGACCGACGCTTTTGTGGGGGTTGGGCCACGGGGGTGCCCGGTTAAGAAACCGATGCGGAGCCGGTCTTCCTCTACCTCTTCCTCAGCGTCCGCCATGGAAGTTGTCCCCGCCGATGGCGAATCGGGCATGGGGGGCCGACTGTGTCCGGCGATGCCCAAGCACCGACGGCCTCTGGTCACATCCCGCCCGTTTTCGTTCACGGCGTGAACAACTTCACCGGTTTTTACCGGCGACTGATAGTGGCTCCCGGACTTTCCCCGGGCAACGTTGACTTGAAGCTCCTTGGGGGCGATACAGTCAAGATCGTTGTCCGAGGAATTGACGTGTACCGCAGCGTCATGGCGTTCGTGGAATCATCACAATTCCAGTTCCATACCTTTTCACCCAAACACATAAAGACTCTGCCCTTTGTGCTCAGAGGCTTGGACGTGGAATCTCCTCTCGAGGAAATCCTCGATAAGCTGCGCGAGCTGGGCTATCCGGTTCGCGCGGTGCATCGTGTATTTGCTCCAGCCGGACCAAGGCGTCCAATTCCCCTCGTACGTATCATGGCGGAGAATAGCGAGGCAGGCAGTAAGCCTACTCTCTCTAACGCGGCTTTTTGGTTTCCGCGTTAAGGTGGAAAGAAGCCGCGCTCCCGGGGCTCTGCCTCAGCGTTACAGGTGCCAACGCTTCGGGCACCACTCTGAAACTTGCTCAAACGCTCCTGCGTGCGTGAGGTGCTCTTTACCTCACGCCAGTAAATTCTGCGATGCACCTCCTTTCAAAAGGTGCATCAACTGTGGCGGAAGTCACCCCGCCAACTACCGTGCATGTCCGGTGTTTCAGCGGGAGCTCGAGCGGCGAAAGCCGAAAGGGCGCCTGCCACCACCGAGGTATCCGGAAGCTGGTTCAAGACCTGCAACCGAGCAGCCAGGCCCTTCGCCTCCTGCTACGGCTGCCGTGTCTTTCGCCACAGTTGCAAATAGGCAACAAAAACGATCTAAAGGCCCGAAGCAAACACCTGTAGTACAGGCAATCCCTACTCAGGCTCCTTCCCAGGCCCTGTCCCTCTGGTGAAAAAGCGCCGAAACCTCGCGGCATCTAAAAAAAGTGAGACAGACCATCCTTTACCAAACATCTCGGTTGTGGAGCCTGAGATATCTCAACCCTCCTCAACACCGGAGAATCCAGACCCTGCTTTAGAAGCAGCCTCGCCTGACCTCCCGCCCCCGCGGTTTCCTAATGCAGGCAAAGAGAAGCGGCATCGTAAGCCCCGTGGCGCTTGCTCCCGGGCTCCTTCCAACCCAGCCGCACAGTCCAGACAGCCTGCGCATCGCGTTAAGACCGACGTAATCGCATCTGTCCCTCTTCCTAGCACCTTCGCTAGAGGCGCTACACCTGGCCCTAAAACACCCTTGGCTTCCACCAATCCACCGATTGCTAAGTCTCGGCGCTCTTATGCGCAAACAGTCTCGGGCACTCTGCCTCAAAAACCGAACCTGACGACTACCAGGTCGTCCAAGACTTCCTTGCGGAATTTGACCTCCGCAAAGTCGCCCATACCTTCAGGTTCATCAAGTCGCCCATTCCCGCTTGGAGACTGCTGACATAACCGAGAGGTTTATGGTCTTGGTGGAAGCCACCACTTGTGTAGGACTTCTATGAGTCGGGTTCTCAAACGTGATCTCTCAATTCTTTCCTGGAGCGCCAACGGGTTGGCTAATAAGATCCAGGAACTCCAAGAATTACTGGCCCGAATCAAACCCGATGTAGTGCTTCTCAATGAGACCCACTTGACCCCTGCGAACCGGTTACGACTGGCCAAATATGTGTGCTATCGAAACGACAGACCGGGCACTGCTGGTGGTGGTACTGCCGTCGCGGTGAGGCTCAATCTCGAGCATCACCGAGTCGTCTTGCCTGCAATGACACCTCGAAGGCACCGCTGTGGAGATGTTAAACACTCTAGGCGGTGTACTGATGGTCGCGGCGTATAAACCCCCGCAAAAGAGCTCCTTCACCCCGATCTAGCTGTCGCGTTCGATGCACACATGAGGGTCATCATGGCCGGCGACCTGAACTGTAAACATCGAGATTGGAACAGTCGCTTGACTCCCCCAAACGGGAAGCGTTTACGCAGGTTTGCTGATTCACGCAGGGTAACAGTGATTGGGCCTACCAAACGTACTTTCTACCCCTCAAACTCCGCGCGGCTCCCGATGTCTTGGACATAGCGGTGATCCAAGGAATTGACTGTCCGGTCCATGTGTCCGCACTAACGGAACTATCGTCCGATCATCTCCCCATCTTGATACACGTCGCTACCCAGCACGTCGTACGCAGAGATGTCAGGAAGGTGGTAGAATGGGACCGCTATGGCCCGGCGTTAAGTCGCCGATTGCCAGAGGTGGGATCACTCGAAACCATCCGCCAATTCGACGAGGCAGTTGGCGCGTTTGACGAGGCTGTCGTATCTGCGATCGACGCGTCTTCCAGGATGAAGCCTGGCGTCACGCCCCACTGGCAGCGGATCCCAGAGGAGACGAGTGCTCTCGCTTGCGAGAGAAATTGCCTCCGGAGACGCTGGCAGCGGACCCGTGATCCGGCGGACAAGGGACAAGGCAGCGTACAAGCGGGCGACCGGCATTTTACGTCGTGAAATGCAGGCCTACCGGAGACGCTGTTGGGATCTCGCCGTGACCCAAGCAGGGGACGGATCGGACGAAAGTAGCCCTTACCGGATACCTTCGGCGTTGGTAGGGAAGAGGCGCCGACCTCGTATCCCAGCCATTGCTGGACCTTTCGGTCAAATCCTGGCTCGCCCGGAGGCGAAGTCCGAGTACTTGGGCGCGTGTTTCGAGCGACAGTTCGCTCCTAACCCGCCCATGGACTGGGACATCGATGAAGAAGTCGAGAACGAAGTGGAAGACTTTCTGTCTCTTCCGATCACTGCGGAGCCCGAACCCATTACTAGGGAAGAGGTCACAGATCGGCTCGTTGAACTCCACCGAGAAAAGCTCCTGGCCCGGACGGCGTCTCGAACGCCGCTCTTATTCGACTCCCGGAGCAAGGCGTAATTTTCTTGGTTGCGCTGTTCAACGCGTGTCTAAGACTGGCCTATTTTCTCCAGAAACGGCGCAAGGCGACGGTCATAGTGATCCCGAAACAGGTAAAGGACGCTTCCCGTCCCGGCAACCTCCGGCCCATTAGTCTACTGTCAGCCACGTCAAAGGTCCTCGAACGTCTTGTACAACGGAGAGTCCTAGACCATCTAAGAAACTTCGACGTACCACTCATCAGCTGATGAGACTGGTGGAATATATCACGGGCGCCGGCTGTCGGAAAGAGCAGACTGTCGCCTGTTTCTTAGATGTAGGCAAGGCCTTTGATAGTGTCTGGCACGACGGGCACTTGTTCAAGCTCCGGGAAATCCAGCTCCCAGACTGCTACCTTCGCTTGATTACTAGCTTTCTGACGGAGAGGACTTTCTGCGTGAGAATAGACGACCATGTCTCTTCCGAGAGACGCATTACAGCCGTGGTACCTCAAGATAGCGTGCTAGGGCCTCTTCTGTTCTCCGTGTACGTCAACGACGCACCCAGAGAGCCTGGAGTCCAGATGGCCTTGTTTGCCGACGACACGGCGGTCTATACCGCCGATCGGAACGCTGACAGGGCTATCCCACGACTCCAGCGCGCACTCGATGCGTATTCGACGTGGACGGAAAGCTGGAAAGTTGCCGTCAACGACACCAAGAGCTCCGCGGTGCTATTCACAAAGCGCCGGAAAGAACCACGAGGCCGGGTGAGACTCGGTAGTTCTTGCCCTGGTCGAGAGAAGTTAAATACCTCGGTGTCCACCTTGATCGTCGACTCACCTGGCGTGCCCACGCTGAGACGATGCGAAAGAAAGCGTCCGATTGTCTCGCGCAACTGTTTCCGATACTTGTCAACAAGGCTATGACCCGCAAGCTGGGTAAGTTGATCGTCAACGCGTATCTGTTGCCGATCATTACCTACGCTCTTCCCGTCTGGGGTTACCTCGCAACCGTTCATAAAAGAAAGTTGCAAAGCGTTCTCGATAGGGGCCTTCGGCTAGCGGCCTAAGTCCCCTATCGGTTTTCTTCTCGACTCTTGAGAAGAGGACTCAGTGTCCGCTCCTTGGAAGACACCGCAAGGCGACTTGCACGTAAATTTTACGTCCGAGCTGCGAGGACCCAGACAAACCCACTCATAGCTCTCCTTGGCAAGTACCCAAGACGTCCAGGTGAATCTTGGAAACGGCCTCGACAAATACTGTACTAGTCGACCTAGTACGAGCATGTCGTTGTAGCGACCATTAAAAATTAAATAATATTCCGTCTGGACAGGATCACTAGGCAGGAGCCCCTACCGGAGGCTCGTACTAGGAACCCATTGGGTCGTCTCACGACGAACAACCCAACAGCTCTGGCAGGCTCGGCGGTTCATAGCGACAGACGCATTCTTATGGATATGGATGGACTCCAAATGCAGGCGTGTGAAGTAACCCCGGACAGAAGACAACACCCGGGCCTCATCAAACATCACCAGGTGATCGTCGTGGGAAAGAGCGTTTTCAGCAACTGCAGACTTCTCCGACTGGCCCAGGCGGCAGTATCTCCGATGTTCAGAGAAGCGCGTTCGGACACTACGCTTCGTGGTGCCTATGTATACATGGCCACACGTACAAGGAATACTATACACCCCGCACGACGAGAGCGGATCCCTGGCGTCTTTCACCGGTCGCAGGAACTGATGGATCTTTTTGAGTAGAGGTGTAGGGGGGCTCCGTCAACTTCATGACGTCATATCAGCTGATTCTGGGGGGGATCCTAGAACAGCTAGCTCTGACGTCATCGTGACGTCACTGGCCTAGGCCAGCTAGCTCTGATGTCATCGTGACGTCACTGCCTATGACGGCACAGTGTCGATGGTGTGGGTCGTCAGCCATGTTGCCGCACGGATGTGGTCGGTCGTCGGCCATGTTGGAAAATTGCGACGTTGTCGAGTTGTGCGGTGTGTACTGGTTAAGCGTCGGCCAGGTTGCCGCATGTGTACGTGTTTAGATTTGAACATGGTCAGGCCGCGGCTTGGCCGTGGCCCGGCCATATATTGGTCGACGTGTGTCTGTCGGTCATGTTGGAAAAGTCGATGTTGCCAAATTGTACTGGTTAAGCGTCGGCCATGTTGGTGCATGTGTGCGTGTTTAGATTTGGACGTCACCAGGCCGTGGCTTGGCCGTGGCTCGGCTGTGGATTGGTCGACGTGTGTCTCTGTGGTAAGTATATATTGTAAAAAAAGGATCACTGCGTTCTTCTCCGAAATATATTGTACGGATTTAAATTATGTACGTCGCCATGCAGCCACCGTCCGGATATCGTCGATGCGAGGAGACTGAGTGACGTGTATTGTATTGCCAACTTGTGAACTGTGTTAAATTTGAACACCGTTCGCCGTCCGCCGTTCGCCGCCTGGTCGCCGAACGACCGCCGCCTGGACGACGTCGTAGATTGGTGATAAATTCGAATGTGTGTTTCTGTGGTAAGTATATACTGTGTTCGTCATCACTACGTTCCGCGAAACTCTCGATGACTTGGTCCCTCAGTGCATAATTGAAAATCAATTCACTTGTGAAATTGAATATCGCACATCCATGCACAGAAGATAAGTATTACCATATATAATATTTTGATTTGGAATGTAATTTCTATAGGTAAATTTGATTATTGTTGGTTATGTATAATGAGAACGTATGTGTTGGTGGTAAATATATTTGAATTTTGCCGGCGAAGAGTCTGTGTGACTTGAATTGGCGGGCAATGTAGTGATTGATTGTGTATGATTGGTGGGGTAAAATTTAATTTTGGCGGCGAAGAGGCTGAGTGAATTGTATTGACAGGTCTTGTTGTCAACTTGTACATAATGTCTCGTATCCTGTGGAAGGTGTGTATATACCATATAATTGTACATAATATCCAGTATGTCGCGGAAGGCAAGTAACAAATATAAGTTCGTGCACTCGCTCGTGTATGCAGTGCATAATTGAAAACCACTTCACTTGCTAAAATTGTGTAACACATGTCATGCATGGAAAAGGATAGTTGAAAATGTATCTGTGTGGTAAGTATATATTGTAATAATAAAAAAGTCTGTTCGTAATAACTGCGAAACTCTCGATGACTTGGTCCTTCAGTTGAAAGTCAATTCACTTGTAAAATTGAATATCGTAAATCCATGCATAGAAGATAAATATTACTATATATGATATTCTTAATGATAGGTAATTTCTATCGCACGAACGTAGAAAAAAAGCTGTAGTGTCGTTTACATTTATTGTAAGAAACACACAAGATATGTACTGCATAAGTGAACACCACTTCACTTATAAAACACGCATCATGCATGGAAAATAATTACTGTTTATATTAATCTGGTGTGTATGTAATATCCGTGAGTTATTTTGAATAACAGGACGCAAGCCGTGGATGATGTAATCGACTCCCGCTGAGACCTTTACACAGCATGCACGTGTGGAGTTATTTATATCCGCTTACATCAGGATGCTGACTGACCATCTGTTATCGCAGCGTGTGAACATAGTGAGGTGGTGGGAGGCTTTATTCAACTTAGATGTACATAAATTTGTTTAAGCGTGTGAAACAGGACGCAACCCAAGCTGAGTGGTCGTCCTTGACTTTGGGTGTGGCAACTCTAACGTCTTTGTATGTTTTTTGTCGTTGGGCGTGCATTAGCTGTTACCATCTTTTTCACTTTCATCCTTGAGTGGGCTTTTCGATATTGTATAAAAGATGAACGAATTGCTCTCAACGGCACATCATTCGCCGAGACTCAACTGGAACTCGTACAGGGTGAGTTTATTTTTTAAAATATTCTGTAGTTTCTAAAGTGTGTTATAATCAAGCAAATATTTTAAATAAAATTGATTTTTTAATTAGTTGTACGTAATAACACATGAATGGACGTTGTGCAACGCTCGTTCTAGCTTGTATATTGAGTGGTGAATAGTGATAATGTTCGAAGGACTTTTGAAATTAATTACAATAAAAATGTTAAAGTAATTAAAAACAATTAAAATACATGTAATCAAATATATTACAATTTAAAATACATAATATGTAAACGCACACAGTAGTGACAATTACAAAATACATAATATGTAAACAACTGCAATTGTGTACGAAATACATCTAAGTAAACTAAGTACAAGTTAAAATAATCAAGTGCACTATGACAAATGTGTACAATTAAATTCAAAATGAAATATGTGTAATCAAAATAAATATTATGTAAACGCACACAGTAGTGACAATTACTGTGACAATTACTATTAAGTGACAATTACAAAATACAATAAACACATGCACAATGACAATTGTGTACAATTAAATCGAATGAATTATGTGTAAGCACATTATATTATAAGTTAAAATACTATATGTAAACGCACACACAATTGCGTATAATTAAAACAAATGAAATACATGTAATTACAAATTAAAATACATAATATGCAAACGCACACACATACAATGACAATTGTGTACAATTACATCAAATGAAAATAAGTGTAAGCACGTTATATTTTAAGTTAAAATACCATTTGTAAACGTGTGCAATGACAATTATGTACAATTATTCATGCTAAATAATACATACGAAATATATTTGTTAATTCAGAAGATGCCTATCTGGCCTTACTCTAAAATGTCCACCACGTAAGCCTTGTCTTATTAAGTAGACATAAGCACATTGACAATTGTGTACAATTAAATCAAATGAAATATGTGTAAGCACATTATATTATAAGTTAAAATACATTATGTAAACGCACGCACAATCGTGTATAATTAAAACAAATGAAATGAAATACATCTAAGTACAAGTTAATATACATATGTAATCGTACGCGCAGCTAATGACAATTGTGTGTGTGTGTGTGTGTGTGTGTGTGTGTGTGTGTGTGTGTGTGTGTGTGTGTGTGTGTGTGTGTGTGTGTGTGTGTGTGTGTGCAATGACATTTATGCACAATTATACATGATAAATGAAGATGCCCATTCGGTCTTACTCTAAAATGTCTACCACGTAAGCTCTGTCTTTTTCTCCGCGGTAAACGAGATGTAGTGAATATGGCGCTAAATTTTTTAATTCCTCATCATCGAAAACGCTTGTGTATCTCTTAGGTAGATATACGCGATATTTTAATTTTGTGTCCCTGTATTCCTGGGTAGTGGCGAGTACGGCCTTCCCGTACTTTGCGTCTATATTTTGTAATTCTTCTATCGGATATTTAACGCCAATTATTAATTCCTTAATTTTTTTTATATTCTATCGCACTAATGGTAGCAAACTTCGCAACGAATGATGCCATTTTACAATGAAGTATTTATATTTCGCTTGCGCGTCTGTCAATGTCTGAATGAATAACACTCGTTGGTAGAGGAATAAATAGGGAGTTAGTTGTGGAGGAGGAAACCGGAAAGTGCATAGAGAGAGGGAACCATTCATCGCACAGTAAGCGGTTATTTTTAACCGTGTGAACAGGATACAACCTGATTTCACACGCTTTGTTCAGCGGGTTGGTGGGGGGGAGGCGACTCGGTTATTTTTATACGACTAGACAGCAATTGTGCGTGTTTGAACATGTCGACGGCACTAATTTTTTTATGCGTCTATCAGGGTGATGTAATCGGCTTTAGTTGGACACAGAAGGGGGGAGGAGACGACTCGGTTATTTTTTATACGTCTAGACAGGGTGATGTCATCAACACCAGTCGAGCGTGTGGGAACAGGCGAAAAGACGGCGGCACTAATTTTTTATGCGTCTAGACATGGTGATGTAATCGACAGAAAGGCGAAGGCAGTTATTTTTATGCAAGCGAAATGATGCTAAATAAAACGAAAATGTTATTAATATACCAGAAACCTACTGGTGAGTCTAAAATCTGATACAACCCACTCTCGTAAAGCGTTTACTCTATGGTTTGTACATAATTCTGGAAATAAGCGGTGCGCGAAACGAGCTGTTCTGTGCATTGAACGTAATTGTTCGAGTTTGGGACAACCGAAATCTTCTAAATTTATAATATTGAAATGCACGATACGCTTCTCCAGAAATCTTTTTTTTGTAATCCTTTTACGAACACGTAGTTAAAAGGAAACGTGTACTTTACTAATATCGACACAAGATGTTCGTACGGTGTCTCTTCGGTCTGTCGACACTAGTCCATGAAAATGCTCCGTTAACTATCGGTTCGTCCTCGCATGTTTGTGATTCGAAACGATCGTGTCCGTTGGTGGTGCAAATATCCAATGCCTGGTGGCAAATGCGGTGACATCCATAACGGTCGGTTCCTTGACGAGTTCGTTTCCGTTAACGTCCACGAAACAGTGAAAGTCGAGTATGACTGCTAGCTCGTGGACTGCCATCCTTTTTGCGTTACAAACAATGTGTTCGGTGCCACTAGGAACGCTACCGATCCGTCCGTCTCGCGGAACAGACACGTTGTATGTTGTAAAACGTCCGTAAACAATTTCTTCGGAACGTTTACTTTGTACCTTGTCTCCTCGTCACGGATCAGTGCAACAAATTTTTGTGTCAAAATGTTGTATACAAAACGTTTTACAGGGTACAGTACTGCGTTGTTTTAAGTCACTACAACGTCTGTACTCGTACGAAGTTAATAGCTCCATGCGACGGCAAAAAGGATCTGTGAGCCCTGGTATCTCGCGGATGAGTTGCGGCATCTCGAGGAAGCATTGCAGTCCAACGGCTACTCTGCTGCGGAGGTGAGGAGAGCTGCCCGGCCGAGAAGATCTGGTAGGCCGGACGAGTCGGTGTTGCCCGAGGTTGTTGGCTCCGCTGTCTTGCCCTACATCCGTGGCGTGACTGACCGCATCAGCAAGCTGTTGAGTAAACGCGGGCGTCAGGACGGTTTTTAACCCAACCAAAAAGACCCATCAGTTCCTGCGACCGGTGAAAGACGCCAGGGATCCGCTCTCGTCGTGCGAGGTGTATAGTATTCCTTGTACGTGTGGCTAGGTATACATAGGTGTCCGAATATACGTGTCCGAACGCGCCTCTCTGAACATCGGAGATACTGCCGCCTGGGCCAGCCGGAGAAGTCCGCAGTTGCTGAACACGCTCTTTCCCACGACGATCACCGGGTGATGTTTGATGAGGCCCGGGTGTTGTCTTCTGTCCGGGGTTACTTCACTCGCCTGCATTTGGAGTCCATCCATATCCATAAGAATGCGTCTGTCGCTATGAACCGCCGAGGTGAAAGCATCTCCTTAAATAGTGTCTGGCATGGTTTATTTTCCACGGCCAATCAGAGTGGAGAATGATTAGCTGGCTTCTGATTAGTTCGCGTTAAATACCTGAAGCGGCCAAAAAGTTATAAAATAGAACCAGCTTACTATTGCTTGTCCCGGTTTCACTGGACGAATTGTTCGGCATTCCATCTCACGAACTTTTCTTTTCTTTGCTATTGAAGATGGCCACCGGTGGTGTGGCCGAAACGTCTAGCACCATTACAACAAGCATTCGACCACGGCCTTTCAGCCCGGAAGTATTAAGCAAATATACAAAATTTTACGTTCGAAATTTTTGTATTTGGATCAACACTAGACATTTCACCCAGTCTGTGATGTGGCATCCTCAGTGGATATGCTGGGTACTGAGAATGCTACATTATAGAATGGGGTGAAACACCTACCATTAATTATAAGAAAATGAAAGTTGAACCTTAAAATAGTATTGTTTTTAGTGACCGAAGTAACAGAATCTGTTGAGTGAGAACTACTTTTATTTTCATTCTGTATATGACTGAAAAACTTTACATTTAAAAGTGCTCTTTATGTGTTGTACTGAAGTGGTATCTGTCACCAAACCCACACCATAATGAAGGGAAATGTTACTCCGACCACCAACACCTCTAATCAGGCTTGTTACTGTAATGTCTGTCATTTCTATGTTGTCAGTGACACACTTTCCATTACTTCTCATGCCCCAAAACATATGTATTCTATCCATATACACCAGATTACTCAAAATAGCAAACTACAAAATAATCATCCACATTTCTATAAAACGTATTAACAAATTCAAAACTTGTAACTGTGTTTTTATTGTCTCATCTGTTTATACCTGTTAGATAGTGAATCCTCCACACAATGATATCATTTATTTCTACCAGGAACCTTCTATTTCACTGACAGTGAGGCCAGTTAAATCTTTAACTTTTTAAGACCATACCTCAAATATTCTCTTTCAGACTCAACAAATTTTCTTCAGAGATTTTCAATAAATTCTTTTCGGATGGTCAGACATTTTTGACTTACTTAAGTGTTTAAATACCTCGGTGGAACACAGGGCCTCGACAAAATGTCTCCAGTGTGTTCTGTCCATTGCCAGGGCCTTCACCTCCCTCCATGTCTAGTTGACACCAGCCAGCTCTCTTTCCATAGTCCTCTTCCAGGTGTTCCTCGGTTTTCTACGTCTGTGGCTACCTTGCGGATTCCAATTCAGTGCGTGTCTAAGAATATTTTCTGGTGTTCTTCTCAGGGTGTGCCCGATCCACCTCCATTTTCTTCTCTTTATGTGTAGTTGGATGGGCCTCTGACTTGTGGCCTCCCATAGATCTCTGTTCGAGATAGTCTTGGGCCACCAAATTCTCATTATGAACCATCAGACGTTTTTACAGAATAAAATTCATACATCTTTCTCCTTATTGTACTGCCTGTAAAGGAGTCCGTTATTTACAGTGTTTTTTTTTTTTAAGTAGAAAATAGATTCTTTCCACATGTAGAAATAGATAATCTCTTCTTCTCTCTTTCAAAATTTTGTACACATGTTACTTTTCACTTCTTTACTAACATACATAATAAATAATAATACAGGTATGACATTCAAATTGTATGTAATTTCCATAATAAATCTGATAACCGGAATAACAAGTGCTCAGCTCATTTACATGAATTAGGCTTTGGGTCCAGAATTTCGTTAAGCAGACAGAGGCAGAGGTTGTTGGGTACTGAAATAATGAGGTACACAACATTAGGCTAACGAACTTGATTTTATTTAGTTAATTGTTGTAGATTGATACATGGATACTCTTTAATAACTTTTGAATTTCAAAATGGCGGCGATGTCATTCCGCATTTGACCTCTGTTCAAGGTTACGTACATGTACTTTCTTATTTGATTGAAATTATTTCTTTCAGTTTTGTTACTACTATCATTTTAAACATTCTGGTTCTCTTTATATTTTAATGACACTAACGATTCATATACTTCACAAACCAACGCCTCAGATTATATTTAAGTTGATCAACAAAAACACTCTCTCACTCTCTCTCTCTCTCTCTCTCTCTTACTGAAAATTTACACATGTTTGTTAAATATCTGATTTGAGCTCATTAAATAAAATTCTGAATTTAGAAAATAATTTGAGTAGGGGCTTTCCTGTAATTGATGTGGTGTAGACTCCTCATTTGGTGTCCATGGCGATCGGCAGGTGGTCGGCCGAATTCCGTGCTGTTTTGTCCACTGACTCTATTTGAAATTCATTTTAAATTATTCACTGATTCTAATTGTAGTTACTGTTAAATTTTGGTGCTAACTATTTCATGTTATTAAGTAAATATTACATATTTGGCAAAAAATTTGCCCACTGCACTGTGGCGAGCGTATGTGCTCGGGTAACTGCTGTTGCTGAACTGGGCGGAAGCAGACACAATTATTATGCAAATTGGTTGTGTCTGACGTCATATGCATTGTTCTTTTCGTCAACGCCCGGTTTAATACGTAATGATTTTATATCGTCATTGTGTTTTGGTGACGATTTGTTACAGTGGACCAATAGAAAGTCAGTATTGTCAATTTGTAGCGCCTAAAATCGCCATTGCTGATGGTTAACTTCGCTCGTACTCAACTGACCTTGGATCGGCTCCCCTCTGGTGAATTTGCGTAGCTACTGGGACTTGTGTCAAACTGACTTTGCCCTGGCTAAACTTTATGATTTTAATAAGATTTACAATAAAAATACCCCTACATACCATTATTCTGGCACGGTTAATTCTGTACTGTTACAAAACCCCCTCAATGAAAGGTTTGGTGTCGAGACACAAAAACTTTCATTGACTCATTCAGACTTTTCTAAAAGGATCAGTTCAGATATGTGCCACAACCCCCTGTAGTGTTAATATATAAAAAAATTGCAATCACTTACCCTTGGTCCTATAGTGTCGATCGTACCCGTCTGACCTTACTGGACTTCTCCTGAGAGATCCCTACACCATAAGGCCATGAGGCACTGCACGCTCCTGTTCTGACGCTCCGGCCAGCGCAGGACCGCGGTCACAACACCATAAAAACTCTGAAACATTCAATACAAAATTTTAAAATAGTGGCCTTATTCATCTACATATCCGCAACTGATATGTTTCCTCTTAGATGCATTGGTTTGTGAGTTGAGGCGTTGGTTTTATTTATTTATAAAATACCAAATAACTCAAAATTATAACAAGATTTAAAATAGATCATCCTTCTCCTTTTCAACACTCCTATATATTTTTATCAAGTTCTCTGACTCCAGTCAATGTTAAATGGCTTCTCTCATCATAAGAAATTATACTCTTATACTAAACACACAACTTTTAACTCTCAAACAACAACTATTATATATATTTTTATTCATTTACTTCAAATAATATCAGTATATTTATCTATCATGGCAGCACTTCATAACTATCTAAATTTCTTTACTCATTTCTTTACTTTAATTTTACCCTTTTTTAACAGAATCATTTTTTCCAGAGACTGGTTACTCTAACACAAAATTTAATATTATTATGGTCACTACCCTTACAGTAGCCTCCTAACCACACACACTATCATCAACATAATAAAACACAATAAAACATTGTACATCATAAAACATTAAACACTAACATTGAACAATTCACATTACTGAATTCATCATATTTACACAACTTGTAGCAGAACTTCATAATATTTTTTATTATCAACTTTCGATTAACGTTTAGTCATTTAACATTCATTTAGATTCTATACAAAAAATTTCAAATTTATCATTTACCTTTCATTAAAATTTCCTTCCTATCATGAATTTTCCTTTTCTAACCCTTTTATCCTTACTAGTTTGGGTGACTCTCTATTATTCACTATTCTCTATATCTTATTTTGGTATTTGTCAATCTAACCTTACTCACCTCTTTTTCTCTACTAACAACCGCTTCTAACCATTAATATAATATGACACCAATATCTCAATAATAACCCCCTTCACAAATCCCATTTAAAACCTCTGGCACCGCTCATTTTGTTTTTTATAAGGATGTATGTTACTTAACTGGCCCTATCCATTCCTAACCATTTGCCCTCCACCAATATCGGCAAACACTCTAACCCAAAATTGCTCCGCCTGCCACAACGCTGCACGCTGGTCCCTTGCCACGTCGCTCGTTGATCACTCCTTAACACCGGATCCTTACTACAAAATATCATCAATAACAACTATAAAATTACCATCCACATTACTCACCTCTACATATAATCGCTAACCACTGTGTCCCTAAAATATCTAACACCTCTTTATATATTATCAGCATCTCAGCACTTTATTTTCCCTAACTCCCATTAACTCTATTCAACTAACTCCAATGCCCTTATTTATCACTATTACCCAAACTCTTTTACAACATTTCACCTTAATATATCACTAGAAAATTCATCACTTATCTACTAACAACAATACTTCTCAATAGCCAAATCTATTACCTGCACAATCATTTACTACCCATTAGAATCTAAATATCATAATTATTAAAATTCCTCATCAAACTTTCTTCAATTATTTAAAATTCTACCGTACATGTTTACATAAAAATACATAAAATACACAACAGCAAAATTACACAAATACACTGACATTACTATACACAAAAATATACAATCCACATAATCATTAAATCATTTACCAAAATCAGTCATAATCAGTCCATTTTAAAAAACACTGTCCACATAATTAAATGTTCATAACACAATAAAAGGTCTACCCTCCATCGTCAAATAAGAGTCGAACCTTAAAACTATATACATGGTTTAATATTGAATGTCTTATATTATTACAATCAATATAATACTTATCTAATTCTTCATATATTTCCACAATACTATTTAAATTAATATGCTTATTCCATATTACTATCTCATATAATTTGTCACGATCGAGTATGGTCATGTCGCCTTTGGTATAGTCTGTTACAATCAGGTATTTTGTAAAGTTATCTTTCTCATTATCTCCTACTACTTCAGTTTTATTATAAGGTAAGTACTTGTTATATTCATCAATCATCTCTACACCTAACCTTTCCATAAACTCTTCATAATCTCTACATATCTTAAAAATTTCTACTTCTCTGTTTCTCTCAATATATCTCTCACTATCATACCATCTCTCATAATACCTCTCCCAACAACACTTCTCTCTCTCAATATATCTCTCTTTACACCCTCTCTTTAAACCTTCAAAACACACTATCATTCCCTTATTATTATATTCTATTCCCCATAAAATTTCATTATTACTACCAACATCCACATTATTATCATTTTGTATAACTAGGTTATCTATTTCTTTCATTTGATTTTGTAACATGCTCATTCTCTCATTTGTGTTATTCTCATTTTTTGATACTATTCTGTCTACTGTTTCAAAATGTTTGGTTATGTCTATTACATCTAATTCACATTTCTCATCTTGTTCTGTAAAATACTAGCTTTCATTTCTATTTGTTTATTTGTTTCAAAATTATCAGTACTCTCTATCTGTTTACTGATTGTAGTTAAACATTTGTTTTCTATTTTTTCACATTGTATTTCTATTTGATTCTGTACTGTCTCATTAATTTGTTTAATTTTATCGTCTAATTGGCTTATTTTATTAGTGAATTGCTCATTATTGTTTTCTGTTTGTCTTTGTGTACTATCGCACTGTATTTCTATTTCATTTATTCTCTCATCAAAATTACAACTCTGTTTTTTAATTTCTTTTTTGATCTCGCTAAATTGTACATAAAATTGGTTTAGTTTCTCATTAAAATTATCTAATTTGGTATCAAATTTGATGCTCTGTTCATTGAAAAGCAGTTTCATCATTCTTATTATGTCATTTTCCTCAACTCTTTTTGTTGGGGCTGGTGTTGAATGAATACTATCACCCATCATTTCTGATTCTGTTCTACTCGTCTCGTTACTGTTTGCCATTTCTTTTCTTTTTATATTATTATATTAACAATAATAAATTTATTTTAGTTGTTGTGTTATATTCTACTCGTACCATGCATAACCTATACATACAGGTAACCTCTATTTTTTCGTATATTTCACTACCCGTCTACCTCTGCTTTTCTGCTTATTTATATATTTTATTTATATATAAAGTCCAAGTTCGGGCTGCCATCTGTTACTTTTCACCTCTTTTACTAACATACATAATAAATAATAATACAGGTATGACATTCAAATTGTATGTAATTTGCATAATAAATCTGATGACCGGAATAACACGTGCTCAGCTCATTTACATGCATTAGGCTTTGGGTCCAGAATTTCGTTAAGCAGACAGAGGCAGAGGTTGTTGGGTACTGAAATAATGAGGTACGCAACATTAGGCTAACGAACTTGATTTTATTTAGTTAATTGTTGTAGATTGATACATGGATACTCATTAATAACTTTTGAATTTCAAAATGGCGGCGATGTCATTCCACATTTGACCTCTGTTCAAGGTTACGTACATGTACTTTCTTATTTGATTGAAATTATTTCTTTCAGTTTTGTTACTACTATCATTTTAAACATTCTGGTTCTCTTTATATTTTAATGACACTAACGATTCATATACTTCACAAACCAACGCCTCAGGTTATATTTAAGTTGATCGACAAAAACACTCTCTCACTCTCTCTCTCTCTCTCTCTCTCTCTCTCTCTTACTGAAAATTGTTTGTTACATGTTACGTGTTACATTGTTTGATCTCTTACATGTTTGTTAAATATCTGATTTGAGCTCATTAAATAAAATTCTGAATTTAGAAAATAATTTGAGTAGGGGCTTTCCTGTAATTGATGTGGTGTAGACTCCTCATTTGGTGTCCATGGCGATCGGCAGGTGGTCGGCCGAATTCTGTGCTGTTTTGTCCGCTGACTCTATTTGAAATTCATTTTAAATTATTCACTGATTCTAATTGTAGTTACTGTTAAATTTTGGTGATAACTATTTCATGTTATTAAGTAAATATTACATATTTGGCAAAAAATTTGCCCACTGCACTGTGGCGAGCGAATGTGCTCGGGTAACTGCTGTTGCTGAACTGGGCGGAAGCAGACACAATTATTATGCAAATTGGTTGTGTCTGACGTCATATGCATTGTTCTTTTCGTCAACGCCCGGTTTAATACGTAATGATTTTATATCGTCATTGTGTTTTGGTGACGATTTGTTACAGTGGACCAATAGAAAGTCAGTATTGTCAATTTGTAGCGCCTAAAATCGCCATTGCTGATGGTTAACTTCGCTCGTATTCCACTGACCTTGGATCGGCTCCCCTCTGGTGAATTTGCGTAGCTACTGGGACTTGTGTAAAACTGACTTTGCCCTGGCTAAACTTTATGATTTTAATAAGATTTACAATAAAAATACCCCTACATACCATTATTCTGGCACGGTTAATTCTGTACTGTTACACACACTAGATTCAGAAATTCCTGTAGCTTTACTTATTGTGACAGTTACATATAATTTAATTTGGTCTGTGTTCTGTTCACTATTATTTTTTTGTAATATTCTACTGTGACAAAAATAACTTCTTTGGCTTGATGTGTTAGAGATTTCCTAGAAGCTAACCTTGTACACATTTATTAAACAACATTGCGGTACAGTAGCAATAATAAATTCTTTAAAAAACTGCTCAAAGTACATAACACTGTGGTGAGCTAATTATTATAATAAATGGAATAGTACATATCTACAAAGATAATTATAAAGACTGTCAATAAATTAATATAACAAAATTGTAAATTACAACAAGATATTTGTACAACATGCTCTCTGGTAAGATTGTTAACTGAATGTAACAGCCTCATGGTGGGAGTAAGCACCTTCTCTGCCGAGCCAGTGCATGTGCGTTGCGATTTTTTTGTCTGTGGTACACCTATAGTTGTTTGTGTGTTAAAATACAGAATATTGTCAGTGCTGAAAACCAATTTACTGTTGAATGCTCCAGTTTACACTTCATTATTTTCAAAAATTATTTGTCTTATTTGTGTTAGAAATAATAGAAATCTTGTCTTTCTTTCATTTTGAATCAAATACATCATAAAACAACAACATAGGTCATAGATGATTCTAACAATAACAGTTTTTAAAAATATGAAAAATTAAAGTGTTTTAGGTACTTTACACTCCTTATAATATTTTCTAAACCCCTGAGTTAAATAAAAACACAGATATATATGTTTGAATTTTATCATCTATTCGACGAGTTCACTCATGGCTTGACCTTGATCATTATTGGGAAAAGGAAAACATCAGTGAGGGGAGTGGACCAATACTTGTGGAAACATGTGACACAAGTTAATGACCACTTTTACCTGTCAGTTGCAGTTTTGTTAGAACCACCACTGTTTATGAAACACTGTATTGTTTTCCATGAAAAGGATTTTAAAGCAACTATTGACATATTGAAATTGAACTCCCAAGAATTTAGTGTGAGTGAATTGAATGTGTTTTATAATCTAAAGAATTCTATAAATGCATTAAGCGTATTAACCTTGTTGAACTAAACAGGGTTATTGAAATAATTTGATGAGTCTGACCGACACCTATAACTGGTACCATTGGTACCGACACCTTAAAAATTGGTGCCATGTGTCTACATTGAAACAAGTAAAAACATTTTCATGAAATACAATAAAAGAAAGCTGACTTTGTGAACTTCTAATGTGTTTAATTGAAAAGCAACTGTTGGGGTCACAAATCACTTTACAGTGCAGATGGAATGAAGGGTTAGCTTTATTTACAAAAAGATAAATTAAAGCATGCATGACTCATTAGTGTTATTTATATTGCCCAAAACAAATATGTTACTCCAGTAATCTAGTAACCAATATACAGGGGAGTCCCATGAGGAATAGAACATACTCCATTAATGAATTCTACAGGCAGAGTAAAAAAGACATTCATATAAACACAGGTTGCCTTGATGTATACTCTAAGGGTAAAATGAAGCCCTACTGACGTTGTTGAAAGGGTAAATTTGATTGTTTAATATCTGTGCACCAGAGGCATAAGATACCATATATCACATACACAGTACTTTACAGGACAGCTAAAAAACATTTTGTTTGCTTCAAGAAGCAATATGAGAGAGTGTTATTTTAAACATGCATATTGACTGCATAAAAATTACTAGGAGATAGTGTCATATACTACTAGAAAGAGGGCAGTTTGTACATTAACACTATATAAAAAGCTCTATTTTATAAAAAATGGAGATGGTGTCTTATGCCTCTGGACCACAGATATGGTTTTTGAATGAACAGTTGAAAAAAGGGGATTGTAGAACTGTATCTTTATAGTTTTTTTATAAAGGTTTTGTAAATGTCAAAACGTTAGTGTCAAAAAACACATTTTTAGGTTTGATGTGAATTTACTTGTTTAAATTACCAATAAATAAATGTGAAATTACAATACAATTTATAAAGAGTTTACTTCTAAGAAATTTGATTTAAGTAAGTAAAGACAATAAAAGACAAGTGAATGTTTAAAAAATCAAATTTTTATATTTGAGATACAATATTTATATACTTTATTATTATCAGGAAGGGGCTGATTGTACAAAGTTTTGTCGAAGCATGAAAACATAGGTGATGTTTAAATTACTTTTTAAGTTGAATTTGCATGTATGATCATATGATGTAGCTTCTTCTTCTTCTTCACTACATGGCTTGGGCTATAGCCTATAGCCCATTCTGACTTCACGTAGTCTCTGACCATTTTTTCTGGCCAGGGTCTTCCACAATCTCTCGTCCGCACTGACGAGATATTGATGTCCTTCCTATATGAGATATCACTTCCCAAATAATTAAAATGTGATACCTGCTCCAAAACACTATTATCAATTACAATTTTTGCTCTTATAGGGTTCTTTCTTAGGAAGGCCATTACTTTTGTCTTAGTATTTGAGATTTTAAAGTTGTATTTCTGGCAGATTGTATGCAATATATAAATAGACCTTTGTAACTCATTTTCACTCTTCACTATAATTGTTTGGTCATCTGCATATGTTATATGTTTTCATTTATCTTTTCTACAAGTAATGCTACATGCTGTTCTTAATCCTACATTAAATGCTCCATTTCATCTGCTAATTGGCATTTAATGTGTTTATCTGCCATTTTAATTATACTGTAATTGCCTTATTGTGATACAAAAAATTAAAAACATTTTCATATCTTATGGCAATAAGTGTCATTTTGAATCATATTTCTCCACTATATTGAAGTCATTTGTGATGGGTACTCAAGGTCAGGTCAGTCCAACTCAATATAACCTTATGTGCTTACTGTTGGGGTAGTACAGCAATCTAGCTGAAACAGGTGGAGCTCATCTGGTAATAATGTAATGTCTATACATGAGCACTCTTCCAACCATGCAGCTTGTCCTGAGAGCTTAGAATGTTTTAGTTACCTTCAGAGAAAATGTGAAATTAAAAAAAAAACTATTTGCACTGTATTATTTGTAGAATACGATCTAAAATGTTTAGCATATTATCAACTTCAGCTTTGGTCTAAAGATGTAAGGCAATCAAAAGCCCATGAGATTGTGGGCTGTAAATCAAAAATCAATGTGCTCTAAATACAATATCTGCAAAAAGATTGTAGTTTAATACATTAAAGTTTGGAGGGTTGTCTACTGCTGTGGCATGAGCATTTTTATATAAATTTAAACCTAATTAAAAAAAAAGCTCAAATGTATACATAGTACCTGAAAGCTCAAATCGCCCTCTTCTATTTGGTATAGTATGTGTCCAATAACATGTTAAATGTAATCAACTGTAGACATCTAAACTATACCAATTTGAAAAGTCAACAAATTTTTTTCACAGCAATATCTCCACAAAACTTTTATTATGCTTTTATTATTATGATGCGTGTGTGTTTGTGTATTAAATGAGTAGAGTATTATATATTATGAATTTATTAATATTTTTAATATAAATTATGCTAATCCATACTGCTTTATCTTTTTTTTAATTATTTAAAATACTGACTTATCAAAAAATACACTATAACAGTAAAACGCAGGTGGCATGTTGTCAGTTGAGGTTATAACATCACTTGCTTTATTTGCATCACTGTACAATTTAGCTACAATGTTACAAATGTTAGCCAAAATATTTTGTGAACAACTATTTGAAACGTGTTGAATATTTGTTACGTCTCTCACTTCACATGTGTGAATGTCACTGATTCCATTTTCACTTTTACTGTTACTAACTTCAGATTCTGAACCAGACACATGAACATGTAACCCAGAATTATTATGTAATTCATAAATTTCATCTTCTATATTTATATGAATCCATTATATTAAATCATGAAACCAACACAACAAAGTAGTCAGCACACATCACAAAAAAAAAAATGGTTTCACATGAAATGTGCTTGTTTACAAACAGTGAAAGTAACACCATTTATGTTAAAGCTGGTACTGCCTTCTGCAGTTGTAGTGCAGAAGTAAAACATTACTGTTTACCAAACAAATGTATGGACATATAAAAGCTCTCTAGTTCAATACTATGTTATAGTATTTCATATGTTAAGTGCTTCAGATATTGTATAATTAATTAACACGTGGATTGTATTATTACTTCATATTTGAAAAAGTAACTTCTGAAGTGGATGCATTTATAAATTATAAATTTGAGCATATAAGTTTTTTTATTATGTGTATTATTAGTATATACTGTATGTAAGTATATGTTAATGGTTTAGTTTGTTTTTATTCTGAATTCATGTATTCTTTTCATTTTTTTGTAGCATAAAGATGAACCAATGTTTATAGAATTCATGGAAGCACATGCCAAAGACTCCAAAACAGTATGGGGCAATGCAGTGGCGGCGCTAACGAAACAGGGGCCCCCTGCGAAACTAATTAGGGGACCCTATAAAAATGGTTAAATTTTGTATACGTAATAGGGGAAAACACTCAAATGAGTTTCTATTTATGTGTGTTTCACAACAATGGTTTGTGAATACTTTCTCGTCTATCACAAAGCGTTTGCAATTTGCAAAGGACGTTTTACACGTGTACAAACTCTTAAAATTCATTGTTGCTAAATAGACAAATTTCTATAGAAACTATAAAAAAACCAAAATAAAAAGAATGATTTATTTTTACGTCAAAGATCTAAATTCAGACTATGAAACAGTACCGCACACAGAGTGTTAAAAATTTATTATTTAAAAATGAATATCAAAGTAACATTCTAGCTTTTTTCAAACATTTAAATTAGTTTGTAACTGAATTTGTAAAATTCTTGAATATACTCTATACTATATACAAGTTCTCCTTAAGTCTAATCCAATTCAATAACACTTGAACTCAAGTAATGTACAATATTTACAGATGAGGATCAACCAAAGTTCATTGTTTTCCTAAGCCTAGTCTTCTTTTTTTAATAGCTAAGAACTTTTCAACCACTTCATTGATATTAGTTTTCTGTGTCTCTTCATGCTCAATGCTTAACAGTGCCAAGTCACTCAACCGAGTTTGGGCCATGGTACTTCTTAAGTATGACTTAATTAATTTAAGTTTTGAAAAGCTGTTGTGACAGGTATGGTTAAATAAAGCTGCAAAGCTGTAGTTAAGTCTGGGAGGCAACTCATAAGGCAGCTGTTTTCTTCAACCAGTAAACTCATCATTTCTCAAATGCTTTTCTTATGTACAATTTCTTTGGCCATCAGAGCTTTGAAGGATATTACTTGGTCAGGCAGTGATTTGGAAAGGTCACCAGGATACACATTTACCAGAGCCTTACTTTTCTCCACTATCGTCTCTTGTGAGAAGTTTACTAAATTCTGAGGCGTCAGGAATGAAAACCTATCATCAATGCAACGCAATCCTTCGAATCTCGTTTGTAGCTGAGCTATTACAATATCTAGTGTTGCATTGAAAACTTTTACTTCAAATGATTTCACTGGGTCGTCAATTCTATGGTCAACTGATAATTCAACAAAGAAGCGTTTTACAACTCACTTACGCTTATTTTTCATGTTACAAGTTATGTCCCATGACTGGGCCAACTGTTTAGCACCAGCAAGAAAGCCAGCAAAGTCCTTTCTTAAAACTTTTAACTCATCACAAGCGCGGCTTAGAAACTGCCACACTCTGCCTAGGTCAACAGTTGGCCTCTGTAGTGCTTTTGAAGTTATATTTACATTCTCTAAAATCTTAGTTTTAAGGCAGAGCACAAGAATAAATTCAAAGTTTTCCAGGTGGTTTCTAATTGCTAATGCTTCTTCTGCCTCGGGTTTTTTTGAGCTGTACAGAATAATTTCTGTCAAACACTTAAATCACATTTTTGAAATCATTTCTTAAAGCTAACAGACAGTCGTGTCTAGAAGACCACCTTGTTGGACATAGCTTTTTTAAAGTTAGATTTTTGGCAGAGCTGTCTTCTTTAACGGAAGTGTTAAGTTCTTGCCATCTATGTAAGCTTTCACTGAAAAACACATAAGTTTTCTGAACTATGTCATAAAATTGTCTTATTTCAGAAATATTTGATACTGAATCATTGATCACCAAGTTCAGGTTATGTGCAGCACAGTGTTCGTAATCCGCGTTTGGGTCTATATCCATAATTCTTTTCTGTAACCCAGAGTATTTCCCACTCATTGTTGCTTACTCGGTTTCTTGATGACATTTCTATAGAATTTTCTGCAACTATGCCATGTAATAGAAGACTATAAGCATAAAAACCTTTCTGTTGTCTTGTACCCAATATTTTAAAAAGAAATACTGCCTGTGTTGAAGAGTGGTCTAACCAATGACACTTACCACTGGAAATTATGTTGAATACTTTTAAAGATGTAACGGGCCTAATTTTGGGGTAATAAAGCAGTTTGTATATTTTTCATAAAATAAATAACATTTTTTTTAATATTTGGGACAAAACGTATAAACGAAAGGTAAATTCAGTGGTTGCGACGAAAGCGACGGTGGCAGCACTGCTTGGGACATTAAATACGTGAAAATTATTGAAACAACCGACGGAATTGTGCCAAGGTCAACCAATGACACACAAAAACTGTCAACAAATTATGTAACGGATCGTCAGGCGACATTACGTCAGCGCGTTACATAACGAAGAATGTGGGTGCAGCGACGCCAACAGCTTTGTGACACACAGCAAACAAAGCAGTCGGAAAACAACATCCAATAAATACGGACGCAATCTGTCTGCGCGTCCGCCGGCTCGGCGTAGTTTTCGTCGCGCCCACAACATAAAAAATGCACAAATTTTGAGATTTGATCATCTAAAACAGTATTTTTGAAACCGAGTAGATACAGTGAGAAAATAATAAGTAAATAATCATATAACAGTTCGGCAATAAATCAGTGTGTGTATACGAGAAGACATTGTAGGAGGGTACCTTCAGCGTAATAACAGGAAAGTAACTAACAACTTTTATTATTTTCATACAGTACAAGAACAGAGGGGGAAAATTAATTTGAAATATGAGCTCTAATGGGAATATAACTTGTCTAATGTGAAAGTGTGTGAGTGTGTATGGGTGAGTTTGAATTATGTAATTACAAAGGCGCTGGTTTAAGTTAAGAGAAGTTAGTTGAGTATTATTTCTTTACAGCATTTGTTTTAGTGTTCAACAGTTTAATTATCAATAATGTCTTGAAAGTTGTGGTCAGAATAAAGCATGTACACTGTCAATGTTAAAATAGTAAAAGTATAAAAGATGGGAGGAGTAATTTTGTCATTGTCGTTAATATGCAACAGTAAAACTAAATTATGAATAAACACAAGTTTGTTTGAGTATAGTAGATCGAAGTAGTCATTTCAAACAACCAATTCTAATCTCCTGTGTTCGCCGAAAAGGACCCGTAAAATGGTAAGCACAAATATTTCATACGTAGTTGGTAACAAGATGGCGCCCGACAAAATTAGACAGTAAAAACTGAATAAATTTAAAGTCAATGATATTTTATTTATTTTATTAAATTATCAATTAATTGATACATCTCAATGGCTTCTGAACAGGGACAATTTTGTATAAAGAAATTTATATAAAATATAGGCCTACTTGGGAGAGCAGAATGGTTGTTTGAGGTACCTAAGAAATGGGTAAACATAAGTAGTAAGGTTATGTCATGGTTATGTGTAGTATGGGTGAGTAGAATATTTTTTTTAATAATAATTATGTGTTACATATAAAACTATTTTGCAAAGAAATATATTTAAAAGATCTTAAGAAAAATGGCAGATAATAATGATGTCAGCTTATCTGACAGTCAGGTAGAAAGTCAGTTAAGTAGCGATTCGGGAGTTCAAACGAATGACAGTAATGTAGAGAGTCAGTTGACCGAATCGAAAATAATGGAAGGTGTGACGAGTCAGTCAACGCCGACCTTAATTAAGAGAAAAAGTAATAGTGATATGACGAAAATGATTCAATTTCTGTGTACTAGTTTTAATAAATTTGAAAGTAATGTAAATGAGAAATTAGATGGACAAAATGTTAAATTCGATGAGTTAAAAAACCAACTTAACGAAATTAATGATCATTTAAACCAAACTAATGACCTAATAGAAGATACCTTTAACAGATTAGAACAGAGTGTTGAGAAGTTAGGTGACAATGTTATAAGTATGACAAATATTAAAAATGACGAAATAGTGGAAGATGTAGTGTTAAATAGTGAAGATAATGATATTAATTACAATTCTGATAGTATGGTGGGGGTAAAGAATAATGGAGATACATATAATGAAGTTTTAGAATGTGATTATGAAATGTTAATGTGTATTGATGAAGTAGAGAGAGAGTGGAAAAATAATATAGTAGTTGAATGTGGGCAGAGGGTAAATTTTCCCTTTATTTTTTTTGAACCAGAGTGTTCTCAGATGTCGTTTTTGCAGGGCAAGAGACCCGTATTAGTAGATGAATTGAAGTGTATATTGATGTTGTATAATGTTGAACCCTCTGTCTGTAATAATTGTGAGAGTGTGATGTGGTGTTATGAAGAGAGAGAGTTGTGTATTGAGAGAGAGACAGAATTATATAAGTTAAAAAGGAATTATGATGAATTGAGAAAAATATTAGAAGGGGTGAAGATGAACCATATAAAATGCTTACCTGTCGAAAGAGAGATAGAGAATTATTTTGATAATATTTTTATAAATAATAATGACTTACCTGACGTGATAGTAGAGGAATATACAAGTGATAAAACAACTTACCTGACATTGACCAATAATACTGATGGAGACTGGACAATAATAACTTATATTGACAAGGTTTATGAAATTTTAATAGGGAATAACCCTATCAATTTTAATGGCATAATGAAGGAAATAAAGTTGATAGATTATTATAATAATAATGATAATAAATGGTATGTGAATAACAATGATGCATGTTACAAATATATTAGATATCTATATGACGATGGAGGCTGAACTAAAAAATCAGTGAATGAACATTGTTAAATATTGTAAATTTTGGTAACGACCTTGCAGATTTGGACATATGAAGTGTGAAACAATTGAACAGTTATTGACGAATACTTTGTAAATAATGTAGTGAATTCATTTGTGTGTATTATGAAATGTTAGGTAAATAATGTGTATATGTAGTAGAAAAATGTTGTGATAATAATAGTAATATTTTAATAGTTTGCAATCTAAATAAATAATAAAATAATTATGAAGACAATAATTAATGATTTGTAAAATTTTTGGTAATAATTGAAATATGTTGTGTTTTAATACTAAATTGAAGTAAATAATTTGAGATGTTTAAATATTGTGATGGAAGGTTATATGTTTGAATTTTATAATGAATTTAAATTATTTGTGAGATTTCAATTTAATGACAATTAATGAATAAATAAATGTTTGTGGAATAACATAATGGTTAAAAATAAAGATTAATAATAAATTTGAAAATTTTGAGGAACCTAATTACAGCAAAGGATAAATAATGAAATGATGATATATAAAAGAGTTAATTAAAATTTCAAATAATAATGTTTATAAGTTTGTATGTAAATTATTTAAAAGAGAATTGTTTGTTTAATGTATGCTAATAATCCAGGTTAATTTCTCTTTGTGTATTATGTTATGTAATGTATTATACAAGATGTGTGTGTGGCAGGGAGGTTATCCAGGGGGGTAACGACTTAGAAATTTGTTGTATTTTAATAATGATGACTCGCTACTAAATAATTTTGTTTTTGATTTGCAAAATGCACTAGATACTTCCTATATTGTTTTTATTATGTCTTATTGTGTTAATTGCATGTAGTATGTTAGGAATAAGGATTATAAAATATGATAATATGTTTTTAATGTGTTTATAGATTTTAAAATAAAATGAAATAAAGTTGTGATAGTTAAAATTTTCAATGGGTTGCAAAAGATAGAAGTTGGGTGATGAATACTTGTGGGACATATAGATCTGTCCAAATTGAAGTCAAAGTTAAAGAAATAGTAGGGATGAAAATAATGTAAGGTTGTTTTGAGTTAATGTATGTAATAGAGAATTTGAGTATTGATGTTGACACAGTTAGTAATGGAGAATAATTGTAGAGTTTTGAGTGATATATTGTTGTTTATAATTGATGATGTTATTTTGTTGAAGTTGTAGTGAGGTAATGAGATTGAGATTTTGGGGATGGCAATTTTGTAGTAGGGGGTAGTGTAATGTGGGAGTCCGCAACATAATGATAAGTTGGGACGGGATTAGGTACCGATTTTAGTGAGGAGGGGTTGCCTTAGGTAGAATCCAGGAACCAAATAAAGGGAATTGAGTTTTTTGGGGGGGGAAACACTTATCCTATGTACAAAGGGTTAGAGAGTATTTTTTTATATATATTGAGAGAAGGTGGCGAATTGAGTTAAAGTAGTAAGTAGTTAGAGGTAGAGAAGGGTTAGTAGATTTTTGATAGAGGGGTGTCATACTAGTTAAAGATTTTGTAAGGGAGCGTTAGAGTCATAAAAGGGGAAGATTATGAGTAAATGCCAAGTTGATAAAGTGAATTATAATGATTAACTGAGAGTCACCCAAATGAATGAAATGGAATAATAATTGCAATGTTATGAAAAAAAAAAAAAAAAAAAAATTTTTGAGAAACGAATTAATAAAAGTTAAATTGAGATTAAAAGGTAAATTTTCTGATTTTATATGCATACTTAATGATGTCAAATGTGTAAATTTTAAATACAAATTGTTTATTTTAAGATAAGGATAACAATGTGAATTCTGAGTGTACTATGTTTTCTTATGTTATGTTATGTTGTTAGGTATTCTGATATGTTAGAAGTAAGTAAAAAACAAAACCAGTGCTTCTTAGCGCAAACCAGCACCGCTAGGGGGAAACAGATCAGTTGGGGATATGGTGTTGTATAAGGCCACCATTTGATATTTGATTTGTTGTTTCAGTGTCTGGTGATGCTGTGGCGACGGTCCTGAGCTGGCCAGCGCGTCAGAGCAGGGGCGTTAAGTATCTGTCTGACTCTATGGTGTTGGGATCTCGAGAGAGAAGTCCAGTATTGTCATTCAGGTGCGGTCACAGTCACCGGACCAAGGGTGAGTTGATTATATTTTTTGTAAACCATACAGGGGGTTGTGGTGACATATCCTTGCTGATCCCTTTAGCAAGTAAGAATGTGTCAATGAGATTTTTTATGCTTCGGCATAAAATATCTCATTGAGGGGGTATTTGTAACGGGCCTAATTTTGGGGTAATAAAGCAGTTTGTATATTTCATAAAATAAATAACATTTTTTTTAATATTTGGGACAAAACGTATAAACGAAAGGTAAATTCAGTGGTTGCGACGAAAGCAACGGTGGCAGCACTGCTTGGGACATTAAATACGTGAAAATTATTGAAACAACCGACGGAATTGTGCCAAGGTCAACCAATGACACACAAAAACTGTCAATAAATTATGTAACGGATCGTCAGGCGACATTACGTCAGCGCGTTACATAACGAAGAATGTGGGTGCAGCGACGCCAACAGCTTTGTGACACACAGCAAACAAAGCAGTCGGAAAACAACATCCAATAAATACGGACGCAATCTGTCTGCGCGTCCGCCGGCTCGGCGTAGTTTTCGTCGCGCCCACAACATAAAAAATGCACAAATTTTGAGATTTGATCATCTAAAACAGTATTTTTGAAACCGAGTAGATACAGTGAGAAAATAATAAGTAAATAATCATATAACAGTTCGGCAATAAATCAGTGTGTGTATACGAGAAGACATTGTAGGAGGGTACCTTCAGCGTAATAACAGGAAAGTAACTAACAAATTTTATTATTTTCATACAGTACAAGAACAGAGGGGGAAAATTAATTTGAAATATGAGCTCTAATGGGAATATAACTTGTCTAATGTGAAAGTGTGTGAGTGTGTATGGGTGAGTTTGAATTACGTAATTACAAAGGCGCTGGTTTAAGTTAAGAGAAGTTAGTTGAGTATTATTTCTTTACAGCATTTGTTTTAGTGTTCAACAGTTTAATTATCAATGTCTTGAAAGTTGTGGTCAGAATAAAGCATGTACACTGTCAATGTTAAAATAGTAAAAGTATAAAAGATGGGAGGAGTAATTTTGTCATTGTCGTTAATATGCAACTGTAAAACTAAATTATGAATAAACACAAGTTTGTTTGAGTATAGTAGATCGAAGTAGTCATTTCAAACAACCAATTCTGATCTCCTGTGTTCGCCGAAAAGGACCCGTAAAATGGTAAGCACATATATTTCATACGTAGTTGGTAACAAGATGGCGCCCGACAAAATTAGACAGTAAAAACTGAATAAATTTAAAGTCAATGATATTTTATTTATTTTATTAAATTATCAATTTATTGATACATCTCAAAGAGGCAGATAATATGTATAAAGGGAAATATGCTGTGTACAGAAATGTGAGGACAGTAGAATGTAAACAAGTAATAATTTCTTTTTTACAGCTAAAGTAACTTGGCATTAAATTTACAAATTATTAAAAAATGCTACAAATGCAGCTGTTATTGGTACTGTATAGCATTATTTAAGTAAATGTTAAATAGTAATTTGTGAGTGTATATTTTTTGTACACTTATATAAAGTGTTTATTAATGTGACAGGGAAACTTATGTATGGCTTGATTGTATATTATAATTTGATACATCATTTATAAAATCTATTATAATGTTGAGAACATTGTTAAATGAAGCATTTTAACATTTCATTGTTTACAGGTGGAAAACAGGTGTATGTGTCTGAATATAAAAATGTACAAAACAAAAGTAACTGTAATCCTGATGCTACAAATCGGTGAGTATTCATTAATACATGCAAAGTACTTGATGCTGTTTAATTTTCATATAGTTAAATAATTTATTTCTACAATAATCAATCTCTTAATTCTTATAGCTTAGTAAATTTAAATCTGTACTTTGCATCATCCAGCGTTATGTATGCAAGAAACTGAACATGAAAGATTCTTAATTAATATGACTTCTATTCACTACAGTAGACTCGTGATTAATTAAACTAATTAACATGTTTAATTAAATTTTAACATGTTTGCAGCGCAGACATGTCCGGATACAAAAAGTCTGGATCATCCAGACTATGAATTTATAAATTATAATTTAATATAAATTAAATTATAAATTATACAGACCAGTTTAATTACTGGATTGTACAGTAATGTTTTAGAAAAGTTGTGTTTATTCAGAGGATTGAAAGGTGTTCTAATGTGCATTTAATTTGTGTATGGTTTATTTTTCCAATTGACACTATGCTGTGCCTGTCACAAAATTCTGATGGCTCCCCATAATATACATCCTATATTATGTGCTGACAATAGTGCTGACACCAAACCTATTTCAGCATCAAAAAGAAAACTAAAACATCTGCAGAATACTGGAAGAGACAATGAATACTTGCCTGAAAATAACAAAACAGGTAAACAATATAAGACTTAAACATTTTGAACAAACTGTTGTTGAACCATGTGAAATGTACAGATTGATGCTTTTGAAATCAATGAGATGGGGATTCAAAGTGTGCTGGGTTCAAAGCCCCGTGGTAAAGAGATAATGAAAATTGAATGTATTAGGCATGTACAGAAAAGAATGGGCTCACCTCCATCAACTTTGCAACAACTCCAAAAAAATTCCTTCTAGAGGATGACAAATTTTTATCAGGAAAAGGAAGATTGACATTTGCAGAAGCAGATCTTCTTCAAAGGTACTTCTGCAAGCCATTATGAGAAATGTACACAATGTGAAAAAAATGAGGAAAGCTGTGTGAGCAACTATTTCCACTGACTGTCTACTGATTCAGATCCACAGCCTGTCTCGATGGTTTGGGATTCATGGTGTAAATATAAGTAGTGCCCATTGACTACTGAAGAATACGTTCACAAATATTCATTCCCACCAGCTGTGATGACTTATTTTCAGCCACTTATCAGATATTAAGTTATTGAAAAAGTGTACACATGGGAAGACACAGAACTCATAACGAATCATTTAATAATGAGATTCGGTCCCGTGTACCTAAAACAGTGTTTGTGGGTATTGACACCCTAAATGTAGGAGTTACAACATTTAATTCAGTCATCTGAAAAGAGTAAATGTTGTTCAGAAACCTTTAGGAGACGCTGGACCTAACTGTGTTGTTGGCCTAAAAATGTTGGATGCAAAATCCATTAAAAAAGCTGAAAAAGCATTACTTGAGTTGTCAAAACAAGCAAGACAACTTAAAAGAAATCTGAAGAAGAAGAAAATGAAAGAAATAAGGACTATGAGTCGACGAGTTCATTTGAAATAATATTTTTGTGCTCTCCATCTTTGATAGCAGTTTCCTATAAGTTATGATTTTTTACCTTTAGAAATACACATAAAATTGTTATTTTTTAAGGGATCAATGCAAATCTTTTTAGTAATGTATGAAACTGTTAGGAGATTACTTACTTGTTTTTCTCATTATGCACATAGAAAAAATTACTTGTTTTTCTCATTATGCACATAGAAAGAATATAAAAAAGGATTGTCTGTAAAATTTTGTGGTACATTTTTGTTTGATATAAACAAATTTACAGCTACTTTTTCAGACAGTCTAATAGTAAAAAGACAGGTATACGGAATTTAGAATGAGTCGGTCTAGTTACCCTGAAAATTTCAAATTAATGCCTTTATTAATATTTGAAATATTGGTACTAAATATTATAAAATTAATATTATGTTAAATGGCACTCCAACCTACCCTTAAATTACAAAGAGTTTACTACTTATTGTGTAGAGTTAAATGTAACCATACTGTTAATTTTTTAGTCTACATACACGACTAATTTCTTTCAAAATAAACTGAAATAAATTTGAAAATATGATCATTGAAATTTTCTCTAGTACAATCCCAGGTAATCAAAATGTTTTTATTTTCTAATTTATCTTTTATACTGATAAATAGTTTGACACTTTTAAAATTGTGTATACGTGTGTGCGTGTGCGTGTGTGTGTGTGTGTGTGTGGTAATACTCTCTTCACTGTGAATAATTTGGAGCAGTGAACTGAGTGAATTATTATAATGAACTGAGGAGACTTCAGTTGTGTGAAGTATGTAATATGTACAGCATACTGTAACATATTCTACACATACAAGTAACATCTAGTTGTTAAATCATTTTTGAATGTGTTTTTGTATATACTTCTGCTGTGCTGCAGGTGGCATGAACAGGAAGAGATTTTGAAAGGCGAAGAATCTGTAGGAGAATCAGGTAGTATGTTTGTTAGGAATTTGGCATACACAGTTACAGAAGATGATCTTCGACAGTTATTTGAAAAATTTGGTAAGTCTCATTCACCAGATTGTGTATCCACACATTGTATATGTGTAGAAGTGTAACAGATTCATTGACAATACTATACACTTTCTCAGTGGTATGAAACACATAGAAAAATTCACATAATAGGCATTCCTTTAATTTTTGAAGTATTTATAATATACTTGGATAAGGATCATAACTTGGTCTTCAGTCTTCTTACTCCATGACATTACCTTAGAAAGTTAAAGATGTATCAAGCAAACATTTGTAAAATATACCTCTTTTTACAACATCGAAAATGTGTGAATTGTCATAGATTGTCAAAATGTCTGTAAGGATAATGTTTATTCCCGCATCACAAACTTTTTCATACACACTGGCACTTTCTCCATATACATTTTAAAAATTATTCCATGTCTTAGCTTCAGACTTATTAAGCCAAAAATGCTAGCTTTAAATCAATACAGTTCAATTGTTTCACAAAACAATGCCTTTTCATGCAAAATCATTCCACCACTCAGTATTTGATAGAAGGCATTCTAAAACCTTGTGACCATTAATATTGTTCAAAACTTTTTCCTGGCTTTTATAAATTTTTTTAGCTTTTCTGCAGGAATACTAAATTCATCTGCTATAACTTTTTTTTTCTTTTTCTCTTGGTCATCTTCTGTAATGAGTCATACTTTATCTTCCAATTACTTACTTATAAACACCACTTACAAATGAAACTACTAGCAGAACTTGTTTGAATACATGTACAGTAGAACAAACAGTACAGTAGTAACTAAAAGACATTATTCTTCATATGAGAAGGTTTCGCATACTGGATTGATGACATCACCTACACTACAAATTCTGTGATGTGACAGTACATCTTTGCATTCAAAAACTAAAAGACTGTTTACATATACTGTACAGTACCCTTTTTGTTTCAGTACTCTTATCAAAAATCTTACTGCCTGAAAGAGTACCAAAATCCTTAATTCCACTTATAGAATATTCAGGTCAAATTAAAGGAATCAAAATCTCATATATGAACATTTATCTTGGCCAGGAATAATGGAAAACTTCAAGAGATAGAAACATTAACAAAAAAAGTATGCAAATATTTTCTAAGTTTTGCTGTCAAAGTTCCATATTTTTTTTATTAATGCTTTCAGATGAATTCATATTTTAATGTAGATTAAAACAATAAAATTTGAACATTATAATGTAATAAGTGGTGAAGCAAGATGACACGATAAACAGTGTCTACCCAAATAATTTAATCATTTATGAATTTAATTTATGAATTAAGTTGTCTACGTTATTCAGGAAGGCCATAAAACTAATTTAAGAAATTCAATTTTATGCAGCATCACACTAGTGTGACAGCACAGTACTTACTGTGCTACTGTGTTAAAGCAACTGTCAGAGTGTAACAGGGCTAAATTTACATAATAATTTTATAAATAACTTAACATGGGAAGACGAGGCCCCCATAAGGTGAGGGGCTAGCCAGTGAGAGCTTCATAACCATATATGGTCAAAAGTTTATTTGTAGCCAGTGACTAACACCGAAAGAATTTTGTTGACGGAAATCTGTTCGTGGCAAGTTGAAAAGGTGATACTAAGCCCAAAGGAACTTTTCAATACTGAGGACGAGATTTATGGCTGGGAACGGGAGGAACTGGTTTTAAAGACGTCACCAAACAGAAAAAAACGCTAAACGCCAGTCGGCCATGAACATCTAACTACTACGGACATGGGCAGTTCGCTCGCCCGCCAGCTGAGTACCGTTTTCGTTTTGCCCACAAACCACAAAATGTGAAATTAAAAATGAAACCATTTTGACTAACATATCAATAATGTAAATACGCAGTGACTAATAAAAATTGAAGTGACAGTTTCGGCCAAAAATGTAAAAAGTCAGAACGAGGAAACATCAAAAACAGTGCGTACACAAGGAGACGTCCTATGGCGAACCTCTACGCATCATGAAAGGAAAGTAAATCTGACAATAATAATTAAATTCTGGCATTTTACAAAATTTTATAAATTGAGCTCAACAAAGTATAAAAGTATGAAAGTGTGTATGACTGTGTGAGTGAAGAATAAATATATATATAAGAAGTGCTGAGTTTGTGAAATATATGTAATCTATTTTGATGCAATAGTTGCTTGTGATTTGTTGTACTCCTCAAGGCGGAAGAGATGTTTTTCAAGACATGTTTCATGTGTTTGGAAAATAAAATAATGTTATATTTAACGTGATAAACACATAAATTTTGTTAATTATATTTACATATTTTTCTCTGCCAAGTTGACGTCCGAACAGGGACGAATTTAATTACTAATTACCCAAATATTTCAGTTGGCACCCATTAACAGTGACGTTGTAAATTAAAGTTGATAAATTTACAACTTAGTCGAAAATGGCAGAGAAGAATACAAATGCAAATTTATATGAAAATGCAGATGTGGGGTCCCTGTTGGACGCTACACAAGATGATGTAGTAACCACAAATGAAAATGTTAATGAGAGTGTAGGCGGAATAGCTGAAATGGTAGAAGATGAGAGCAGTCACGTAGCTAGCAAGGGTGGCACCCGGGGCGGATATAGATGGTGTCACCCCATTAACCCACGAGAACTCGTGCCTATTTCTGGACCGGGAAAACTCGTGCGTGTCTTTCTCTCACTCCTATTAAATTCTATTATTATTAAGTATTTATTTTATTTTATTTTATTTTATTAATATATGTATTTTAACTTTTTTAACTTTAATAAATCAAGGTAATTAAAAAAAAAAACATTTTCCAAATAATTACGTGTTTATTAGCTTACACTTAACGCTAAACATTAGTGACTAATCTTACAACTCAAAATAATATAATATACTGCACACTTATACAAAAAAGATTATTTTAACTAAAATTCAAATAACAGAAAATTCAAAAATATAGTAATTTATAAATTTATTAAAAGATCAAAACATATATGTATTTAAATATATAATACATGTATATATCTTTCTAGGCTGCAAGATTCGGAATTAGAAAGAATTATTAGCATCATTTAACGTAGTGTAATTATTGTAAGACAGGACATACTTCATAAATATCTAAAGTACACACCAATAACTGCTATTAATGTGAAAAAAACTTAAACGTTAGAACTCGCACCATAAGAAAAACTCTCACACTGAAAACAAAAATGGGAACTAGTGAACTCACGCAGTGAGACTATCTCTCACACTAGATGGTGTAAGCTGACAAAATACCGCTAGCAGAGCTCAGATGCAACTAATGTCACTGATACTGTTATCAGCCATTAGTGAAGGTTATAAAACTCAGCTAGAGAGTGCGATGACAGTCATTTATAATTGTGAACTAAAAAAATCACTCATTATGTCAGAATGTGAGAAAAAATCTTATAGCGCGAGTCCTGGCAGATTAAAACTGTTAAATCAACATTAAATAAAATAAAAAATCCAATAAGCATAAAGTATCATTTACTATTTGTAATGCAGTTTACTGGATTAAATCTTACTCTGGTTAATTTACACAGATATATTATTCTAGTTCTTACTAGTTTTATTAGTGTTCTTATCTACCTATTATAATGGTGGTATACAATTTATTTAAGGACTTATTATTCTGTTCTTCCTGTATCATGGTCATGAAGTGGTTTAAGTTTGGGACCTACTTTATGTAATGGGATAACATAACATTACAGTATAAATTCTGTAGTGTTGTGGGATATATTAATAAAAAGACACTTCTGTCAACTATTTAAAAGTTTTAAGTGCATTCACATACAAAGAGTTGAAGCATTCATAGTGTTTCGAAAAGTGAAAATTTGATGAGATCTGTCCATCTAAATTTGTGATGAGAACAGATTTAGATATGTAATATACATTAATGTTAAACTAAGAGTTGAATGCCCATATTGGCTATCCACAACACAATGTTTTTATTATAATCATTTACCTTTTTCTCTTTAACACTAAGAATCCGCCATCAGTGGTGTATCTAGAATTTGGTCGGGGGGGGGGGGGGTCTGACTGAGTCAGCTTCATACAAAAGAAAAAACAGTTAAGACTAATCAATATTACTATCTTTAAATTGGTTGAAAAACGTGTAATAACATCATGAAATCAATCCCATTAAAGTAAACGGTGATAACACAATAAAAATAGGCCTAGGCGTTATTGAAACATTGTTCAGATTGTTCATAAGATACTGACTGAATCAATTTTCCTATATATTTCCTATTTCAAATGTACAGGTAAGTGCTGTGTAATAAACCTGTTTGTATGTTTAAAAAAGAGTTACTACTAGGCCTTATATTAGTATATGCACCTGAAAAATAATAAAATAGCCTAAAAATTAAGAGCTTAACAGAATTTGTCAAACTTTCTTTGATCCCCTGGAGGGGAGTCCGATCCCGTTTCTCCCCACCCCTAAATACTGTCCACCATCGTTCTATATTGATTGATCACCATCATGAATCTTACTTGTTTTAGAAAAGGGTCTGGGGAAAGAACAATGGGATTCATTTCCATTTCTGTTTCCACATGCCTGTGTACTTAATACTAATTTAGACACTTCTTACAGCATCATCACCAGGAAAGTGGCATCATCAGGTTACTACATTTTTTATCAGTTGTAAACCCATCAAAAACAGGCATCTCCTCACACCGTAAGACCAGATGCACCTATATGAGGACAACCGTGTAGCTTGTGAATGAAGGCTCCGAGTCAGAGCCACCCCTACGAAAGTTAAAGAAGTAAATATTGTAATGTAACAGAATGAGGAGACCAAATAAACATGAAAACTCAATATAAAAAACCCATAAAATAAATTAAACTAAAACGATAATAATTAACCCTGAAGTACAATACAGTAAGTAAAGAAAGACTAATGTACCGTAGTTTATAAGAGAATACTGTAAATAATATTTCATGATAAGAGTGAAGTGATGAGGGAAAATTAGCATTAATTAATCAAAACAGAACAGACTTGTATAGATTAATTAGTTCTTTTTGTGACAACAAAAATGTAAACCAAATACAAAAACGATAATATATTTTAGGTTAGTTGTCTCCAAGTCGCTTATATTAATATATGTAGACGTATTTACCAGATACCCTCTGGCTGGGGTGGGGCGTGAGTTCTCTGGCCGGAGGGCGCAACATGTCTATGACCTAATGCCTGAAAGTGAAGATGATGAAGTAAAGAATAATTTTTGTTACAATTGAACTGAGAGAAAGAGTCGATCCGGGAGAATAAACAATTTCGACTTAAGAGTCGTAGAACTGAATTGGAATAAATAAAAGTTAATAAAAAAATAATAACTTGGTTTTAAAATGAGTTTTATTTTAAAAATAAATTAAGATTAATCGATTTTTAGATGAGAAAAGAAGAGAAAACCCACATTGGCAATTGGAGATTCATAGGAACCAAGAAATAAGAAGATAACCTCTAGTAGCCAATTCAATGTCACAATCGAACTGAACTTACACAAAACATTTCTTTTAATAATTTTCTACCAAACCAGTGAAAGTCAAATAAGTATTAATTAATATAATTTAACCGAACAATTTCAAATTAAATGATTAAACGAAATAATTTTCATTAAATAAAATAAATTGAATTAAACAAATTAAATTCAAAGAAAAAAATATATTTATTTATTTTTTAATAAAATATTTTACCAGTTAACTCAACATAATTATATAATAAATAGATAAGAAAAGCAGTCTTCATAATAATACGTTACAGTATTTAACTTCAGTTGAGTACCATTTCAATTTTTTAATGTGGAAATAGTTTAGTTGTAAAACCCATAATATGTTGTGCAGATTTTGTATCGTGTAATGTGGTGTTCAGTTTTTGTAGCATTATATATTACAACTACTGTATTATTTCTGTATTACTTTACAGAAAAATAAATTCCACTTTGTTTGAAAAATATCTCTTGATTTTTAAGCCATGTTACAATCAAAGGAACTACAACCAACACAATCAAAACTCAAAAAGTGAATGAATGTAAAAACTAAAGTAGATTTACTAAGAATTTCAGTAAGGCAATTACATACAATGCTCCTGATTTGTTAGGCAGTTGCAAAGTTAAAATGCATTTTTTTGTTACATATGTTTGATTGCAAAAACAAATGATACTACATGGAGTGTCAGTTGTCAATTAACTTAAAAATTTTTATGCTGTCTACATGAACAGTCCACAAGTATTCTACTATATGCTGTTCTTCCTAGTAAACCATTTTCCATTTCCAGTAACCACAAAACCATTCATGCTTTTGCGCTTCAATTCATGAATTAGAATATGATGATCAATTTTACAATCCAAAGAATGACTGTAACATTAAAAAATAACAGTAGTCACTTGCATCAGGTTGGTAATTACTATCTCTCCTAAACAGGGTGACAAAATATCTAGGGTCAGAGCTGGTTCTGATAAGAAAGGCTAGCTGGCTGCAAGTAGTACATCACAACTACACACCACTCAACTGGCTGTGAAAAAATGAGAACTGTCTTGGTGAGGAGTGGGGTCAGACCAATCAAAGAACTCCAGCACGCCCTATCATGCAAAGGGCACTAGCATCCTAACTCCCTGTGCTGTGAACTAATTACCATGCTGCACTTGGGGAACCTGGAAACAGGTTGTGACCAGGACAACACAAACACACCAGGGTGCAAGATACACCACATAACTTCTGACAAAAACATTGAAGAGGGAATGGCAGCCTGTTTTGAAAACTAAAATCAAAATAATATTCTCCCAAATCTGTGTAGCACACATATCTCAAGACACTTGAGTTAGTTATATGAAAACACTGAACTGATAAGTAGCATTATACTTATAAAAGAAACTAATGGGGTTAGCTACGCAGGTTTTTCCCCAGTAACAGATATTTTAATAGGAACACTAACATTATCACAGTTGATGTTTCAGTCGGTTAATATTAAGGTAAATTAATTTGTATCACCTTACAACTGCTGTAAATCATATACATTCTTCTTGCTGTTGGTATTTTACCTGTATTACCGCCACCCCACACTTAGACAAGAGTGTACTCATTCATGACAGAAAGAAAATTGCTCTGTACTGTGCGTTTATATTAAAAGCAGTGTTAAATCAATTCACACTGATTACAGCAATTTATGACAAAAAACAAGTTAAGATATCATCTGCAATAGTGATTCATATTTGTAATTACGTGAAAGATAATGAACAGTAGAAAACTAGTTAAAAAAAATAATAAATCTTACAATTATCGAGCCACACTTAATGCTTCTTAATCGGATCAAAAGTATTCATTGTTTTGTAATTTTCAGCGATTCTGCGATCTCAATTCTATAATGTAACCAGTACCACATGACTATTCAAAAAATATCTGCATTCATACTTTATAGTCAGGATTTGCATTTATTAAGTTATAATTTTAGCAAAATTAATGAACCCATTGTATTATAAGTATTTTTTTATTTATAATTATAACAGCCTATTTAAATAGATAACCAACATTAAGTATGTACATAACCAAAGTTGTTCGTTTGTTGAAAACGTTTCTACACACTTGGATCTCCTTACATAAACAGTCGTGATTTGGTAGCTTGTTCTGAATTTTCCTTCAATTTGTATCTTCTTGGAAGGTCATTCGTTTAAATCTGGACATCCAAAACAGACATAAATAAATAATAAGATCAAAGAACAAATGGCACATTTAAAATTTATGTGATTAAAAGTTATTTCCAAAAATGTGCTATTTATCTCTCAGTTGACTAATAACTCTACTCTCAACAAAATTAAACTTACAGCATAATTTCTTACTGTATACTACACAGCTTCCAAACTGCTCTCAAGCTCATTGTAACAACTTAATCCTCAGGACATACAATTGTTTTGAATAAATCACATTTTTATACAAGTGTGAAAGATCATTACTATCACTTAAATTATTATTATGTATCCATAATAAACTTTCAATACATACAAAGTAAAAGGTTGTAGAAAATCCAATACATACTGTTATTAACTCTGCATTGACGGATAGCTTCATTGAAACCTTCACATAATGTCAAGTCACTCTGCTGCTGAGCACACTGTAGAAACTGATTTATCTCCCATGCACATGGTCCTGTAGGCTGTGGTGCTGCTGCTGCTTCACTGCCACCACCACCACCACCACTAAGCATTCCTGTCATTGCATGGCCAATAGTATGTCCCTAAGCAAATACAATGCATTCATTAACAACATATATAACTGAATGATTGATTACATATATATATAAAAACTATAAAACACCATGTAAAAAAATTACACAATAATTCCTAGGTTTGTGTGGATGGTATGTTCTGAATTCAGTTCCATACAGATCATGCTTCTTCTTACTGTTGACTTCTTAGGTGATTCACCTGTCCTGGGCTTCAGGCTACTGATTTTTTCCTTATTTTAGTTGGAATTTAAGATAAATATGGAGGATGTGAATCTGTTAAAATGTACACACACACAAAAAAAAAAAATAAAGTTGGTTAGAGAATTAGTGTGGGACAAACACAATGTTTAACAAGACAAAAATTGATGATAATGGTCTAACATATACGAACATAACAAAACATTTTGGTAAAATAATGACAATTATGGAAGTGGAATACCAGAAATTATACCACGTCAAAGGGGGGACCACTTTAAGGATAAGATGGGCAACATTATGACGAAAACAAAACTGCTTTATTTTTATACAGGAAATGTTCATAATGTGTGCACACGTGCGTGTGCGCGTGTGTGTTTGTGTGCCTTCTACAATGACTTATTGATCAGACATGTTAACAATGAACACCAAAATCGTATAAAAAAAACATGCTGAACTGCACAGAAAAGCATCATGAGTACTATAACAAAAATAATAAAGAAATGCAGAAAACTGTTTAATGCATATGTAACCAAAGTAGTATGTGTATACTATTTATATTATTCGAAAAATAAAATGAAAGTGGGCAGCAAAATCTGCCTGGAGAGCAAGCTGGTTGATTATCATGAAGAGTAGGCCTATTATTAGACTAAACACGTTAACAAGATTCGGACAAACTGCACAATAAGTTCTTGAGGGAAATCAATACAGGATGGATGACTGGAAAGAATGCCTGTAATATAACGTAAAACCAAAACTCACATTTCACTTTTTTTTTAACATAAGACAAAGTTTTTATCTGTCACTGTCAACATCAAACATAATGTGATTACTGCTGTGAAGCTGTTTCTGGAGTAAAGAGTTAACATTTGTAATTTGTGAGACCCTCAATCATATTTGTCTTAAAAATTCTGTGTTTATTTATACTACGCTACACTTTACTCCATACTAATTCAGCCAGCATGAGTTTGCAATAGAACAGAAGTCTATTGTCACACTATAAATCACTTCTGACGACTTAATATTTTTCAACCAAAATTTAAATATTAGTCTCCTAAGCTGTCTTCAGAAAAATCTTGTCTTTGCACTTACGATCACTCATTTATTTGACATTTCCTGCTTAAAGTTACTTGGCACTGTTCCTTCTTTTTCACTGTGGTACAGAACCACAGTCCACAACAGTAAAAGTATTCTGACAGATGTTAATTAATAGTGTATCCATAAACCATTCTTCAAATTCAGAATATTCATGTCACCATGATAGTTCAAAAATTACCACAGCTGTATGTTGTCTCAGGGAAAATGATGTCAAAAAATAGTTTAAGTTTGTTTCAGGTGGAAATGTCACAGTGAATTTACTTTAAACACTGCTATCCCAAAACATGATGGTCACAGTACCAAGATACCAAGGATTTAGAAGGCCATCCCTTGTGGTTAAGTAATTGGAACAATTTCCCGCCCCCTTTCAGAAATTAATAACTTTCAGTAAGAAATTTCAGGTAATTTTTTTCCATTTTGCTCCAAAAGTCAAATGTATCACCAAGACAATTATTTTGCTTTCAAAATCCCGCTATTTTTAAAGCATCAAAATGAGTTACTTAAAGAAAGACTGTAACAAGAAATGTGGGATGATAACAGTGAAGACAGTCAATTAAGGAATTCTGAAAACCTGTATTATTCACACTTTTTAAACAACCAGAATAAACATAATTATACTACCTTAAAGGTATGTAGGTGCCTGTTCACATACTTAATACATAAATTTTGAAAAAATATTATGACAACTCACAGTATAGCTGAAATTTTGAATTTGATGAATGTCTTTAACATCAAAATTACACCTAAAGTTGTTAACAATTCTACTCTCCATTCCAGACGAAATCAATGAGGATCCAGAGACAGATATGTATACAAATTGTATAAGTGTAGATAGGCATGTATATAATTCTATACAAAAGGTTATACAATTATTACTCAATTAACTTATTATAAAACTTCAAGGAGAAAATACAGCTAGCAGAAATATTGTTGCTCCAAAACACAAAACAATGCATAAATTTGTATCTCCAGTAGCAACAGGAAAGCATGACCAGTAGTTTCAGTAATGAAAACTATTTTAAAAACATAAACACGGTACATATACTTGGTGGGTGTTTTTACTATACTCGCGGTGAACATTAACTTAACTATGAGTAATTCCAAACGTTTTAAAAACACATATGATTTTCAATTATGTAACTAATCACCAAAAATAAATCACTCAAGTATAAACTAAAACCTGAACACATTAATTAAACCTGAAACACTGTTTATTACAGTTAAATTTGTATTTTATAATACCAATTTTGAATACTAGTCAAAGCCAATATTAAATGTTAAATATGACAAATAACTGTTTTGCAGTTTACTTTGCAACGTTTTTATAGGCCCTAAACAATTTTGCAGTTTCTATGGACCCATAATAACTCCATAACCATATGTTGCACATTTTTGTACACATGTATAGAAGTCAAGGTTTGATTAAAAAAAAATTACTTACAACTGCAGAGCCAACAGCAACACCACCTGCTGTAGCTGCCATCTGCTTGAATAGACCAGGCTGTTGTGGTTGTGCCATCATAGGTGGTTGTGCAGGTGGTAGTGGTGGTGGGGCTGCTCCCGCAGGAACAGAACTCCTACAAAGTTCAATCACAATCACTTATAGGTGGCTTATGGATAAAATACACAAGTTATGATACAATATGTTAAAATACAGTTACCTCATATAATGTCATAACGCCCTATACTTGCCTTTTGCAAGCATTACTTATTATAAAATGGGATTACTAGTCCAGTGGGTACGGCACTTGGTTACTAAGCTGGAGGTCCCAGGTTTTGTTTTGCAGGCAGCACTACAAAATCAAGGTTCCTGTCCAAGGTCAACACAGCCTCCCCCTAAGTCATTTCAATTACATAAAAAAGAATCTACTGCTAAATATGTAGTAATGTACGCATAGATAAGGAATCTGGGTAACAGACTGATGGTGGGTACAAAATATAATATATACCAAGATAATTAACAACAGATTGAAGGTCTTTACGTCATTGCAGTTACATAATACAATTTGACAGTTGCAATAATAATCCAATTTTCCATTCCTTTCATTCGAAACAGAATTGGATATTACCCTACTACATAAGTCATCAATTTGCATGTTAATCGATTGGTTTATACATCTTATGCTAATTTCTGTAATCAATGTCCACATTATGGTTAGGTAGTACATATGGTTGGTTTGCAAATAGGTAACTTCTGTTTTTACTTTCTATATGTTTAAAATACTAAATAACATATGCATCACAACTTGTGTGGCACTTTTAGACTGTGTTGCGACTCCACGTTTAACTGAAGAAAACTTCCCCCGCCTCTTTAAACTCCTCATTGTAACAAGAATGCTATACGAACGTTTGCATGCTGTATTCTGAATACACTTCATAAAATCAAAATACAACACAAAATAAAGTAATTAAACTACAACATCTGAAACATTTTAACTACTGTCAAACTCGTCAACGGATATTTACAGTTTTTCAATGGGGGCCTTACAAGTTTCACAACTACACATATTCTCAAATTTAAATACTATTTCATTATTTAAATATTTTCTCTTTCATTAAAAAAAATGGAAACTTTACTTATCAAAGTACATCATACTGTCCTCAGTTACATGAATAGGACAAGGGCAAAAAAATATGTAGCTTGAACATAACCTACGCTACAAAAATTATATTATTCGTTAAACCTAAACCTAACTCTCATATTATTTCTTGATGCCATGAATTGCATGGCCAGTTTCTATTAATCGATTCTGACAAATCATTATTATCACAAAGAACAAATCTTTAAGGCAAAATATGCAAGATGTGACCTTTATCTTGTGCCAGGATTTGAATTTCCTGGCATGATGAAATGCCACCCACTGTGTGGCCGTGGGGAGACAAAGCCGACTTGATCAAGGTTGCCGTGCTACGGCAATGTAATTCGGCTACCCACATCAGCTGTTTCTCAATCCTCAAAAAGTTGTTTTTGTGGCATGGTCAGTTAGAAGAACAAGCTGTTCGCTCTCATTTCATCTCCATCCTTTCGACTCAACGTTTTGAGGTCTGATGGCGTGGCAAACAATTTGTTCTACTACTATGAGTTCATAATTTTATAAAGTGCCTCAGGTCCTCGCCCAGCCAAGAGAAAGGGAAATGCAGAGATGATGACAACAACATCTGTCACCATCGGCAGAGCTGTACACTAGAATGCTCTCCATCGCCGTCAGACCTAGAGATGCTCCACAACACTAAAAAGATAGCTGCCTAGAAGGAGACAAGCAGGAGTTCGGAATTCACCAGCACCATCACCACAATCTTCCTCACAGGCTCTAACGGGTATCACCAATTCTTCAAAAGTACAGGTGGGAGGATTCAATTTATTAAACCTCGACAGCAACACTCCACCGGTTTTCAAATCATAAAAGAAAGCATACATGTGAACAGTATTTTTATAATGATTAAAATTTTGTTAGAACAAGTCCTGTGGATATATATTGTAATATAATAAAAAATGAGGAGCGGTTGTCTTTTTCCGTGATTCAGTAACATGTTGTTAAATATGTAGACTTTCAGATTATGTAAATTGTTAAATGATAATTGAGTTGTGTATTCTTTTTGAGGTATGTTCAAATTTATACCGGTACTATATTGTTTCAGTTTTTTGGTTATGTTTCATGAATTAAAATATTTAATGTCTTGACTACCGTACTTAAAATTCTTTAATGTCAATTAATTCCTTCCTTTATTCCGTTTGAATTCACTTACCTATTTATATAATTCAAATCGCATGTGGTACACAAGCAATAGGTACTACCAACTTATTCTTCGAATGTTTATGAAAACACTGAATGTATATTCAGAACCTGACAAAAATGTCAAGTATTAAAAATAATTATTCAGACACAATTAATTCTCTTCAATTTTCGTTTATTCCTTTTTAAATTCTGTCCTTTTCTTTTTAAATTAAAATGAACAACCTTTTCCTTAATTTTAATTGTCCAGGCTTGTTAAATTTTTAGTTCAGCGGTTGGTAATATGATCTTCATATTCAGGCCTAGTCTACTGGTTAAGTAATGTAAATATAAACTCGGGTTCTTGTGACTACAATAATTAATTACGAAAATGTCTTTTGCGAAGTACAAAACGTCACAATACAAAGTTGACTATAATGTAACAAAATAATATCTTATCTTAAAAATAACGAATAGTTCGTATGTGCCAAACAGTGTCTATTAACCTAGCCTTAATAGGTTATACTGCTTTAAACATTAAACACAAAGAAATAATAGTTTAAATGTGAAAAATTTATAATAGTGTTAGTGTTTTTGTTCAATGGTAGTGGAATAAATATTTCACAAGTGTACATAAAGTGTTACAGGAGTATTATTATAATTAGTTATAAGTCGTTTAAAATTTTAGTATTCACTATACTTTCCTTTACTTTGTACACTCTTTCTTATTCACTGTTAATATTATTAAATCACTATAACTCCCTTCTGATTGTATAAAAATATCAACACTTTTCTCACTTTTTGGTTATGTTTCATTATTCACTCTACACCTAACCTAGCCGAGGTTCGATTCTGATGGTAACTTCGTGGATATCTGTGTCGCAGAGGAGCCGTTCTTTATTGTACGAATTCCAACAATAGACTAACTCGTTTGGCATCACTTTTTGGGTTGCTACACACAAAAAGTGAAAGATTCCTATTGGTTGAAATCTTAATCATTGTTGTTGATGGTGTCTCTTTTCTGAGATCAAAATTACTAAACATTCTTAAATCTAACATTTTCCTTATGCTATGTACATTGTAAAGATATTATTACCAATGAACTGCTTTTTTTCTCCTGATCATTTTAAGATCTCGCAAGATATGTTTCTATACAGTAATTCCAAAAATAACAATTTTAAGGTTTGGCCTATTCTACCAAATTATGTTTAAAAGTTATCTTTTTTGTTATATAATTAGTTTTCTTGGCTGTACATATGATTTTATGTTAATAACATGTAATTTAATACTAGTGACTCCAACTATGAACATTAACTTTTTATAAAAACATTGGCTTGTACAATAGGCCTAATAATGTCTTGTGTACATTGGAGTATTATTTGTTTCTTACTGTAAAATTGCTTAATCCCAATACAAGTTAACATTTATTCTTTCTTTATTATAAACTACATGATATACAGTGGAACTTTGTTATAACGTCATTGAAGGGACCAAAAAAATAATGACGTTATGTCCGAGTGACGTTATAAAAGAGTCGTTATAAAAGACCCTTTTTAATCACTAGTAAGGAAGGAGAAATAAAAAAAAAGATCTTTGCATTATTAACATTATTTGTGATATTTATTCTAAAGTTTACAAACTGCATTTCATTTATACAAACAGCATGAAGAATATTTTAAAAGATCAAAAAGAAAGTACATGTAACTTACATTTAGGCTTACTGTCGAAAGTAATCCGTAATTTTTTTTTGAACGTTCCTTTCTGAAAAATAAATTCTTTCTGTTGTGCTGTGGAGATGCTGCGCTGCATTGAACTTGTCGTCAGACGTCTCTCTAAAGCAGTAAAATCGTGAAAGAGTTTCGGTGGCTCTCATTGCTTCCTGTACTGTCGGACAAACGATGTCGGCATCCTCCTCTTGCTCAGCGTCTTCTTCAACACTATCTTCTGCTTCTATGTTTTTTACTTCCGCGATAATTTCTGCGTCACTCAACACTTGGAATGTTTCTACTTGGTCATCCACTGATGCATAGGAATCAAGTTCATTTCCAAATTCATTTACGTCGAATTTCTTAATCCACTCCGAGAGCGGCAAGTCGTCGTCTTCGTCATCATCGGGTAAATTTTCATGTACGAGTACGCGCGCGCACATATATACGTTTATATGAAATTTAGAGTAAAATATCTGAGAAATTTTTGACGTTATAAAAGAGTAACACAATATTTAGTGACGTTAAAACCGGGAATTTTTATAATGTTAAAGATATCAGTTTGACCGGACTTGTGACAAAATAACGCTACACCCGAGTTGACGTAACAGCCGAGGCCGTAATAACCAAGTTCCACTGTATTACTAGATATATCATGATTTAATCTAGTATTTATACATTGTAATGTCCTAGTCTACCTTCTAAAGTAGATGTAGGTTTTTTGCCCAAGTTAACATCTTGTTAATTACATTATTACTTGTCCATTACTAACACTTATGGTTACTTATATTTTACTCTAATAAAATACACTGTTTCTTATTATATCTGGCATTGTCTAGTACAATTTTTATACATAATATCGTCTCTTTTTACCTACCAAATAAATGCAGATTTTGTGTAACATTAATCTCTTACTAACTACATTATTATCTTATCCATAACAAACAATAGTTATTTCTTATTTCATAATCTACTAGTCAGTTTATCTGTTGCACTTTATATTACTAAATTATTTACATCACATTCTTCTTTACATCTTTAGCATTCTTTTAACATACAATAGTAGTCCTTCTTTCCTACCACACATTATAACATTTTTATTCAAAAATAAAACTTTGATCACTCATTTATATCATAAGAATCTCTATCTGAATTGTGTAGGTGCCTATCAGTCACAATCAGATATAACTGCTTAACCTAGTTTTACAGTTTTAAGTTAAATTTTATTTAGTTTATGTTATCATGTTTCCAGTTACTGGTTACCCAGCTAGGCTCTGCATTATAGGCTTTTACCTATCCTATACATTATTTCTTATGCAGTCTACTGGAATTGTTGTTATTAAGTTCAATACAGGCATGTTTGATATTTTAGTTTTCTTTTTCTACCTTACAATGGTCTTAAATTTACTTGTTAATACATCTATTTCATAACACAGGTTTATTACTTTATTATTGTTTTGTACTTCAGTATATTTATCTGACAATCTTTATGTTGAGGGAAACGTCACATTACATAATGCCCCCCCTTTAAGTCTGGTTATTTCAGAAATATTCTTTTTTAAAGTTACTGAAATATACGGCTCAAAAAAGTTTTTTCTTCAATCCTCATAAAACCTTTTCATTTCTGCCTGGTTAAAAATACTTTGACCTTATTTGTTCCTGGTGTATTTAGTTCATTAACAATCATTTTATTTATCTCCCTGGCGTCGAGGCATAATCGCACCTGTCCGTCTTTTTTGGGTATAGCTACTATTGGGCTGGTGTACGGTGAACTACTTCTTTTGATGATGTCCTCTTCAATCATTCGTTGGATTTCTTGCCTAACGGCTTCTTTTAATGACTGGGCTATTGGATACGATTTTCTGTTGAAATTCACTGAATCATGGAATTTTAGCTCACATAAAATTTTTTGCTTTGCGTGGTGAGTTAGAGAATACACTTCTGTATTTGTTATAAATGTCTACCAAATTTTTTTTTTGTTCCATACTTACTGCTTCTGTTGAGCCCTTTACATGAAATGACAGTAGTTCCTGCAACTTCTCCTTCCATAAATCTGATTCGGTTGTTACAATTTCATTATTTCCTATGGGTGTCCTAATTTTCTCCCTAACATGGTATGAACGTCGGTCGGGGAAGGTAGTACACAGTGGGACAAAAAAAGCTTTTTTTAATTTTTTTCTGGTTCAATTTTTATAGGTACTGGCTGATTTGAATGTTAAAGAATAAAGCATTTACTTAGACACCATACAAAAAATCAGGTTGCCTATAAGTAGGCAAACTCAATTTAATTATTATTTTTTTTTAAAAACCTTACATGTGTCCCACTGTGTACTGCGGGAAGTACACAGTGGTACATCATTAAGTCAACAGTGGGACAGTAGGTACAATAACAATTTTTTGAATTTACAAATAAAAACTTCACAAAATATGTTTTATTTAACAATTCATTCTTATACAAGGTTTAGAAAGTGATGAAAATTTATTTTAAAAGAATATGGCCTCTTCGGATTTCTGATTGCGGCAGTATTGTCTTTACTCTTGAAATATGCACAACTGCTTCGTCCCTGATGAAAGGAAAGGTGTATTAAATATAATTATTTCATGAACTGTTGGCAACAAGTCTTGTTGCTGGCAACTGTATCGACTTTTGAAAGATCGATGTTATGTGTGTGGGGTGTGATATGTTCGAATAATGCGTGTGATTTGACAAAGATCGATGGTGTGTGTGTGTGTGTGTGTGTGTGTGTGTGTGTGTGTGTGTGTGTGTGTGTGTGTGTGTGTGTGTGTGTGTGTGTGTGTGTGTGTGTGTGTGTGTGTGTGGTGTGATATGTTCAAATAATGTGTGTGATTTGACACAATTCAAATCACACGCATTATTCGAACATATCACACACACACAACATCGATCTTTCAAAAGTCGATACATTCGCCAACAACAAGACGGACAGTGCGCCCAATGGCAGCCTCTGAAGAAGCTTTTTAAAAGCGAAAACCGGTTAAGGCTAGAAGGTAAAACTTTTACGTTTTTACCTATAAAAAAACTTTGTGTTCCGAGTCGGTAGTGAAGTAATTATATTTAGTTAAGTAATGGACATGTCATGGACAACGAAATCCAAGAATTATTTAAGAATAAGAAACACACAAACACGTATTTGAAGTTGATAATTATATTGTATAGTAGGTAATTACGCCAACTTAATTATGAACTTGGAGCTGTAATAATGCGTACACCTACAAAAAAAAAACACTCAAGAATATTGTTTTCTGTTACTAAAGTATGTCAGAATTTTTTAATAGTATTCACTAACACAAGACAGTATTCTCTTTGAGAGAATAAGATTGAAATAATTAACAGAATATTGTTTCATAAAATAGCATTATCGTAAAACAGTTACGAAGTGTTTGTTAGTGTCAATAAAAAAAAATTGTTATAATAGCTAATAATGTAAATTAATGTGACTTCATTGATTACCAATACAGCAGTACACAGTGGGACAGTCCCAGTGTGTACCCCTGCTTGTTGTCCCACTGTGTACTTTGCACATGTTAATAATTATTCACCCGCCACAAAAAAAACATCACTCCTTTACACAATACATAACAACTGGTTTTTATACCTAAATAGTTACTTTAGACTACATCAGAAAATAAAAAACAAATCTGTAGAATCACCTTGTGTAATTTGATTCAGAAAATGTAATAAAAATAACTTTTGACGTCAAACAGAAACAGCTATAGCGTAAGACGTATTCATCTCGTAGCGATCATCGCCATATTGGATTTAGTAGTGCAGTTATGTTGGCGGCTTTGCTTGGAATTGGTCTGGGTAGGCTGTATTATATTATGCGCGAAATTTAAATGGTGGACCACTGTGTACCGTGTCCCACTGTGTATACTACCCTCCCCTACTGAGGGGCACATTGGCTTCCATTATTTCAGTGGACCATTCATCACCTTCTGAACGCAGTGTCACTTTTCCACTGTCAGGTCAATTATAGCAGAGTGGCGCCGTAGCATGTCACACTTTAATAACACCTTAAAGGGTAGCCCCTGGGCTACAAAAAACACCATAGTAATTCCTATTCCTTGACTTGTAACATTCAGGATTACTTGTTGCTTCACCTTTTTGTTCTGTCTTCCCGTTGCAACGATTATCATTATGTTGTGGATGGGCAGTGTGGATATTCTCTCGGTGCTTAACTCTTGTATTCTGTTTAATTCAGTTTTATCTATCAGTGATATGTTAGCTCCAGTATCGATCATAATTTCCGTAAGTACACCCTGTGTAGCTCTACCCTGACGTATACGATTTTGTTGTTTGGTTTTGCCTCTTCAGCCGTTCTCTCTTCCATCAAATCAGATTTAATGTTTTTCAAATAGTTGGTCCGAATAATAGTAATTGATTCTTCAATTTGATTGAGTATTTCTATCTGCCCTGTGTTCGCTTGCAGTGACGGGCTGTCCTGTGTTTTCACTGCGGGCTCTCATTTCCCCTATTCCCGTCAGATGTTATTGGTCACTCCTGGTCATCCCTACGCTGGTTTTCAGAGGGTACTTCTCTTCTTCCTTCCCAGCTTCTAGACCGTCGACTCTCCGCACTTCTACTCCTTTGTGGGCGTCTATTGTCTTCGTCTCGTCTGTACTGATTTCTATAGGTCTGGTCGTTGTTGAAACTCCTTCAACGACCTCTAAATCGGTTGTTTGGTGGACTCCTATTATTATTATTGGCCCTAACGTGATTTACCCTCTGTCTGTTGTCTCGGTTTGGTTCATTTCGCCATTCGTTTTGGGTCTCTGGCCTCCGTCGATTCCTCCAATAATAGTCTTCCTGTTCGTAACTCTCTAAGAGAGCTTCCATTGTTCCGATAGTCTTCACCTGTCCACATAGTCTGTCCCCTTCCTCGAAGTGGTACGAAAGTTTGGTCACCAGACATTCTTCTGGGATTCGTGGTTCCAAATGTCTTGCTAAACAAACTTTACCTAAAAAGTATGCCATAGTTGTTTGGCCTCTTGTAGGGTCATACTTTCCATTGCACAAGTTATCTCGGATGATGTTCTGTATGGACTCAGACCAATATTTGGTCTCGAACACCTGTTTAAATTCTGGATAATTGTGAACATTATTCCTTATCGCTGTCCACCAATTGTCAGTGATGTTCTTAAAACTTTCATCCAGCAGATTCTTGATCATATGCCACCGGTTTTCTTTATATCGACTAAACAATTCCTCTAATCTCTCTAGGAATTCCAGTGGATTTCTTCTATACTCCTTAAAGTTAATGGCATCTCTGTTTTCTCCCAGTGGTATATGGGTGTAGCTCATCGGTCTGTTTCGAAGTACCTCCAATTCTTCTCTGATGTTTATCAATTGTCTCCTCTGTATTTCCTCTATCTTCTTTTTATTATGGTTCACCTGGTATTGTACTTGTCCCAAGTTATTTCCTATATGGTCTAACTGTTCATCCGCCTTGTCTTGAAACTTCTCTAATTTTTCTTGCGTTTCTTGTTGGAGTATTTTGACCCTTATCTTGCTATTATCTTCGACATTATTGATTATTTCTTTTCTGAATTGTATCAATGTGTCATTAGTCCTTTCGACATTCTCATTTGTTTCTGTTATTCTTTGTTTAATCTGCTCCCTATATTCTTCTAACTGTTGTTTCAGTGTTTCGTTATTCTGTTTTAATATTTCATTATTCTTTTCAATTTTATGGTTAGTGTTTCATTGTTACTGTCCATCTTCTTGTTGAGTGTTTCATTATTCTCCTTTAGCTGTTGTTTTAATGTTCGTTGTTTTGTTTATTGTCCTCCTTTATGTGTTTTTTAATGTTTCGTTGTTTTGTTTATTGTCCTCTTTATGTGTTTTTTCAATGTTTCATTGTTTTGGTTAATTTCCTCCTTCATTTGTTTACATGCTTCTCGCATAAACTCCATTAGGCTGTTTGAGTTCGTTTCTTTTGTAGGTAATAATGTCTCAATATCTTCAACAGGCGTTGCCTCTTTTTCTTACACGCAATATACAAATTGTAAGGCAACATTATAAATGTCCAACTTTTGCATGTGCCAGTCACAACACGATGTCTGTGGGTCTAAATTAAGAAACTCTCGTACTTTTCAGTTGGCCAGTTTGTTTATAAATACATAGAAACCATGTGCTTCTGAATATGTTCTTAATCTTGCTTTAAATATTTTTTTCTAACAACAAAATATTTACATAAAATCTAGTACTATAAATTGAATGCTATAATGAGGAGTAAAATAGTTATGGACAAATTGCAGACCTCAGACCTGATGCAGAGGAATAGACAATTTATTACATAATTTCCACGACATAGTGCTGGGTCTGGACTCGAGAGGCACTTAGATAGTGATCTAAGTGAGGGGAGGGCCAGGGGCAGATTTACCATTTTGCCGCCCATAGGCAGTATAAATTTGCTTATAACTCAATCCTTCATATTTTCAGTTATACCCTATAATTTGTTTTTTATATATTTTTTTCCCATTTATTATTAATACATTTCTATAGAACAATTGACATAACATACTAGGAAGAGTACAATAAGACATTCAACTACTGTATCCTTGTTTATTCCAAAACATTTTAACTGAAGTCTGAATCAATGAACTAAAGAATAATAACTGAAGGAAAATATATTATTAAGTAAGCAAATACAAGAGGTGGTGAGGTAAAGAAAAAGTGATCAGACGACTCATACTTTATGGAGAAGTACCACGCCAGAAATTTACGGTGCCAGTCAGTTGGGTACGAAATTATGCAACGCTCAAAGTCTATGACTTTTATAGTCAGAAAATTATGCCTATTTTATGGTGTCATCCATCGACATTCACTCACGTCAAATTACAGAGTCGGTAAAGGATGTTCAAAATTTGAATGTAAACAAATTAATAGTTAAATAATTAATGCAATGGAAGTATCACATAGATAATGTATGTAAATATGTTCTCTTTATGTGATAAGCCTAGTTACTAAAAATTATATATTTTTAAAAGTGTCTTATCATATTGGGATGAAATGGAGTGGCATTTGAAACATCTCGTAGGTATGAAACCATCATAACGGCCGTAAAATTTCACCTTTCCAAAATTTGCCACCCGTAGGCAATTGCCTCCTTTGCCTATGCATAAATCCGCCTCTGGTGAGGGCATGTAGTTTGTTACTTCCAGAGTGGTCGGAAATCCACCGTGCACATTTGGAATGAAGTGAGGAAGAGACTAATGTTGATGTTTCCAATGTGGTTGTCCCATATATCTTATATAATGGCTCCTCAACTATCGTTTTGGTTTGTCTAAGGAACACAGCCATTTATTTGGTGTGTAAACCACAGCTGAGGACACTTGTAATGACCATGATTTCAAGCAGATTTCTTTGTTTCTGTGGACTTAATGGACTCTGCATGTTTGTTGGGGATCACCAACAGAGTTACAATTAAATATAATTATATAAACAAAGTATTCAATTTGAATTAACAGAGTTGAGACACGATGAAGAAGCAAGTGACAATTGCCCAAGCACCTTTGTCTAGAATAGTTGACAACTAGGTGATGGTGGTTAATGAGGAGGTTGATATTTCTTAATTATTGGAGAATTTAATAAAAGAATAAATAAATATGACTTAAAAATGAGGGGAATAAGTTCGAGTATGTATATGAAGGAGAGAAAACATTTTTGTATGAGAAACATTAATGTTATAAGAAACATGCAGAAAAGTACAAGCATTTGGGGCGAATAAAGTCACAGGAAGTAAAAACGGTTGATACAGTGTAATGAAACAATAAAAAATCTATATAGACACCAAACTACTGTTCTGATTAACCAAAACCATAATCAGAATAGAGAATAGGGTAAAATAACTAAACAACACTTAAGACACTAATAAACAGCAACAAAGAAAAATAAAATAGAATACGCAAGACCTCAGTGGTTTCAAGACTCAATAGTACCTGTTGCTACTGAATTGAGCATAAAGGCACACACACACACAGACCCTTCTTCTGAAGAAGACTGTTGACATAAGACTAAGCAACTGAAAGCCCTAATGAGAGCTATAAAGGTGGATTTCTTTGGAGACTATGTAAGACAATTTTAATACCAATCACTATGAATGAAACCTAACATCAGTAAATATGGAAGGATCCGCTATGTAGAGAACAGAGCTTGGGCGTAGAGAATTTTCTTTTGGAGGGAGGGGGCTCCGGTTTTTCATTACACACAAGTAATGTATTGGAACTGTAATGTGATCAGAACACACACACATACACATTTATTTATATTTGAATTTATTTATGTTTGAATTCATTTACAAATCTCTGACAATACTGATATATTCAGTGAAACATATGTCATGTCAATTGAAACAATACAAATACAAAACAACTACTTGTAGAAGTAATTATAATTTTATAAAATTATACAATAACATTGCAAGGAACTCAAGTTAATTATATGTATTGCACGGTTCAAATTTAATTATAACTAATAAGGATATGGTGTGGTGTGTCTTAGACGCTCTCGAAGTAATCTTGAGTTGGTCTTATAATGCTAGTTGATGAGTTAGCTGGTAAGAAATGAAATAACAAAGTGGACTGTATATGTTCTTTGAGGTAATTGTTTATTGAAAATTGTTAGAAAATAATTGCATGGCGCGTGCAGTGTAGCGCGGCATAAATGCCTGAGAACTAAGGTAGAATTAAATATTGAAATCCATAATCGTGAATAGAGGCCGAGATCGCCTAAGTATGATGATCATGCTAAAATTTTGAAATATTGAAAATAATTATGTAGCCGAGGCTGGCGAACTGAAGGCAAGTTGCCCGTCCGGAGTCTTGCAATTAACTAAACTATTTGACTGTTGCGAGCCTGCGATACAAGCCGGCTGCAGTTTAGCAGGGGAGAAAAATGACGTCACTGCATGCACCGCAATGCAGATATTCTAAGTACAAAGTTTAAACAAGTACAAAGTTTAACCATACTGCCCGCACAAAATCGGGCGATTTTGCAGCTTAAGTCATTATGTGAATAGTGCATCACAAATTATTATCAAATGTTATATACAAAGGCAATATACAATATTCTTGAAAGCCTTATACATTAAATTGACCCTGACATAAAAATCTGTAAATAACAAAATTAATTAAAGCTATCAGAAAAACTCAAAAGCAAAAACAATTTCTGTGCTAAAAAATGTACAAAATAAAAACTCATGATAAAAATAAAAGTGCTTATATAAATAACATGATCTTTCTTGAAGCATTAACATATGTTCAGTGAATACATACATTTAATTTTTAACAAACGTAAATAGTAACACTTAATTTATATAAAAGAAAACATCCTCAAAAACTGATTCAATATGGTAATACAATAATAAGAACATAATACTTTACATGAATAGTATTAGAATAATGCTCCCCAAAAATTCAATAATATATAACAGGTAATAATACAATGATAATATGATAGTGATACATAATACATAATGATTGATATTACATAGTAATAGAATAATGATAATAAAATTCCATAACACATAATAACATGATAATGATACATAGTAATACAGTAGACACGATAATAATATAATAAAAACGACAAATAGAAAGCATGATAAAGGTTCGAATCAATGATGCATGTCGCATGAACGGTCATGCTATTAGTCTGAGGCCACTGGAAGTGGACATAATTTGTGAATGGGCCGACGTAGGATACCGTTTGCGGTGCGAACATCCGCGACGCGCACTATTGAATCCTGACCCAAATAGACTTGAGTGACTACCCCACGTTTCTTTCACTGCAGTGGGGGGGGGGGAATTGTCTTCCAAAATAAGGACGAGTTGTCCGGGAACCAAATTTTTTGACGGGATGCGCCATCTGTTGCGTTGTTGCAACTGGTGCAAATAATCCTTCGACCACCTTTTCCATATAGAATGGGTGAATCTTTGGAGCAGCTGCCATCTACCCAGACGACCAATTTTGACTTTGGAATAGTCAGGTTCCGGGAGTGAAGTGAGTGGAGAACCAACCAAAAAGTGCGCTGGAGTTAAAGGTTCAGGATCCCTAGAGTCATTTGAGATGGCGAACAAGGAGCGTGAGTTAAGGCAGGACTCTATTTGAGTTAGAATAGTGTAATACTCTTCAAATGTAAGAATGGTTCTGCCGACAACGCGCCGCAAATGAAACTTGACGCTCTTGACTCCACTCTCCCACAGTCCACCGAAATGAGGTGCTGACGGGGGAATAAAGGACCATTTGATTCCTTGGGCACTGGTAAAATCCTGGGTAGTCTGTTCAAATCCGTTAGATTGAAAAAGTTTGTATACGTCGTGAAGTGTACTGCTAGCACGACGAAAATTTGTACCATTGTCGGAGAATATCTGTTCAGGGATACCTCTACGAGCTATAATCCGTTTTAAGGCTGCTATGAAAGCATTTGAGGTAAGATCTGAGACTAATTCAAGGTGAATGGCCTTAGTGGCCATGCATATAAATAGAGCAGTATAAGCCTTTGACGTCGATTTGGAATGCTGCCCGCCATGACGTATAAATACAGGACCGGCATAGTCAACTGCAGATTGAGAAAATGGCTTAGCAGGAGTAACCCGGGAAGAGGGTAATTGTCCTAATAATTGGCTTGAGCCCCTAGCACGGAATCGAAAGCAAGTGATACATTTGTGAATTACTGATCATATGTATGATTTATCATTAATTATCCAGTATTTCTGCTGTAGAGAGTACTGAGTCAATTGTACCCCAGCATGTAGTAGACGAAGATGCTCGCCTTCTATGATTAATTTACTGAGATGGGAATGCGGGTGGAGTATGATTTGGTGTTTGCTATCGTAGGTAAGCTGGGAGTGCTGAAGGCGTCCGCCCACGCGTAATATCCCCGCATTGTCCAGAAAGGGGTTAAGTGAAAGAATTTTACTATTATTAGGGATACAGTGTTGTGCCTCAAGTCCCTTGATTTTGATGCTAAAGTGCAATCGCTGGGACTGGCGAATAAAAACCAAAAGTGTACCATGTAACTCATGGGAAGTTAAAAAGGAAGTGTCTCTATCAGCTATGGGAAGCCTAGAGTTCCGAATGAATCGAAGGCAATACGAAAATACACGGAGGAGTTTTGAAAGCGAAGAGTAGTTTTCAAAATAACTAGGCGTTGATGAAGCAGCAACCAGTGAGGTTTGGACTTGCTTACGTTGTTCTTGCTCAAGATCGGGATGAGTGCAGGGTGAATGGGCATCGAAAGCACTGATGAGCCATGATGATGACTCATGGGACAACCAGGATGGACCATACCACCATTGTGGGTGACCGTGTAAAACCCGAGGGAGACAACCACGCGATAGAATGTCGGCAGGGTTGTCATGTGACGAGACATGATGCCAGGTACCCTTTGCAGTGAGACGCTGTATCTCCGCAACGCGGTTGGCGACAAATACCTTCCATCTGGAAGACTGCTGGTGAATCCAGTGTAAAGCGATCATTGAGTCAGAGTAAAAATATAAGTCGTCGAATTTGTAACTCACCGTGTTTATAACCTTGGAAACCAACTGGGCCAATAAGAGACAGGCGCAAAGTTCAAGTCTGGGTAATGTCACTTGCTTCAATGGAGCGACTCTAGATTTAGAGCACAAGTTTGATGAGATGCTGTGGTTTGAATACACAGCACGCACATAAAGGCAGCACGCGTAACCCTTTGCTGACGCGTCGACAAACCCATGGAGCTGAAATGAAGTGATTTGAGAATTATTTAAATTCTTTACAGACCTTGGAATCTTAAAGTAAGTGTCGGAAATCAGCTGAGTATAAAGCTCTACCCATTGATTAGATAATGAGTCTGATAGGGGGTCGTCCCAACTTGTACCGGTTAACCACAATATCTGCATGAAATGCTTGCACCAAAATGTAACCGGACCAATGAGTCCCAATGGGTCGTAAATTCCTGCGATAACTGATAATACCCTTCTCTTGTTGAATGCCTCAACTTTGACATGTCTTTGGAAACTATATACGAAATTATCATCGTTAATGTCCCATTGAATACCCAAAGTACGTACAGTTTGATTCTTGCTAAAGTTGAGGGAAGAATTGGCGTGTGAAGCTATAATGGTTTGATCATTTAAAAACCACTTGTGCAAAGTAAAACCGTATTGGCTTAATAAATCTGTAATTTCGGACTTCATTTTAGATAAGATGTGTGGGCTATCTGAACCGGTCATGAGATCGTCCACATAGAAATCGTTTGCGACAGCTGTGCAGGCTATGGGGTTTTGTTCTCCTTAGCTATTTGTGCCAGACATCTTGTGGCCAGAAATGACGCACTTGCAGTCCCATATGTGATTGTCCTCAAGGCGTAGTGTTGAAGTTCACTATGGGGGGCGTCGCGCCAGACAATTCGTTGCAAATTAGAGTCCCTGGGGTTAACTAAAATTTGACGGTACATCTTCTCAATGTCCGAAATGAGGACATATCGATGCGTTCGAAACCGAGACATAATCGAAAAAAGATCTGCTGGACCGTGGGACCAACCATCAATGTGTCGTTCAAGGATAAATTATTTGTTGTTTTGGCAGAGCCGTCGAAAACAACTCGCAATTTGGTGGTTATACTAGAGCCCTTAAAAACCGAATGGTGCGGAAAGTAAAATGTGTATGACTTACTGACTGACATCGTAAGAATCAAGCAAAGACATGTGACCCAGAGTTAAATATTCCTGCATGAATGTGGTATAGTCTTTATGAAGGGCAGGGTTCTGCTTGAACTTGAGTTCCAGTGATTGAAATCTGCGAATAGCTCCGGGAAGAGAATCGCCCAAATGAGAATTGTATGCCCTTCAAGGTAGGGACACCACAAATCTACCACTATTATTGCGGAAAGTGTTAGCGACAAAATGCCTTTCTCATTCTGAGTCCTCAACCGAGGGAGCACGAGCAGCAACGTCCTCTAAATGACAGAAGTCTTTTAATTGCGATGAAATGGCATTATTATCTTCGCATGCTATAAATGACGAGACAGGTTTTGTCATGTTGACATTAAAGGGCAGGTTACCCGCAAGGATGAATCCCAATTTTGTTTCCTGTATTATGGGAAAATGTGGGCTGCGGATGAATTTGACAGGTTCAATCAATTGTACGTAGTCTGGGCACCAAGTAATGTGTCGATTTGCGAAGAAAAGTTCAGTTGCGGGTCAGCTAGGAATATGCCTTTTGATATATTTAGGGATGAGATATCAAACGATTCCGCAGGAAGATTATTCGTAATGCTGGGAAGCACAGCGCAATGCACGTTCAAATTAAAATCCTTGTAACGAGAATGTAGCCTTACCCTTGTACTAAAGTCAGCTTGGCATAAGGAATTGTTTATACCAGTGATGGGTAATTGAGACTTAGTTAGTTTTAAACCCATGCGACGCGCGAAACTCATGGTACAGAAGTTTGCTTGCGATCCTGAGTCTAATAAAATCCTTACTGGGTGCTTCCTACCGGCATGGTCAGTTGTCATGCAGACAGCGGTGGATAATAAAATAGATTTGTTTGTTTGCAGTTTCAGTGAAAATTGATTGTTGCCTCTACTCGAAGCGTTATTGCCTGATATGTGGATCATTGTGTGATGGCGTTTAGCACATGTCCTACAAGCAAATTTGGAAGGACAGTGTGAGAGTTCATGGCCTGGACGTATACAATTTAAGCAAAGTTTATGCTTGATTAAAATGTTTTTTCGCTCAGAGGGAGATATAGCCACGAATTGTGGGCATTCAGAGAGTCGATGTTTACCTCGACACAGCAGACAAATGTTATTGCTGAGATGAGTATGAAAGGTTGACCTAGTGAGATCAACCGGTTTAATAGTTTTGCGATAGGGAGTCTTATCGCTAACTTGTATTCTATTTACTGAATTGGCCGAGGCGCCGACGTTTTGCATTACCTTCTACCATTTAAAAATTTAATAAAATTGTTGAAAGTAGGGAATCGCTCGTCGGATAGGCTTTCCTTCCATAGTTGGCATGTCTGGTTATCGAGTTTTTGCGTTAAATATTGAACGAAAATGATTTCAAAGGTATTTACCAGTAAATTTAATGAATTTAAAGCATTTATATTTGCGGTGATTTCGTCAATGAATTTGGAAATGCCAACCATGGACTCTTGCTAAATGGACTTCATGCCCAAGACATTCCCTATATGATAGGCTGAGACAATTAATTTGCTGTCATACCTGGCCCTCAATAGATCAATGGCTACCGCATAATTATCATGGGTTATTGGGAGAGATTTTATTACATTTAACGCCTCGTCCCTTAGTGAAGAATGTAAATAGTGTAATTTCTGAATGTCCGTCAGATCAGTTCTGACGTGTACTAGTTCCAAAAACATATTATAATAATGCTGCCAATCAATAATGTTGCCAGAGAAGCAGGGCAATTTAATTGGCTCTAACTGCATAGGGGAGGTTCTAATTGGCGTAACTTCAGCTTGAATTAATGGTTTTTTGTTCACCTCCTCTACTCGCTCCAATAAATTGTGCAGCTTGCACTCAATAGTACAGAGATCATCCTCTGTTTGAACCCTGTCACTTACCGATGTGAAATCGGAATCATCAGCCTCAATTTGGGTCTGAATTTCATCATACTTCGCGGACAATTCCATCAAGTGGCGGAGTTTAATTTTTAAGGCATGGTGATCGCTTATGTCCGGATCGAAATTGTCAGCGAATGTATTTACACGGGATATAGAGGCCTTAATTGTGCCATGTTTTTTAATTAACGCTTTCACATCAGCCATGACCGAAATGCAAACTGTGATTCAAAAAAGATAGCTAAATATAGAGCAGGTGAACAATTGTTATAATTTCAATACTTTACTAAATACTGAGATAATGCGGGAGCCAGTGATCGGTATGCAACTTAATCTATTACTTATTATAATAGGTACTTATTTTCTTTAAAAAATAGTTATTGAAGTTATTGAAAATATGACTCATTCAAAGTGAAAATATACATATAGATTCATCACATTACTTGAGTTTCTGAACGCATTACTGTGAAGCTGCGTAAATGAAAATTTAAGTAAAAATACAAGTCTATGGCCACTTGACACTAATTTCTGTTTATGTAAAAATTATTAATGAACTTACATTAAATGCTATTAAATAAGGTACGTTGCCCACATAAGGCCCATCTTATTTTAATCGTTTTCTATAACCATCTATTATTTTATTACGTAGCATAAAACAGTGGCATATGTAAGAGAGTCATATGTTTTACTGTTTTATGTTGGTTAAACTTTCAATTTTTAAAGCTTTATGGGTTTTTAAAAATATTTTTCGAAATTAAGGTGCTGGCCTTATTAGGTACAGTAGTTCTAAATAAGGCCCACTAGTTGATCCATATAAGGCCCACCTTTCATATATACATTTTGAAGGGTTTAACTGGTTTTTACTATTTTATTGGAAGGATTTCACATGGATCGTGTTACATGTAATTGTAATAAACACTTTTCAGGAGTTTTATTGCAGGAAAAAGATAAAAGAAAACTGATTATAGAACAAATCAAAATTATATTGACATTTTAAACAAACAATACAAAACCATTTCTTATAGTGACTTTTAATTTCTAAAGTAATTCAAAATATTCTTTTTAAATTACAACAAATTTAACTGGATTAAATGAAAAGATGTAACTACAGTCTATATGTCACATTCAGGGCACAAGAATTTTGAAATATTGTCTTCACGAGTAAGTCCTACACATTCTTCATGGACGTATTTTAAACACTTCATACACAGTCTCATGTCAGCAATGCGGTCTTCACTACATAAATAACAGAACCAGCTTTCTTGTTCTTGTCCTGGGTTTGAATGTTGTAAGCCACTTGGTCCCGCTTCAAGGAGATCTATTAATGAAGATTGAGTTTTTCCTCTACCTTTCTTTACATTAAGGTCTTTACTAGTTTTGGCTCCCGCTTTTTTCTGCTTAGTTTGTGTTTTCTCTTCTTTAACAGGTTTTTTATCCTGTTTATCTGTAAACAACGCTTTTTTTTTACTTGAACAGCTGTGTAGTTAAGTGCTTTTGCTTGTTGCTTAAAAGTTTTCTTCTTCACTTCAGGGGTTTGAAGAATTTCTTGAAATGAAGTCTCTAACACATCTCCATCATTACTTGACTCGTCGTGTAGGGAAATCATGTCTGAAACCGATGTTGAGCTCGAATCTAATGATAAGTCATCCTTTTTTCCCATTTTTTCTTAATAAGGGACTTATCTTTGGCTGGTTGCTGTCTCATTATTGGCTGGTCACTGTCGTCAGACTTGGATTGTGATGGGATTTCTTCAGCATTCTCGTTATCCCTCCTTGTCAGTTCAGATGGGGCAAAAGCTTGTTCAGGGATAACATTAGGGTAAAATGGGTATATCCCAGTAGCACGAAAACCAGCTGACACATTACTGGGTGTAGCGGCTCTTGGCCAAACTTTAGAAAATATTTTTCCAAATATCCTTTTATTTACAGTACGCTCGTCACTGGTTTTGGTTGTTGTCCAATACAACAAAACCTCTTGGTCCCAGAATTCCTCAAAAGGGCCAAAGACAGACTTATCCATAGGCTGCTCGTGTGTTGTGTTGCTGGGAAAGCAGAAGAGTGTAATTCCATAAGTGTCAGCCGTGTCGACAATACCTGCATCCAAGTGAGACTTTGCCCCATCAAATATCAGCAGAATATTGCCTTGTGGTTTGAATTTTGCAAAATGGCGCACCCATGTTATAAAGGTTGACGTTGTCATTGATCCTTTTTCAGTCATTTCAGTCACTGAGCCAGGTGGAAGATTATCTTGCCATTCTGGTTTCAATCTTTTCCCTTTGAAGAGAATCATTGGGGGTATGACCTGACCCAACGCGTTCCCACATGACACGATGGAAACATTTTCACCATGTTCAGGGCAACCATATGTACCCTTTTCGATCCTTTTTTAGCATATACTGATTGTTGTTTATGAAGAGAAAGTCTGCAGCCTTTCTCATCCATATTAAAAATTAGCTGCGGCTTATCAAAAATGTCCAATCGGGTCATCACTTCTTTTAATTTATTATAATAGTCATTGACTATAAACTTATTAAGTTTTGCTGCTCTTCCAGGGTTCATGCTTTGTGTCTTTCTTTTTGCAACATCTGGGTGACGTTTCAAGAACAGGCTTAACCATTTGCGGCCGGCAATTCCCTTAAAATGATTAAATGGAGTTTCAATTTTGTTTATTTCACAAAACGTATAAACAGACCGTCGAATCACTTTACCAGTTACTGGCATACCAACATCAGCTAGCCTAAAAATTCTGGTACAAAGTTCCTTTTCTTGAAGAGGCGATAAGTACGATGCTCTTCCTAATTGTTTTGTGTTTTTCCCACTACTTACGTGATTACGCAGTGTTCTACGGGGGATTTTAAATGTCTCAGAAGCAGTCCTCACAGACATTCCACCACCTATAGCCCCCAATGCATCTTGCAGCTGTTTTTCACTCAAAAGAGCACGCTTTTTCTTATGTGGATCCATCTGAAAATAATTTAAAAAAATATGAAGCTATAAATTATGTTATTTTTTCATAGAAAAATAGCCTTCTAAAGTATTTGAATGTAATATAAATTTAATGAAATCTCCAGTAAAACACTTTTAAAATATTTTTTAAAGTGTTAATAAATAAGTAAGTTTTAAAAAATTTTAAAGTGTTTTACTGGAGGTTTCATTAAATTTATGTTATTTTTTTCTTGTAACAAGTATTTTATATCTAATGTAAAGACCGTTTGTATGTGTATAAGGTGTTATAATTGCTAAAAAACGTTTAAAATAAATAAACACTGCTGATAACCTACTGGCTCCAAATAAGGCCCACTGGCCTTATTTGGAACTTTACTAGTGGGCCTTATTTGGAACTTTACTAGTGGGCCTTAATTGGAACAACTGGTTTGCCCATGTTTTCTTTCGTATTTTTGCAAAAAGCTAAAAGATACGTACATAGTGGGAAATTACAATACATGTAATTTATTCTAGACATTACAAGCAGAACAGTACATGCAATACATTTACCTATCACAATTCTTTAGACAGTAATAAATAAATGAATAGTTACCTGTAAATAGTAATCACATCCATGTCTGATGACTCTCACTAAACAACTGAGGACAAACATGGTGGAAACGTACACTAACTTTATGTAGTTTCAAGTTTAGCTGCTAGATGACAGGAGCATTCAGACACATAATTTACCTTAAGAAACATGCATAATAACAAATGAAAATAGCCAATGGGCCTTATTTGGGCAACGTACCTTATATGCTAAAATATTACTGACTTTGCTGTACATAAAAATTATAAATGAAAAATTATAAGAAATGCAAGTTCATAGTCACGTGGATTGTGAATCCCGGCGTGTTCAAGATGGCTCTGATCCTGTTGTTTTCTTGGTGATCCTGTTCGGCAGTCCTTAGATGTTGGCGCAACTCTTGTTTCTGCTGGTCGGGTAACGCTTGAAGCTGTAGCTCTCCGTTTAATTTTGAAGTTTTAGAATTTTGCTGCTGTACGACAAATGATGATGACTTGTAGTGTCTTGCTGTCTCAGAGATGATGCTCTGCAGAATCTTGTAATGTCAAATATGAAGTATTTTGAAAACAGTGAAGGCATGCAACGGCCAGCAATCTTAAGTTTGAGAATATTTGGGCTTGAACCAAACGTCGTTTGGGCCCATTAAATGAGGTATAGATGAAAATCTTAGTCCGAATCACGATCCGGATCCGGCCCTGGTGGACCATAAATGGTGCGTCTTAGACGCTCTCGAAGTAATCTTGAGTTGGTCTTATAACGCTAGTTGATGAGTTAGCTGGTAAGAAATGAAATAACGAAGTGGACTGTACATGTTCTTTGAGTTAATTGTTTATTGAAAATTGTTTGAAAATAATTGCATGGCGCGTGCAGTGTAGCACGGCATAAATGCCTGAGAACTAAGGTAGAATTAAATATTGAAATCCATAATCGTGAAAAGAGGCCGAGATTGCTTAAGTATTAGCGCATGATAATCATGCTAAAATTTTGAAATATTGAAAATAATTATGTAGCCAAGGCTGGCGAACTGAAGGAAAGTTGCCCGTCCGGAGTCTTGCAATTAACTAACTATTTGACTGTTGCGAGCCTGCGATACAAGCCGGCAGCAGTTTAGCGGGGGAGAAAAATGACATCACTGCACTCACCGCAATGCAGATATTTCAAGTACAAAGTTTAAACAAGTACAAAGTTTAACCATGGTGAGTGTGTAAAATTTACAAACACGTCTATTATGGAGGAGATGAAAAATTATTTATTATACACAAATAAACGTATAGTGTTTTTAGATGTATATATTGTATTACAAATTGTCATGCATTTATATTTGAAATAATAGTTTATATTGTTCGATAATATATCGATTTTACTTGGTTGATGCTACGTCCTCCGTACGTGCAATCCTCCTCTTGCTATCGGCTAACCAGTCGTGGTGTCCTCTTCTTCAGCGTCACTCCTTCCTGGCGTCCTCTTTGTCTTGTCGTCCTCTTCTACAGCAGGTTGATCCAGCGGCGATATCTTGAACAGTCTTGTTGGTGTTTAAGTCTAACTGTTATCATCAATTAGACTCTTCACAAATTGTTACACTCAAAATGATTATTGTTTTTACTCGCACCGTTTATTTAATTAATTAATATGTTAGATTTTATCAATCTCAGGGTAAACACGGGTATTATTTGAATGCGGTGTATTAGTCTTACACCTTCCAAGATATCTTGAAGTGTCTTTAATTCCCTATGCGGACATCTTAAACTAACACAAAATATCGGTATGGAGAACCATACATGACTTCCATGTTCTAAGATTTATATTTAAAATCTTTACCGAAATGAAATGTTTCCATAGAAACTACTTCTTTCCACTTATTGCTTCAGCTTTAAGCACAGTACTGTGGTCACTAAAGTATACCACCACACGTTATCACACTCGATTTTCACTGATGATGGCAGTCGACGGCACTGCTGAAACGTCTGGTTTTGCAGAAAACATTGGACTACGGCCAAACAGCCCGGGAAGTAATTTTAACAACAAACTACTACTTTGTTGCCAATAACGTAGTACACATAATATAAAAATTATCCCCTCCCCCTTCAACTAAAATTTTCATTTATAGAAAATTACCCCCACCCTGTTCAACTAGCCTCTTCATTTATAGATATTTCATCTATGTTTCTACAGTGAATTATTAAGATATTCTTATCAGGATACTTTATTTATCAAAATTAAGTACTTTACCTTTGATACAACAAAAAATGTTTCAGGTAAACTACCGTTTCCCCGTAACCGATCTTCACCAAAATCAACAGGTCTTGAGTATTCTACAGGCACATATGTAAAAAATTATTTGATTCTGTTTGAATTTACGGCAGTTATCGTTCGTCATGAAAAAATGTCTCTTGTTACAACATAAAATGTTGCCAGTAAACTACCCCTTTCCCTTAACCGATCTTCACCAAAATCAACAGGCCTTGAGTTCTCTACACTTTAGAGATGTATGCAAACAATTATGTGTTTATGTTTGAATTTACAGCAGTTATTGTTCGTCATAGAAAAAATTAACCTTGTTAAAACAAAAAACGTTGCAGGTAAACTACCCCTTTCCCTTAACCGATCTTCACCAAAACCAACAGGTCTTGGCAAACAGTTATTTGATTCTGTTTGAATTTGCAGCTCTTATCGTTTGCCATAGAAAATACCCTTGTTAAAACATAAAACGTTGCAGGTAAACTACCCCTTTCCCTTAATGGATCTTCACCAAAAACAATAGGTCTTGAGAACTCTACAATTCAGGACTGTATGCAAAATATTATTTGATTCTGTTTGAATTTGCGGCTGTTATCGTTTGCCATAGAAACAAAATCTATAGACACACAGACACTTTTCGAAAAATGACTTTTTTTCATGTTTTGAGTGTAGTACAATCAGAACCTGCAATAATCTCGAACACGATTTTTTTTTGCCATCACCATACTTCCATTTCCTTAAGGAACATGGAAGTAAAAAGCACTATTATACACTATAATTTTATTTAAATAATTAACCCACTCGGTTCTATACGCAGAACTTCGTAAAGAATACCAAGGTTTATTTCAAGTTAGATTTTGCTATGGTCATACTAGACAAACTCTCTAACACCAAGCACAACTTCAATTTGCAGATACTACAGATGAACTGTCCCGATCTTTACTCTACAGAGAATGAATGTTACTGAATTTAGTGTATTCTGATTGGTTAAACCCAAATCACGTGATTGATGCTTTCAACAGATATCAAGTTTTCAGGAAAGAGCCTGTATAAATATACACTAACTTGAATTGAATTATCTACAAATTTTTATGACCCTATTAATGATAAGTGTTTCAAATTGAGTTTTTTCTACTTAAAAAACATATTTCTTAAATAGTTATAAACCATAGAGTATACACAAATTGAAGCTATTTATATAAATAATTCATTGTCAAAGTTTCACGTCGATCAGTTAATTACCCCGGAAGATATAGCGATCACAAGTTATCATACCCGCACACGCGCACAAATTCACTCAAAAAATACATGACAATAAAGAACATCTTTTTATGAAGAATTTGGTATACCCTACATGCTATCCATTTCTAAATACAAAACTTATGGCTAAAAGACAAAGTATTACATAAAACCAATTTAAACATGAAAATGCTCATCATCCATGTGCTCTGATACAAACAACATAGCTTATATCATCCTGTGTTCCGTTGCAATATATATTGTGTATCAAGTTAATGTTTATTTATTGTTTTTACAATGTTTCGACAGTTTCAATTTAATTTACTGACATCAACAGAATTATAATGTATATTATAATTATCTTCAGATACATTATAATTCTGATGTCAGTAAATTAAATTAAAACTATCAAAACATTATAAAAACTCTCTATATATATATATATATTCTTATTTTTTTAAAAAAGTAATGTATTATTTATTATTAATATAAATAACAAGAATAATGTGAGTAAATATGAATATTATAGTTGTATTAAATTCCAGTATTTATGTATAACAAAACCCATATATACAAGTGTGTGTGTGTGTGTGTGTGTGTGTGTGTGTGTGTGTGTGTGTGTGTGTGTGTGTGTGTGTGTGTGTGTGTGTGTGTCAGAGAGTGCCATTTATTTATTGAGGAATCAGAAAAACAGTGTTCTCATTTTCAAGAACAACAAAATGAATGATGACAAAAAAACTTTAATTTGTCAACTCACAATATACAGTATATGTAAAATTAATCATTCATTATCTGAATTTATTTAAGAGTAAAACTTTCAAAAATATTAATTATGTAATATTTTGTATGTATTTATAACTTAATTATTTTATCTTAACAACCTTCCACCCAAAATTTGCCACATGAACAGGTAATCACAGTCATGTGGAGTGCCACCTGTCAATACCAGATTTTAGTTGTATATGGATGAGACTGACCGTAAATAATTTAATGGACTGCAAGGTGTGGTACACTGCATACAGTATAACATTAGAATATCAGTAATTACAGGAAAAAGACTTCAGACAGAATGGAGACATGAAAAGTGGGCCTTGTGGTTCTAATTTTTAGAGAAGTGCAAAATTTGTATCAAGAATTACTAAGAGTATTTGCATAATGTGTAGTTTCTAATTCTTTGCATACAGCCTTGATTTGTAGAGTACTCAAGACCTATTGTTTTTGGTGAAGATCGGTTAAGGGAAAGGGGTAGTTTGCCTGCAACTTTTTTTTTTATCAAGGGTAATATTTTTCTATGGCAAACGATAACAGCCGCAAATTCAAACAGAATCAAATAATGTATCGCACAGCCCTGAACTGTAGAGTTCTCAAGGCCTATTGTTTTTGGTGAAGGGAAAGGGGTAGTTTACCAGCAATGTTTTATGTTTTAACAAGGGTAATTTTTTACTATGGCAAAGGATATCAGCCGCAACTTCAAACAGAATAAAATAATGTTTTGCATACAGCCCTGAATTGTAGAGTTCTTAAGACCTATTGTTTTTGGTGAAGATCGGTTAAGGGAAAAGGGTAGTTTACCTGCCACATTTTATGTTTTAACATGGGTAATTTTTTGTATGACGAACGATAACTGCCGCACATTCAAACAGAATCAAAGAATGTTTTGCATGCATCCCTGAATTGTAGAGGACTGAAGGCCTTTTGATTTTGGTGAAGATCGGTTAAGGGAAAGGGGTAGTTTACCTGCAACATTTTATGTTTTAAAAGGGTAATTTTAGTTTGATGACGAATGATAACTGCCGCATATTCAAAGAGAATCAAATAATTTTTTGCATACGTTCCTGAAGTTGTAAGTACTCAAGGTCTGTTAATTTTGGTGAAGATCGGTTAAGGGAAAGGGGTAGTTTGCCTGCAACTTTTTTTTTATCAAGGGTAATATTTTTCTATGGCAAACGATAACAGCCGCAAATTCAAACAGAATCAAATAATGTATTGCACAGCCCTGAACTGTAGAGTTCTCAAGGCCTATTGATTTTGGTGAAGATCAATTAAGAGAAAGGGGTAGTTTACCTGCAACGTTTTATGTGATAACAAGGTTAATTTTTTCTATGACGAATGATAACTGCCGTATATTCAAATATAATCAAATAAGTTTTTGCATACATCCCTAAACTGTAGAGAACTCAAGGCCTGTTGATTTTGGTGAAGATCGGGTAAGGGAAAGGAGTAGTTTACCTGCAACATGACGAACGATAACTGCCGTAAATTCAAACAGAATCAAATAATTTTTTACATATGTGCCTGAGTTGTAGAATACTCAAGGCCTTTTGATTTTGGTGAAGATCGGTTACGGGGAAAGGGCAGTTTACCTGAAACATTTTTTGTTGTAACAAGAGTAAAGCACTTAATTTTGATAAATCAAGTATCCTGATAAGAAGATCTTAATAATCCACTGTAGAAACATAGATGAAATATCTATAAATGAAGAGGCTAGTTGAACAGGGTGGGGGTAATTTTCTATAAATGAAAATTATAGTTGAAGGGGGAGGGGATAATTTTTATATGTGTACTACGTTATCGGCAACAAAGTAGTAGTTTGTTGTTAAAATTACTTCCCGGGCTGTTTGGCCATAGTCCAATGTTGTCTGCAAAACCAGACGTTTCAGCAGTGCCGTTGACTGCCATCATCAGTGAAAATCGAGTGTGATAACGTGTGGTGGTATACGTTAGTGACCACAGTACTGTGGTTAAAGCTGAAGCAATAAGTGGAAAGAAGTAGTTTCTATGGAAACATTTCATTTCGTAAAAGATTTTAAATATAAATCTTAGAACATGGAAGTAATGTATGGTTCTCCATAGCGATGTTTTAAATATGTTTTCAAATACTATATTGTTTAACTACAGGTAATTGTAACCCATAAAAATTAATGTTTTTATGTATAAATACTTCAAGTTTAATAAAGTATTTTAAATACTAACTTGGAAAATGCAACAACTCAAGAAAGATTAAAGAAAATATGCAGAAACAATCTCTTCATTACTTAAACAAAATAATTTAATAAACCTCTTCTGCCACCCACAAATTCCACTGATACAGTGGATCAAATTTGGGATCCCATATATTCATTACCAAGCCACTGCCCATATCATTACAAAATCAATGTCGCAAAAAATCTGATAAATTGGGCACACAGACTTACATCTGCCATCCACAAAAAAGAAATTAATAACAGAGTCGTAGATTTATATTATTAATGGGATAAATATAAATGGGTACCCCCATAAACTAATTTGCACATTATTAAAACAATGCAACAAACACATAAGCAATAATACAAAAAAAGAGTAATGATATATGTTCAAATACCACTGATGTTACCGCTAACCTAACAATTGAAAGTATTGGCCTACCCAAAGAATTGACAGAACATCATACAATGCATGATAGGCAATACCTAACTATCACAACTACTAAATAATTTTCCTTACTATATATAAAAACACTATTGGAGAAAATCACTAAAATACTTACGAGGACTAACAAAAACATGAAAATAGCACACAGAAAAGTCAATACAATAAATAAACGCTTCATGAACACCAAAGACGGAGATGAAATAGAAATAAAATCTAATGTCATTTATGAAATTTCATGCCAAGAAAACTGCGGTCAAAAATATTATGGATGCTTGGAACAGTATTTAAAAAGGAGAGTGTATCAACACAAATACAGATGCAATAAAATAGAAAATAATAAATATGATTCAACAGCATTAACACAACACACTCGTGTACATGGCCACACCTTCCACTTTGACAAAGTAAAAATAATACATACAGAAACTAATAATTTCAAATGGCAGTTCCTGGAAATGATAACTATCAAAAGAAATAAGAAAAATTCCATTAACAAAAAAACCGACATACAGAGCCTCAGTAAGTGTTATTCAAACCTTATACACTCCCAGAAAACAACACAAAACAGAAATCTGACAAGTCAACAACCCCATCAACCCCCTCCTCCACTTGTACTGTTATACCTGACAATCTTTACTTTGTGTGTCCGTTTTTTTCTCTAGTCTACTAGAATCACACACTGTCACTACGCAGTATATAAAGTAAGAAAAAAAAAATTAACGTGTATCATAATGTTTTTGTATCGTAGTGTATAGTTTTATGTAATGTGTGTATCTGTGACTCAACAATATATGTATGTACTATTAATTATTCTATACAACACAACACCACTTTGTAAATAATTTAAATTTTCCAGTTACATACAACTATGTAACTAAGTTGTAAAGACAATCATTTTTAAATAATAACAGCAGTACATAAGAAGAATTACATAAGAAGATCCATTGACGTCAGAAACAGCACGAGGAGAGTTCCAGAGAGTGATACGACGCTGGACAAGAGGAGAGTTCCAGAGAGTGATTCGACGCTGGACAAGAGGAGGTGAGAGACAGCCGACGCTGGACAAGAGGAGAAGAGAGACAGCCGATGCTGGAGTGCGAGACGAGGACAACTACAGATGGATCAAAATGATCGAGTATGATTGACGACAATAAGGTGATAAACAACTTATTTATATCTTAATCACACATTGAACTCAAAGACAATTAAAGGCATTTCTATTTTATTTAAAAGTAAGAGCCAATGTTTCTTGTAAAGTAGAATTAAAATCATAGATGTTTTAGAAATACGATTAACGTAACAAGAGCTCAAATTAATATGAAATAAAATGAATACAAAGCATTTAAATGAAAACAATTAGTATTTGAGATAAAACAGTACTGAGAAACAAAAGATAAATTCAATAACTATTAATATTTTGAGTACATTACAATATATAAAAAGAGATTTAAATATTGATATTTTGAAACACATTAATCGACTGAGTAGTCTGAAAATGAGATTTTTCTGTAATACAATAATTAGTAGAATAGAATATTTAGTCAGTAAGGATGTATATAGCATAAGCCTTACGGCATAATAACAAATAATAATGAATGTTTTAAATCGAAGTCAGTGCCATGTGCACAAATTTTAATAATATCAAATAAATTTGAAATACCGTTACAAGTTACATAGAGTTCTTATTGCAGATACACCTGAAACCCAATTTAAATGTTATATTGTTACATAATTTGTCAATCTTGAACGTGAGACCGGGCATGCTAAATTTGTGTATATGTATTGTTATTTATGTATATGTATTGTTGCATATTTGGCTCCCAAAGAATGTGGGGCTATACAAATTAAAGTACATATAAAAATTCACACACATAAATACGTTGCATATATTAGGCACTCCAAGATCGTGGGGCTATTCCAACACAAATAGAAGTGTATTTGTATTTGAAATTAATTTTAACAAAAATATAATAACGTTACATATAATTTGTCGCCCTGGACGTGGGGCACGACATGCCTAAATTTATGTAAAAAATTTTTGTTACATAAATTGTAGCCCATGAACGTATGGCCCGATCCCCATCATTTAACTATTAAAATTTTTTATGTAGGTTAATGGTTGCTCTAAAATGTAAGAGTGTGTTAAATAAAAAATGTATTATATGTAATAATTATTTATATTAAACAGTAATTGAATGTAATGTTAATTGTTGTGTAATCACACAGCTGGCGCCCACGAATAATATTATTTGTCTATGTAACAGGTGTAACTGTAATGAGTATTAATAATAACTATTAATAAAAATAAAGAAATAAATAAATAAGTAGGGAATGGTTATCAATAATAATTGTTAAAGAATTACTACTAAATAAATATTTTAATAATTATTCAACATGGCAGAACCAGGAGGGTTGAATTTAGAAGCATTTAAAAATTCGATACTCGCCATGATGGACGAATTAGTCATAAAACAAGCCGAAAAATTTAAAGAGGAGTTGAAAGAGGAGAATGTCAAACAAATAAGAAAAATAGATGAAATAAATACAAAACAAACAGAAAGTTTAGAAAATAAATTAGAGCTACAGTCCGAAAATTTTAGACAGGACACCATAAAAATTACAGAGAGAGTGTCTAGAAGAGTTAAAAATTGATAATCTTGAAATAAAACAAAGTATAATTGACAGTAATGCGCAGTTAACCGAAAAAATTGGTGACACCAACATACGTATTGATACTCTAGAGAATAATTTTAAACAAGCCTTACATGAACAAGTTGTATGGATTGAAAATAAACAAAAAGAATTACGTCTCGAGTGGAGAAAAGATTTAAAAGAAACACATAAACAAATAAATGATACTTTAACTACTATAACGTGAGAACAGGATGATAAAATCCAAACTATTAACAATCTATCCTAGGTAAATACCAGTAATCTTAGAGAAATAGAAACACGTACTGTAGTTATTGAGAATAAAATTGAAGAAACTATGAAAGACCGTTCGGGAGACGTATCACATATGAAAGAAGAGATTCAAGAGGAAATGAACCAGCTACGAAGTGAGTTAAGAAGATGACAGAACCAAATGACCATATTTCCTACACCAACGGAAGAAAGGAGCAGACTTAAGTTCTCAGGTGGTAAAGGGGAGAACAGTATGGAATTCCTAGCAAGAGTAGAGAAGGAAATAGAAAAAATTGGGAGTGCAATAAATGACGACGAGAAGATAGACTTCGTCACGCGATATCTTAGAGATTCAGCCAGCCAATGGTACTCTATTATTAGAGATAACGTTAGTACATATCAGCAGTTTCGTGAGGCATTCGAGAACCGATACTGGAATCTACATACCCAACGACAAGTGCGGGATCAACTCGAATATGGAAAGTTCAATGCACAAGGACAGCAGAGTATTGTACAATACACAATTACGCAAATAGAACGTGTAAAGCATCTCAAACCTAAATTCTCAGAATATGAAATTGTTTCAAAATTATCTTACCATTTTCAGCGAGATATCCAGTTAGCAGTTTATACACAAGGGATTAAAACCATAGAAGAATTTTTAATCCTTGTAACACAGTCGGAGAATATCAATAAAGGTAAGAACACACAATACTGGGAACAAAACCACGCAAATCACCACCATAATTATCACAGAGATGACAAGAAAGCAATACAAAACACTACACCGCACCGTGATAATTATGAAATAAATTATTCGCCACCAATGTACAACACTACAACAAGCACAGCTAAAGAGACTGAACAAAATACGTAATACAGCTAGACGACAAGGAGACGTTGTATGGTCGTCCAATCGTAAACAGTTTTCAAAACCAGCTGACAAACGCGTTGCCGCAGTACGAGGGTACGACGAAAAAAAAATTGAAGAGAGAAAGCCAAGGAATGAATGAGACAGAGACAGTAACATTCCACAGCCGACCGTCTACATCAAAGGCGTCACAATGACTGAATAAACGGAAGCAAAATTATAAAATAAACAACATATACCCCTGCGATATTAGGGAGGACTTATTAAGCACTGAACAGGATATAAAGCGAGACGCGCAGCAAACACAATGCCCTATTGTGACTGTGAACATAAACAGGTGTAAAATACAGATGCTAGTTGATACCGGCAGCCAGCTGTCAGTTCTTAACGCTGCATGGGTTCAACCCAACAAGAAATATTTTAAAAATACTGCAATTTTGCCCGTAAATAATTTAAATATTACAACAGCTACCAGTAAAAAAGAAAGAGTTAAACAACAAGCATATGTAACTCTAACATATAAAAATCTAGAATTAGAACACCCCATGATAATTATGCATAAATTGATTTATGATGGAATTTTAGGTATCGATATACTAAATACAATAAATGCTAAGATTAATATTAATGATAATATAATTGTGTGTAATTATAAAAATGTTCAATATGAATTAATGATGAACAGCGAGGAAGAAGAGTGCAAGGTAAGTGAAACACCTATTACTTTGTACAAGCCACAAATACAATATGGTCCAACTTGACATGTGAATGCGGTAGATGAAGGGATGACGACACAGGAAGAAGAGAAACTGCACGAATTAATAGAAGAATATAGTGATGTATTTAGTGAAGTACCGACGCAGACGACAGTATACGAGCACTCTATAGTTGTATCAGACCCTACAAAAGTCATTAGGAAGACATACCCTATCCCAATGCGATATGAGGAAGAGGTTGAACTAGAAATTCGGCGTATGATCGAAAGTGGAGTCATAGAGCGATCGAACAGCAACTTTCTGAATCCTCTAGTGGTAGTGAAGAAGAAAAATGGTGAGATACGTCTATGCCTTGACATGAGGGAGCTGAACAGTATTGTATTAAAGGAGTATGACTGTGCGCCAACTGCGGACGAATTATTTACTAAGTGTGAAGGAGCAAGGTATCTGACGAAGCTAGATTTACGCTCAAGTTTCTAGCAGATTCCAATTCGTGAAGAGAATAGAAAGTACACTGCTTTCCTGTATAAAAATAAATGCTACCAACACATGGTAGTACCCTTCGGATTAAGCACGAGTTTGGCAGCCATCGTAAAGTGTCTAGAAAGAGCCCTAGGACCTGAAGTGGAACCCTACACTATGATATTTGTAGATGATATCTTAGTTGTATCTAAAACGTTAGACGAACATATAAAACATCTAAGCACGATAGTCCACAAGTTTAGGCAAGCGAACATATCCCTTAACCTAGACAAGTGTGAATTTATCAAAACCTCTATCCAATTCCTAGGTCACATTATTTCATCCTCTGGTATTCAACCCGATCCTATCAAAATTTCCAGCATAACTAATTTCCCTATACCCGGAAATCTCAAAGAGTTAAGAGCATTCTTAGGACTCACAGGATACTACAGAAGATTCTCACCGTTATATGCAAGATATATGCAACCGCTTCTAGAGCTGACGAAGAAAGAAAAAAAAATGGAAGTGGGAGAAGAAACATCAAGATGCCTTTAACCAAGTGAAAGAGTTGTTCATCGAAAATATTATGTTACATCATCCTCAACGAGAAGGAAAATTCGTAATATACTCCGATGCTAGTAACTACGCAGTAGGAAGTGTACTATATCAACAAGATACAATGGGAGAGCACCGAGTTATTGCCTACGCCAGTAGAGTCTTCAAAGGAGCTGAAAAACACTACTCCACATCAGAAAAAGAAATACTTGCTATAGTATACGCTCTTAAGCAATTCAGATATTATGTTTATGGTACTCATTTTGAGATACATACTGACCACCAAGCATTATCATTTTTATTGAAATGCAAGATAACAAATGCCCGATTATTAAGATGGATTTTAGCCATTAGCGAATACTCATTCACCATTAAATACTGTAAAGGTAAAGACAATATTATAGCGGATACACTAAGCCGATACATCAAAGAAGAATGTGAAGAAGTTTATGTGAGCGAAAAGAAAGAAGTACGATTGTTATCAATTAAATTCAAAGAGAATGATGAAGTAAAACAAATGCTGAAAAACTTAGCACATCAACAAGATTTGGACGTGACGATAAGGGAGATGAAGGACCAAGAACAGATACCAAATCATTATAAGGTACTTAATGGAATTCTTTTCAGGTTAGTAAGACAAGACTGGAAGATAGTACTAACGAATGACATGCTACAAAAATTAATTCAACCAGCACATGAGAGTTTAGCACATGCTGCCGCTCTGAAATGTTATTTGAGTCTACGAGAAGATTTTACGATTAATAATATGTATCGAAAGATAAAGAAGGAGGTAAAGAAGTGTTATGAGTGTCAAACGGCGAAAGGGCCGAATTTACACACATATGTAGGAATGCAGAGTATACAGAAGGAGAACAAAGGAGAGCTAATTGCAGTGGATTTTCTGGGACCACTACCACGATCAAGTCGAGGTGTGAAGCACATATTGGTATGTATCGATGTGTTTTCCAAGGCAGTCCGACTGTACCCAATTATGCGACCCACAACCAAAGTTGTTCTAAAGATACTACTGCAGAAATATATTCCATTATATGGAAAAATGAAGAAGGTACTCAGTGATCAAGGTGTACAATTCCAAAGTGAAAAATGGGAGAGGACGTTAAGGGAAAATGGAATACAACCTGTACTCACATCCATAAGACATCCTCAAGGAAACCTTGCTGAGAGAGTTAACAAAGAATTAGGTAAATATTTACGAATATATTGCCATGATCAACACAATAAATGGGCAGAATATTTACCATTTCTTGAAAAAGCCATTAACAAAAATTATAGTGAAGCAACAGGATACACTCCCATGGAATTAGAAGAAGATAAGAAGCCAAACAGATTTTGGACTAAGTATATAAACAAACCTAATAACCAAAATGTACCTGTACCAATAAGTGTGAAAATTGAATACGCAAAGCAACGGATAAGAGAAAGAGGTAACAAGAGAGTAGAGAGATTTAATCTAACTCACAAGCTACAACCATTCAACGTAGGAGAAAGTATACTACTCAAAGCAAATCCAGTGGGAAAACGGAGTGATAATACGGCGAAGAAATTCTTCAGACTTTATAATGGACCGTATACGTTAAGACAGCGAGTAGGACAACACACTTTCATCGTATATGATGAGATACAGAAGAAAGAAATTGGTAAATTCCACGCAACGTCATTTAGGAAGTTCTACACATGAAAACGACGAGGTCAATGAAACCAGTCAGATCAGCTGTTTGTTAAAGCCACCCTACTACAAGGTCACGAGCAGTGAGCGTACAAAGAGGGGAGGTAAGACATTTGTATACACTCCAATTAAGGGTGAAATGACGAATATTATTCTTTATTATTTGTTACATTTTTTTTTGCAAATATAATAATAAATTTAAAAAAAATTATAATAAATAAATTTATTAACTTTTTTTTGTTACCAAGCAGAGGAATAATGCAACAGTACAAATAAGTGATGTACTGAGCATTGAATATAAAAATTTAAATTTACCTAATAAACTGTAAATAATTAATAATATATTAGAAATAAGCATGTCAGGGATTGCAAGCTTGGCTCAGACAAAAATATGAACAGGTGTTTCGACCTGAATCGACATGCACACACACACAAATGTAACTGAAAGTGTGTACACCAGTATTTTGCTAGTGTGTGTGAACGCAGGTCTATGCAACCGAGTTTGCCACCCCAAGATGAATAATTGCACAATTACTGTTTTTCTGTAATTATTCATAAACTATAATTAAGAATTAAAATCCAAAACCACAATAAAATGTAATAAAATTTACTAAATACTTTTAATAAAATTTTTAACAATTACTGTTATATTATCTATTTAATGTCCCGCGTGTGGACGCCAATTTAATAAAAAAACGAGTTGTACCCGTTTACGCCCAGCGATGGACGCCAATTTATCAAAATTTGGCTGTGCCCCAAGTTCTGGAGCGCCAATTTAACATTATAATATGCCCGACGTTGTGTGCGTCAATTTAACATTCAATTTATGCTGTTTATTTTATTCAGCATAAATTAATTGACATATTTTAATTTATGTGTATTTTCTCTTTTTAATTAATTAAGCCCCACTTTTGTTGTGGTGCCAATTTAACATTATTTTACTGTTTATTCTCTTTATCTCAGGGTTACAAAATAATAATAAATGCTCATTTCTACTGATAGGTCTTAAATTTATTCACATTAGTTTGCTGTTACTTGTAAATATTAAAATAGCACAAAATTCTACGTACTCATTAGTACTTGTAAATATATAAAATTAACACATTACCAAAATTTAATACTCATGGCTAAATCGTAAATATCAGACAATAATACATTAATAAAATTGAATACTCATTAAATTGTAAATATCAAAAATAATACATTAATAAAATTGAATACTCATTATTAAATTGTAAATATCAAAATAATAAATTAATAAAATTGAATATTCATTAAATTGTAAATATCAAAATAATAAATTAATAAAATTAGTTATCCAAACTCTCAATCTAATGGTTGCATATTAATATTAATAATCATTCATCAATTGCGTTTAGTACTTAAGTAAATTATAATGTTTAGCTTCATCTTATAAATTCTTAATATGGATATCTCTTAAGTTGTTACTATTTTTTGTAATTACGGATTCATTTAGAACTTGGAAATAAACATTACTCAAAAACTGATAAACAATGATAATTTTACTTCTAAACAAACTTTAGAATCGATTTCTTTAATTCCTTTACGATTACTTTATTGAATTTTTAGTGTGTGTGGATTCTTTGAGATGACAGACAGTGGATCTAAATTAATTAAGACATGTTTTACTATACTTGATATTCGAATATCCAATCACTCGGTGGTTGCGGTGATGATTCCCCCATGTCGATCATTCTAGAAATGTGCAGATAACTCCTGCAGATGATAGATGGCACTGGATGAATTCCACGATGTCACTCACAGACACTTCACTCACCAACTCCACACATTCGGATTATAATTTATGAATAAAAGTTAGCATTCTCTGTTGTACACCGACATCGTAAATTATTTCAAATCTGAACTAATATTATACGCACCTTTGTTGTGGTATGTCTGGTTATTAAGTGTTCATGAATGTAGTTTGTGTTGTTAATCGTTCTTAAAAGTTATTGTTGTAAAGTGTTCGTATACACTGAAATTACATTACTGTCTGGTTACTATTTGTTTCAGTTAATGTTCACTGGTAGGCTAATAGTGTGACTCTACTTCATAGTTCGTTGCTTGTAATGACTGTATTAATTTTTGTTATTAGTTCGAAAACTACCTTCTCACAGTGTGTATCGAATTATTCTAAGTTCGATAAAATGCTAATTTCTCCCGTCACGGACTTCACTCCGATCGCGTCCAAAATTTAGTTAGAACTCCTTGAGCGCGTTCCTGTCTCCTTCCTATATTTTCCTTACCAAATCTCCTACCAGACTTCTGATTCCAACGACGCCGTGTCCTTATTGGTTTCATATTTTTCCCTCCAAGTCCAAATACCACCTATCTTTTCAAAGGCGTTCTCTGATAGGGCTTCTGGTTCCCCACCAGATTCTTCCCTTGCTTCATATTTTGAGGTCGTTGTCATTTCCAGACAACGCAGCAATAAATTGTATCTGTCGTTTTTTCTAAAGTCTTCACTGACAACTCTGAGTTTCTCTTCCATTTGCATTGTTTCTCAACTTCGTCGCTCTGCCGTTATTATCTATTGTTGTTCAAGGGCCTCGCCTACCCTTCTTTGAAAGTTGGTTTTTTCTTTTAGTTGCCAGGCAACACCCCATCCTTGAGTTTGGGACGTACTCTCTGCGCTTTCGTTTCCAAGTAAGGTCAAAACCCTGTCATCGACCGCTGGAGTCCTTCAAATCAATCCACCCTTCGTCGCTTTCTCCTGACAGCTGGCGTACACTTGTATGCTTGACCATTGTTAAGCCTTTTCTCCTTTAATGGCTCTGTACACATTGTATGTAGTTTCCTATGGAATCAATGTGTTTTCACAAAAAACTGGTGTTCTACGTACCGGGAGCAGTGAACTCTGTTTGTTCACAGGGTATGCGTTGCAGCTGCCTACGAAATTTATGACCTGTCCGTCACTACAGCGTGCTTGCTCGTTCTCCTTTTGTCCCTTACAAAATATGTTTTCCACACATACACCCTTCGTTATTGCTTTCAGCGACATTCCTTACTGCTAATTATAAAATAAAACTTTTCAAAATTTTTTTGTGTTATATTGTCCCCAAATTTTGTCAGTTTGGATGGACTCTGTACATCCAAAATTGATCCAAAATTTTGCGCCCTTTCAGTAAGTTTTAAATGCCAAAATCTGCGTCCCAATATGCGTACTTTGTGTTGCCTTGTAGTGGCTCGTTCTTCATTGGACCTAGTATAGTGTTGTTTACATTTCCTCGTTGACCTATTCTCAGCGTAACAGAAAAAGGTTCGTTACATAATGGTAAACACACCCCATCCCCTCTAAAGTACTTTCGCTTTCGACATCCTAAATGAATCCGTTTTTCTTTCACTCTAATTAACATAGTATTATATTTACAAATTTATATTTAGTCAAAAATCTTAAATTAAATTTGTAATTCTCCTTAACTATTCTTCATATAATATTTCCATATCTACAAAATTCAATTACACAAATTATTCGATACTGGTATTAATATTTCTTGCCTTTAGGATTAATTTTCTTTGTATCCTTTAATACATTTAATTTTTATGTCACAAATTACTAAAATATGCATCAATATCTCCACATTAATTGACTTTAAAAAACTTACCACATATATTTAGAATTCTTAGTGACCATCATACTTTCTATCATCACTAAATTATAAATAGCACATTGGTATTAATAATAATAATGCGTATTTCTATATCCTAATTCACTATAGTTTTCTAACCTATTTTATTATTACTGTCTCTGGTTAGTCCATATTTTCTGATATCTCGCTAGCATTTTCACACAAAAAAAACATTTTTTCTTTTCTATTTACTAACATCTTGGAACACAATTATATTATACAATCTTATACTAAGCTTGTAAATTGTCCTTACGTAAACATGATCTTAAATACATACAACTTGAAAAGTTCTCTCACAATTCTATTAATTGTCTTCACACACATATATATATATATATATTTTTTAAACATATACCCTTCTATCTTCTTCACTCTTATTGACATCTATTATCATTAATTGTTTTATTCATAATCATTAACATGACATTTATTGACTATGACAACTAATCGTTAAAATAATTCATTTTATACACTTGCTTTCTTATTACTATTTTTTTTTTTTTATCTCATGTTACTACTAAGACATTTCATTAATTGTTCTAGCAAATTATACAAATTCTTTTACATTTTTGTTAGGCCCCCCTAAGACGCTGAATGATATTTCTATTTTATACAAGGCAATTGCAAACGATCTACCTACCAGGCATCTGGACATTATTACATAACCCCGTACCCCTTTACTTGCAGTTCCCAGAGATTGGATATCGGTGCTTTGGGTATATTCTTAATAATCCCATTCCAAGCATTCCTTAATCACAGCTACTTCAGCCTTCTGGTGCCTTTTGGTCGAGGAAATCCCATTTTTTTTTTTTTCTCGGGTTCATCATGTTGTTATGCCCTGGTGGTGCTTTTGTTTCAATCCATATCAATTATTTCCTGGGTATGCATAACTCTCATTTGTTTATCCATTCGTGACCTTCATTCCTTAATGATCAATTTCCTTCTGCTCCTTCGTATAACTCATCTTACTATTTAATTCGCTATTAATTTTCTTCATTAATATTCCGTACTTTCACGGCAATGTTTTTATTTACCATTTATTTAATTTTATTCATATTATATTCATATCTATTTATTTTCTTCGGTTAATGTAATCTTACACAACCAGTCTTATCTAAGGTATTTTACCCAATAGTATCTAACTTAGTTATTAAATTTTCGGACATTCTTAAGATTGTTTTCTTTAATCCGTTACATTTAATTACTTTTAATTTTCTATTTGTGGAGGCATAGTTGTACGTTTTGTTAAGTGAGTTCCGTTACAACACATTTTGTTGGTAATTAGTAAGGGTATTGAATTCGTGAGTTTCGTTTCACACTTACCCTGCAGTCGGCCGTTGACACCTAAAGAATTTATGACCTGTCTCTCTCTCTCTCTTTTTATGAGGGTGTGTTGATGCCATCCTTTTCGACAACTTCCCTCAGGCACATTACCATTACTTATGTACGCTCGGGGGTTTTTTTCTCGTTTCTTCGTTAGTTCCTTAATAGCGCGTTCACTAACTGTTTGTGACTCGTTTTTTTTTTCTCTAGCTTTCCTTCCCGCGTACTTGTGTAATAATGTTTTGAAGTTTTCGAGACTTCTAAGAAATCTCATCTCCATCGCTTGAAATCTTCCTTTCGTTCTCGTACCAATCTTTACAATATTCTTGAATGGTCCAGCAACTTTCATCTCTTTTCTCTTTCGTGCTAACGCAGTTCGCCCTTGATACTCATCAGAACGGTTTTTCATCTTCTTAATCTCAGGTTTGGTTTCAAAAATTTTACGTACTTCCCCAGTCCTACTTCTAATTTTTCTATCAGTACTGGTAATATTAATTGTAGTACTCAATTTTTTCTTTTTAGTTCTCTGCTTTCCTTCAGCCTTCGTGTTAGATAAATCAATTCTCAGGTGGTAACCCTCATACACATTACCATTTGCTTCCAACGCACGATATGCATTATTTTCATCAGTAAAACGTACATATGCATGGATATTTGTCCTGTCTTTATGAAACACTTTCTTAATAACAGTACGTCTTTTGGGAAATCGTGGATCAGATACTGCAGCATATCGCAATCTCGTATTTACAACCGTACCAAACTTCCTGAAATATTTGATTATTTTCTTTTTTGTAGTTGTGTTTGGTAAGTTGCTAACAAACACAGTACAAGTGTCTTTATCATCTTCATATCTACCATTAATAATTGTAGAGCTTTCTTTTGATCTTGAAGCATGATGTCCAGACAATGCTTTAGTTGTTGAAGATTGATACTCGGTGTCAATTTGATCCATAGTATTTCCATCTAATTTGTTTTCTTCCATTTTTTCTGATTGTTTTTGTAAATCAGTACCCACCTGGTGGAATTGTCCTCGTAAATCTCTTCTCATTAACTCTATTTCTTTGTCTAATTTCTCGAAGAGTTGTTTACCTATTTCTTCATTCTGTTTTTTCGTTTCTTCAATTTTTTCGTCTATGTGCTTTCTTGTTTCTTCATGTAATTTTTTCGTTTCTTCTATCTGTCTTATTGTCTCTTCATGTAGTTTTCTTTGTTTTTCATCTCTCTTCCTTTCCGATTCTTCATTTTGCTTTTTCGATTCTTCAAATTGTTGTTTCATCAATGCCATTAACATTTGAAAATTTGCTTCAGATGACTGCGACTGTGATTGCGGTCCCCCGGCCCTAGTTTCTACACCGGTTGTTGAGCTTTCTTCATTCATTACGTTTCCATCCTCAGGCTGCTCATAGCCCATCTGGTTATTGATATCAAACTCATTTGAATTCTCTCCACTAGATGCCATTTTAGCTTGACTTCGGGTTATCATTCAGAGACTTAGAGACCGATATACGACAACAATAATATAGCTTAAGCTACTTACATGTACTTATTTTAAACTTATTGCTAGCCACTGTCTTTCACTGCCCTAGATTATTATTTTATCAAGCCATGCGGTGCGGCGCCAGTTTAACAATAAACTAGTTGTACCCATTACGCCCAGCGATGGACGCCAATTTAACAATTTTTTACGGTGCCCCAAGTTCTGGAGCGCCAATTTAACATTATAATATGCCCCACGTTGGGCGCCAATTTAATAACATTTTTAACAATTACTGTTATATTATCTATTTAATGTCCCGCGTGTGGATGCCAATTTAATAAAAAAACGAGTTGTACCCGTTTACGCCCAGCGATGGACGCCAATTTATCAAAATTTGGCTGTGCCCCAAGTTCTGGAGCGCCAATTTAACATTATAATATGCCCGACGTTGTGTGCGTCAATTTAACATTCAATTTATGCTGTTTATTTTATTCAGCGTAAATTAATTGACATATTTTAATTTATGTGTATTTTCTCTTTTTAATTAATTAAGCCCCACTTTTGTTGTGGTGCCAATTTAACATTATTTTACTGTTTATTCTCTTTATCTCAGGGTTACAAAATAATAATAAATGCTCATTTCTACTGATAGGTCTTAAATTTATTCACATTAGTTTGCTGTTACTTGTAAATATTAAAATAGCACAAAATTCTACGTACTCATTAGTACTTGTAAATATATAAAATTAACACATTACCAAAATTTAATACTCATGGCTAAATTGTAAATATCAAACAATAATACATTAATAAAATTGAATACTCATTAAATTGTAAATATCAAAAATAATACATTAATAAAATTGAATACTCATTATTAAATTGTAAATATCAAAATAATAAATTAATAAAATTGAATATTCATTAAATTGTAAATATCAAAATAATAAATTAATAAAATTAGTTATCCAAACTCTCAATCTAATGGTTGCATATTAATATTAATAATCATTCATCAATTGCGTTTAGTACTTAAGTAAATTATAATGTTTAGCTTCATCTTATAAATTCTTAATATGGATATCTCTTAAGTTGTTACTATTTTTTGTAATTACGGATTCATTTAGAACTTGGAAATAAACATTACTCAAAAACTGATAAACAATGATAATTTTACTTCTAAACAAACTTTAGAATCAATTTCTTTAATTCCTTTACGATTACTTTATTGAATTTTTAGTGTGTGTGGATTCTTTGAGATGACAGACAGTGGATCTAAATTAATTAAGACATGTTTTACTATACTTGATATTCGAATATCCAATCACTCGGTGGTTGCGGTGATGATTCCCCCATGTCGATCATTCTAGAAATGTGCAGATAACTCCTGCAGATGATAGATGGCACTGGATGAATTCCACGATGTCACTCACAGACACTTCACTCACCAACTCCACACATTCAGATTATAATTTATGAATAAAAGTTAGCATTCTCTGTTGTACACCGACATCGTAAATTATTTCAAATCTGAACTAATATTATACGCACCTTTGTTGTGGTATGTCTGGTTATTAAGTGTTCATGAATGTAGTTTGTGTTGTTAATCGTTCTTAAAAGTTATTGTTGTAAAGTGTTCGTATACACTGAAATTACATTACTGTCTGGTTACTATTTGTTTCAGTTAATGTTCACTGGTAGGCTAATAGTGTGACTCTACTTCATAGTTCGTTGCTTGTAATGACTATATTAATTTTTGTTATTAGTTCGAAAACTACCTTCTCACAGTGTGTATCGAATTATTCTAAGTTCGATAAAATGCTAATTTCTCCCGTCACGGACTTCACTCCGATCGCGTCCAAAATTTAGTTAGAATTCCTTGAGCGCGTTCCTGTCTCCTTCCTATATTTTCCTTACCAAATCTCCCACCAGACTTCCGATTCCAACGACGCCATGTTGTCCTTATTGGTTTCATATTTTTCCCTCCAAGTCCAAATACCACCTATCTTTTCAAAGGCGTTCTCTGATAGGGCTTCTGGTTCCCCACCAGATTCTTCCCTTGCTTCATATTTTGAGGTCGTTGTCATTTCCAGACAACGCAGCAATAAATTGTATCTGTCGTTTTTTCTAAAGTCTTCAGTGACAACTCTGAGTTCCTCTTCCATTTGCATTGTTTCTCAACTTCGTCGCTCTGCCGTTATTATCTATTGTTGTTCAAGGGCCTCGCCTACCCTTCTTTGAAAGTTGGTTTTTTCTTTTAGTTGCCAGGCAACACCCCATCCTTGAGTTTGGGACGTACTCTCTGCACTTTCGTTTCCAAGTAAGGTCAAAACCCTGTCATCGACCGCTGGAGTCCTTCAAATCAATCCACCCTTCGTCGCTTTCTCCTGACAGCTGGCGTACACATGTATGCTTGACCATTGTTAAGCCTTTTCTCCTTTAATGGCTCTGTACATATTGTATGTAGTTTCCTATGGAATCAATGTGTTTTCACAAAAAACTGGTGTTCTACGTACCGGGAGCAGTGAACTCTGTTTGTTCACAGGGTATGCGTTGCAGCTGCCTACAAAATTTATGACCTGTCCGTCACTACAGCGTGCTTGCTCGTTCCCCTTTTGTCCCTTACAAAATATGTTTTCCACACATACACCCTTTGTTATTGCTTTCAGCGACATTCCTTACTGCTAATTATAAAAGAAAACTTTTTGAAATTTTTTTGTGTTATATACTGTGTACGAAAACCACGCGAAAGTGACACACCGTACGAGTGTAATAATGAAATAACTGTGTACAAATCGAAAGGGTTAAGTTGCAATGTCAAAAATCACAGTGAACATGTGTTGTAAAAATAGTTATAAGATAAGTATAAGAGTATACTTACAGGACTCTGCAATTCACAGAAATATAAGAAATAGCGAATTTGACAAAGAGTGGGGGAACTGAATCCAGAGACAGTTTCTGACATGTCGATTTCGTACCACTGCAGGTGTCGACCAAGACATGGGTATAAATAGGACACGCAAGCTACAGTGGTTCTCTTTCTTAAATCATCCACGGTGCAGCGGGAGCTTATGCCCGTCCGCATGGCGTATTTATTTTTTTTGTAAATAATTTAAATTTTCCAGTTACATACAACTATGTAACTAAGTTGTAAAGACAATCATTTTTAAATAATAACAGCAGTACATAAGAAGAATTACATAAGAAGATCCATTGACGTCAGAAACAGCACGAGGAGAGTTCCAGAGAGTGATACGACGCTGGACAAGAGGAGAGTTCCAGAGAGTGATTCGACGCTGGACAAGAGGAGGTGATTCGACGCTGGACAAGAGGAGGTGATTCGACGCTGGACAAGAGGAGGTGAGAGACAGCCGACGCTGGACAAGAGGAGAAGAGAGACAGCCGACGCTGGAGTGCGAGACGAGGACAACTACAGATGGATCAAAATGATCGGGTATGATTGACGACAATAAGGTGATAAACAACTTATTTATATCTTAATCACACAATGAACTCAAAGACAATTAAAGACATTTCTATTTTATTTAAAAGTAAGAGCCAATGTTTCTTGTAAAGTAGAATTACAATCATTGATGTTTTAGAAATACGATTAACGTAACAAGAGCTCAAATTAATATGAAATAAAATGAATACAAAGCATTTAAAAAAAAACAATTAGTATTTGAGATAAAACAGTACTGAGAAACAAAAGATAAATTCAATAACTATTAATATTTTGAGTACATTACAATATATAAAAAGAGATTTAAATATTGATATTTTGAAACACATTAATCGACTGAGTAGTCTGAAAATGAGATTTTTCTGTAATACAATAATTAGTAGAATAGAATATTTAGTCAGTAAGGATGTATATAGCATAAGCCTTACGGCTTAATAACAAATAATAACGAATGTTTTAAATCGAAGTCAGTGCCATGTGCACAAATTTTAATAATATCAAATAAATTTGAAATACCGTTACAAGTTACATAGAGTTCTTATTGCAGATACACCTGAAACCCAATTTAAATGTTATATTGTTACATAATTTGTCAATCTTGAACGTGAGACCGGTCACGCTAAATTTGTGTATATGTATTGTTATTTATGTATATGTATTGTTGCATATTTGGCTCCCAAAGAACGTGGGGCTATACAAATTAAAGTACATATAAAAATTCACACACATAAATACGTTGCATATATTAGGCACTCCAAGATCGTGGGGCTATTCCAACACAAATAGAAGTGTATTTGTATTTGAAATTAAATGTAACAAAATAAATACGTAACTATATATATATATATATATATATAAATAAAACACTACCAACTCAGACCACAAGATATTATAGGTAAAAATGATACACACACAAAATTAATGACTACCTATGGGTTCGTCCATATCCAGCAAACTAGCAGAAATCGTTCTACAACACTTGCAAAAAACAAGAATCCTCACAAACAATAACAGACACTCACATAAAATACTATAGTGGCACAGGCACGTTGATAACATCATACTTCTATACAAGGGAAACACGAGACAATGTGAACAGCTACTAACCCACATAAACAAAATACAGAAAAAACATAATCTTCCCTGCTGAATACAAAAACAACAATAACATAAACTTCCTAGACCTCACCATTACAAAACTAGAACACAGTCATAAATTCAGTATATACAGAAAACCCATTATACCGGTCATATGAGATACTGATACATAACTCCTCCAATCACTCAATACAACACAAAATATCTGCCTTCAGAACCATCATACACAGACTAAACAACATCCCACTAGACTAATGAGACTAATTAAACACAGATATCTAGCAGAAGCCAATTGATACAATAAAACAAAAACAATAATTAACCCCTACACAAAACAAAGACAGAAAACAACAAATTCATAACACTAACATTTTATATCAATAATCACACTGGAAAAAAAGATACAGAATTGCATACAGAACTACTAACAAAACAGAACACACACTGTCAAAAAATACACACAAACAACAACAAAAATTTGGTTTACCTGGTGTGTACAAATTAAACTGCTCCGGATGTAACAAACTCTACAGAGGCCTGGCAGGACACGGCTTCAGAGATACATAGAACACATAAATGCATTTCACTCCCCCACCGAACCCACCTGTGCAAACCATCTCATTGAGGCAGACCACACATACACGAACGTAAACAGTAACATAGAAATTCTACATCTACACACAAAACGCCGAAAACTAGACACTCTTGAACAACTAGAAATATTCAAACACACAAAAACGCATAGAAAAAACATCCTAAACGAAGAGACATCATTTAAATCACACATACTATTATATTATATACCGCACACACAAAAATGATCTTTTGAATGACACACAGTGGGGCCAGAAACCTAAAAGCTGTCCAAAAGTCGAAAAATAAAGTTACTATTTAGGTAGTTTGAATTATAAGGATGGTTAGAGTAACAGTCCAAGATTCAGCGTGTACAGGTGAATGGTCGAAAAAACTCTCACCAACCCTAAAAAAAAACAATTGTAAAGAGACCTTCTCGAGTGGAGCACGTTCAGCACGCAGTGGTGAGTCGACACTGCGTCTCTGTTAAAAGCCCTAGAAACTCGAAAAATCGTCCGATTTTAATTCTGAAAAAATGGAATCATTAGTTAAAAGTAAGCAGATATCACATACGTTTCATGAAAGTTAACTAAAAATAAGCAATGTGGTATTTGCAATTGTTTGGCGCGTAAAAAGAATTACATTATTTATGCAGGAAACATGTTTTTAATAATAAAAAAGTAATATAATCAAGCAGAGTTGAATGGAAAAACCTATTTTAGTGTGAAGCTTATACTATTTACTAACGAAGAAAACTAATGACTAATAGCTTAAAGTAGCACAATACATATATACCATTAATTTGTTTAAAGCTATGTTAGTCGCGTGGCACTAACAACATGAGAAGGGTCCCATGAAACTCAATTCCACTTGCTATGTCTTTTGAAATATAAAGGTTTTTGCAGTAAAATATTTATATTATCTTTCAACAACACCCACAGAACTTAGAGAATTAAATTTATATTCTGCAATCTTCACGAAAAAGTAAACTGTAGTGAAGCATATCATTTACCGTATGTAAGTGGAAAAGAGATAGAACGTTTCGACTGGCTTAAAACGTGGCGATTTGCTTATGAAGGAAGAACCCACCTCTAGTTTTAGGCACTCACCAATCGTAGCAGGTGCATGGGAAATTTCATGAGGCAAATGTAGTCTAACATGCGCAATGTGTTGTAACGCTCTATAGCGCGCGTCTATGGGAGGCTCATTAGACAAAGTGCAAAATTTATTTTGCAAAACCACCTTTAATTTGTTAATGAAACGCTATCTTCGGAAAACCCCCAAACGTAAAAAATGTGTAAGAGTAAAAAAATTAACAATTTCTTATTAATAATTTTTTCAAAAGACGCATGATTTTTGAATTAGTTGATGAAAGAATGAAAACTGTGATTAAAGATTTTGCGAAAAATCAATAAGTTATTTTGGTAAAAAAAACTCGAGTTTTATTTTATTTTTTGCAAAATATTGTATGGGATATCTGATTTCATTTGATATTGAAAAATTCTGTTTCATTTTTTTAACCTCAACTTATTTGCATAGATTAGGCCTAGTAAAATTTAAAACAATAAAAATGTCATTTTTTTAACATTTATATTCCTTGGAAGTAATACAATATACATTTCTCAAGTAATTTTTTAATACTTTTTAAAATAAATATTTAATCAGAATTGATGCTTAATAAATCATTTAATTATGGTATTTTATATAAATATTTCAATAGTTAGCAGCATTTTTTTGCTACAGTGATTTTCTTAATTAACTTAGAATATTTTGAGCAATAATTTTTTCTAAAGTATACCATCCTATTCTTTCATACAATAATACTTTTTCTTGTTCTTCACTACTACATTTACTTTGGGGTAGGCTACTTATCTAACTCGCGAAAGTCTATGTTCAATTTTACAATATTAATTATTAAACAATAATTATATATTCTCCGTTATAAATTAATTATCATAATTTTTAATATTTAATAATTAATTTTAAATATATTAGCATTATTAATTAATATCTGTATATATTCTGTGCCTCAAAGGGTAAATTTTTAAAATAACAGTGACATTATATATTTTTAATTAATCACCTTAAAATTATTTGACAAACATTTCTTTCTTTGTCTGTGCTTTTCTAAAACAATTTTGTAATCATATCATTTTTTCATTTGCGAATTTAAGTCGTAATCAGCGATAATCAGAAATGAAAAAATTTGATTTTATTAATATTAAATGTTTGTAACTTTTCCGGATGCCAGCATATCCGAATACATAATTTGGAAGACGTACTTTTGCGTATGTTAGTACATTCAGACCCATTTGTTTCAAGTCTGCGAAATATTCCTAAAAAAAAATTAAATGCCTATCAACCGAAGCAGCCTTGCTACTTCCACCCTAAATTCCAGGTGTTATTGATGTTGGTTCGTCATCTGTATCCTCAATGGACCAAGATTCCGATGATTCTATTGACGATGAAGAGTAGCGTAAAATTATAAATATTTTTAAAATGAAATTTTATATTTGTAATTTCTAATCATTCAAAATAAATATTTTTTACATGCTTTGAATTTGTTGAATATTTAGTATTTAGTGACCCCAAAAACCAATAAACAATTCATTTTTCCAATTTTGTCCGCCATGTTGGAACCGCCATTTTGTTTTTTGAAATTTGGACTTCAGATTCGTAAGCAGCGATCATAAAAACCTATAAGCAATCCTTTTAGGGGGACAAATATGATATTTTACTAATTTTTATCCGCCATTTTGTTTTTTGAAATTTGGATGTCAGATTCGGAATCAGCGACCCCAAAAACCTACAAGTACCAAATTCTAGATCGATTTATAAATGCCTTCATATTTTGGCCAGCTTTTTGGCATTCGGCCCCACTGTGCGACGGTGCCATCACCAAAAGCAGGACGGACAGCGCTCCTAGCGGCAGCACCTGACGAAGCTCTAACAGAGCGAAAACTATAGTGCAGCCGGCCGTTGTCCGGCCCTGACGTTTCTCGTGATCGAGAGTACAGTGTTGCCGACACGTACAGACGGAATTTTCGTGCGCTCGCCGGTCGATTTTTATGATAACAGAATAAAAACTAATGCGAACGCGTATATAAATAATTTTACATAAAACGTAGATCACATCTTTCGTTAATGTACACAGCTAGCGTAGATCACAAAGAAACTAATGCGAACGCGTATGTAAATCATTTTACACAAACGTAGATCACATCTTTCGTTAATGTACACAGCTAAATAATTATAATTATATAACTAATGCGAACACATATGTAAATCATATATACAGTACATTACCACAGACTATAAGAATATCATTAAGATTACTGTATAATGAAAGTGTATCAAATGAAACAGACTCTACTCTACTTACATTCTGTTAATACTCAAGTGGAAAGACCCCACACTCCTCGTAAATGTCGATTTCTGCGGCCTCATCACTGGAATCACTGCTGTCGTTATCCAAGGAAATAATTAACTGTTCCACTATACCGTCGGCTTCCTTTGCTTGCTGCAGAACTTTCCAAGTGTGAGCGACAACACTTATCCACTGACACATGTTGGATTCCTTGCTGCACTAGGTGTTCGACATACGTGAGGCGGAAAGTCGTGTTATTTTCTGCAACATAATCTTTCACTTGTGCCCAAATTAGTTCAATGGAATTGAAGTGGCAGTGATAAGGTGGGAGTCTAATAACAATGTGACCGTGAGCAGTGGCGATAGAGTCTATTTCATAAGTGCAGAATCGAGGTTTATAAAATTTTACACTCTGTATCAGCTCTGCTTTCATGTCTGCAGATACCCCTGGTACATCATTTTCCACCAACCATTTCAGAATGATGTCTTTCCTGTCTTTCATTGTTGGTGCTTTGTTTAATTGCACAGAGTGGTAGGGAGCGTTGTCCATAACAATTACAGAATTGGCACTTATGTTCGGCAGAAGAGTACTTTTAAACCAGTTCGTGAAAGTCTTCCCATTCATTTCTTCGTGATAATCACGAGTGCTCTTTGACCTGAAAAGAAGCATTGCCCCCGGAACAAATCCATGCACACTACCTGCATGAAGCAGAATACGTCTACTTCCTTTTCCAATGGTCGCTTTAAATGTCCTTGCTACAGTATCGTCTGTCCAAGCCAGTGATTTTGTGTGTCCGACATTTACCCACGTTTCGTCTAACCACACCACTTTTTCGGGACCGATGTTCAGAATCTCCCTCAAAAATCTACCACGCCATGCCACAGTCTCAATTCTTTCCATCACAGCTCGCCTCCCTGAGAATTTCTTATATCTAAAACCAAGTTGTTTTAGCACTATACTCAAGCTGGTTTTTCCGCCACCGAATAAGCTAGCTTCTTTCAAAGAAACGAGGAGCTTCTCACGAGTAGGAAATTCCTTCCTCATATAATACTGATGAATATGCTGTCTTATCGCGTCCTTCTGAAATGTATCGAGTGATGTCTTGGAACTGGGTCGTGGTCTTTGCTTTCCAGGAGTACGTAGCACTTCAGAAGGCGTATTAAAATCCAATGGACACTTTTCTTTTGTCACACTTTTAACGGTTGTTTTTCCCACCTTCAAAGCGTCACAAACTCTATCTACCACTTTTGTCACAGGGAGAAGAGGTCCTCCATTGTCTCGCTCCTTCTCAAAATATTCACGCAATCTGTATATAAATTCACGGCTTTGGCTCTTAAAAGAGGCGATTTTTTCTTTTTCGATTCTGACGAACCACTGGCCATATTACTATATCAATAATAAGGCTTACAGACACCGTAAATCGCTCAAGCACGAAACAACACAAGAAATTCACTGTACTAACACAAAGAACTGACGCTCTTTCGCCACGTGCTTCGCATAAAAAAAGGAAGTGGCGACATCGCGCTAACTTTAGCAGACGCTAATAGCTGATTGGTTCTAGCAGAAAACTTTCACAACTGGTGCCCACCCCTCTCCCAGCATTGCAAACTGCGGTTGAATTATTCTTCGCATTAGAGGTGGGCTAAACTGTTATTTTAAAATACTAGGTATGAAAATACAGTTCCAAAAAAATAACAGGTACGAATACCTGTTATTATATACTATATATACATAACCTATATTAATAATATTATCCTTTGTAAGTAACTCGTTTTGAGGTTCCTGCAGGTCTCCTATGTAATATCTTCAAATAAATACACTGCAAGTAAGTTTATTTTCACCTAGGTAAACCTATTAATATATTAATAAACCTACTTGCTGTGTATTTATTTGAAGATATTATATAACCTATACTATATAATTTGTTATAAGAAATAAATTGAAACTAAAAGTATGAACAGTGTTACTTTACACTGTGACTTTATTAAACTATTACTGTTTAAATGAAAATAAGAAACAAGAGAATTTATAGGCCTATCTCCCTTTGGGAATACCAATTTAAGTTTTCACTAGTAGTAAACAAACTAACATTGATTAGACAAATCAGTTGCGAAACCAGGGGCAATTAAATAATTTAGAGTAGGCCTATACGTAATACCACACAAAAAAATTTAAAAATAGGCAGTCATTGAGGACTGCCGACAGAAGTGAAAACTTAAAACTATGAAATAACAGTGGTTTTTTTTGGATATTCAAATTAATTGTAGTATCAAAAATTAAAATTTTTTGTAAATTAAAATCTTTAACATCAGTCTGGTTTTCACATCTATCGGCACTCCGAGCAACAATTATATACATTTTTATATGGTTTACTTATTAATTACTAATTCGCGGCAAAAATACTATCGAACAACTAGAAATTTGTTTTACCACGCTAGTAAGATAACTCCTAAGCCACTATGAAATACTCATTGCATGATGTATGGCAGAGGTCAAATATCAAAAATAAAAAATAAATAATATCAAATTTTTAAACGGAAATATTGATACGAATATTGGAAATATTTGAAAATATATGCTTTGTTTATGTTATTTATTTTTCTATATAAAAATATTAACATATTTAGTACTCACTTTTGTACTGCACAGTGATCCTACATTTGAACATTTAAAATAATGATCAAACTAAAACACAATTTAAACAATGCACAGTATACACACATTAAACTTTCCACGTAGTCAATTTAACTTTACTTATATACATATACACAGCACTAATGTTACAATCTTACAATAATAAAAAAACTATTAAAAATACATACATTAGACATGACGAAAAACCCTAGGTTAACAGCCAGACGGACAAATAACAATTATGTAAATATCATATAATATAGTATAAGTAATTAATAAGAATAAAAATAATGTAAAATAGATCATAAGTATTGCGTTAATTGTTAATACGGAAAGCCAAAATCGCGCTAGGGATCGAACACGCGATAGCAAATTCGGCAGTGTAAGAAACACCAAAATAAAGTAAGTAAACAATAAAAGTGTGTTAAATAGTATAAATAATAGTATTACACACAAGTATAATCTACACTTTCACTGCTGGCCACGCGCAACACGTCATACTTATAGCTACAGATATACTGTTAACATTAGCATGCCGACATTATCATGTTGGCATTAGCATGTCGGTGACGCGAACACATAGGATTTTACCCATCCAAAAATCGCCCAACGTGCCTATAGAAGTTTTCACTTCAATAATGTGAAAAAACATCAGAAACGTATAATAAAAACATAACAGTAAGCCACAAGAGTGAATGAGAATAAACAAAATTTTACAAATAAAAATAAAAAAACAAACTGTAATAAAATAAATATAAATACACAAATAAAAACTTATAAATAATAAGCAACAACAAAAGTAAATTAAATGCATTACAGATATTTAAGGAACAGGACTAGATAAAGTGCATAAATGTCCATTACAACAATCTCATCATTTATGTGAGATGTGTAGTGAAGTTAAAATCACATTAATATAAAGTATAATATAGCTTATCAACATCAGCCACTCTATAGGTTATAACTCAATATAATTAAATACAACTATTTCACTAACGACTCGGAACACAAAGTTTTTTCGAGTAAAAACATAAAGTTTTACCAACCGATTTTAGTTACAAGTTGGTGACTAGTATAATATATAATTTATTAGCATATAATCTGTATTATATATCTGCATATCACACGAGAATAAATGTAACAGCAGGATGAATTATTTCCTTTATTAAAAACAGCTTCGTCTCTTTGCGCAGAATGAAGTATACAGGACGTAAAAGTGGCTCGTACTGTAGTCCCTACTCGAAATATGCTAGATACTACCTGTCCTAAAATACTAGATGTTCCTAAATTATTAGGTGTTACTAAAATACTACTGTTACTCTGGAACGCGTTGTTCCTTGTGTATCGGTGATACTACTAGTATTTGAAATACCTAATATTTTAAATACGCGTTACTGGCTGTTCCTTGCGTTCCAGCGATATTTTTGTACGCCTAGTATTTGGCCTTGGCATATTCGTTTACGTGATCTTGCGTACTTTTTGTGTGTGTGTCTGCGTAGGTACGTAGGGGGTGTGCCTCGACTCGGAACAGCGAGGGCGGCGTGTCTCGACTCGGAACAGCGTCGCCGCGAATAACAGGTATTTCAACTTTTCAGTCACTGGAACATCCGTTCCACAAAAATATCGTTCCAAAATACATATTACAGGTATATCGGCCCACCTCTACTTCGCATATCAGAACTCAAGTCTTGTAGCAGCAAACTACAGTAGAATTAAAAACATTACATTAAACCGAACCAGAGTGTTTTAAGGTTAAAATTTAGCAGAATAGTGTCTATCACTATAATATTGACGGCTCGGAACACTAAGTTTTTTATAAGTAAAAACGTAAAGTTTTACCTTACAGCCTAAACCGGCTTTCACCTATAGAAGGCTTCATCAGAGGCTGACGTTAGTAGTGCTGTTCGTCTTGTTGTTGGTGACGAGATAGTTTTTCGAAAGATCGAAGCTGTGTGTGTGTGTGTGTGTGGTGAGATGTGTTCGAATAATGCGTGCGATTTGAATTGTGTCTGTTCGTTTAGGATGTCGTTTTTATTTGTTTTTGTGTGTTTGTATATTTCTAATTGTTCTAGAGTGTCTAGTTTTCGGCCTTTTGTGTGTACGTGTAGTATGTTCATGTTATTGTCGAGTCAGTTTACTGACTCCTACACAAAACAAACAACAGACAAAGACAGAAAACAACAAATTCATAACACTAACATACATCAACAAACAAACAGAAAAAATTGCCCACAAATTCAAAAAAGCAGGATACAGAATCGCTTACAAAACTACTAACAAAACAGAACACACACTATCAAAACGCATGCCCAAAGCACAAAACAAATTCGATCTACCCGGTGTATATAAGCTAAATTGTTCAAATTGCAATAAATTCTACATAGGCCAGACAGGACGTAGCTTCAAACAGAGATACATTGAACACACAAAAGCACTCCACACCACTACAGAATCTACCTTCGCAAACCACCTCATTGAAGCAAACCACACATATAAAAACATCGACAATAACATGAACATACTACACGTACACACAAAAGGCCGAAAACTAGACACTCTAGAACAATTAGAAATATACAAACACACAAAAACAAATAAAAACGACATCCTAAACGAACAGACACAATTCATATCGCACGCATTATTCGAACACATCTCACCACACACACACAGCTTCGATCTTTCGAAAAACTATCTCGTCACCAACAACAAGACGAACAGCGCTACTAACGACAGCCTCTGATGAAGCCTTCTATAGGTGAAAGCCGGTTTAGGCTGTAAGGTAAAACTTTACGTTTTTACTTATAAAAAACTTAGTGTTCCGAGTCGTCAATATTATAGTGATATATAGTTAAGTAACGGACACGTCATGCACAACGAAATCCAAGAATAGTGTCATTTACAGTAGAATTTCGAGGTTCTGTTCACAACTTCAAAACGCCACAGTTGGCAATGCTAGTTTCTATATTTCTCTCTCTTTCTCCCTTCTCTTTCTACGCGGAACGTCAGGGCCGGACACTCATCGACTCGACTATAGTTTAGGCCATCATGCAGAAAATGTATGTCTGTGATCCGAAAAATAATTTGTGATCCGAGTCGGTAGTGTTATACACACACACACACAATTAATTAATAACAACGGACACGTCATGGTTAACAATATCCAGGAATAATTTTGAAAAGTGGAAACTTGTTTGAAAAGTTCAGTCAGCTACAATCACACAATACTAAATTATATTAACATGACTTTAGTTTTCGTACTTTTTAAGAACAAAAAGGTAAAATAAACATCAATATTATTGTCAGTCAATTAAAAAGGAATTTAAATACCTGCTTGACAATGTGAAAAATTAAAAAACTGAACATCACTGTCACTCGAAAACTCTATGCACAGAATAATCATTAAAAATTACTGTTGACAATGAGCTAGAGTTAGCAGTTATTTAAAACCGGCTATCATTTAATAAGATGCAAATTAATTTTGCGTTATTACTGTTAGTCTTTAATTTACTGCGAACCTCGTGCGTGGTGGAATCGACTTTCTTTCAACAGCTTGTGCTTTAGGAACTGGTTTAGTCGAAATTGATGATTTCCCTCTGGCAGGTGGTGGTTGAGGCATGGAAGGCGACATAGGCCTGCCCCGAAGTACTCCTCCACCCATACGACTGCTGGCTCTGCCGCCTCTTTTTGACATTTGTAAAGGTTTACTAAAATTTTGTAAGGTTTGTAAAGGAAATTTTGAACAACAGTCAGATCCAGTGCCACTTTAATTGAAATGGTCAATCACAAACTGATTTATACTACACATATACTAATAATGCACTGAATAGACAATTCCAAATTGTCAAGAGACAAAAAAAATCTATTTTTTTTTAGAATGTTTCTACTTTATAAAATATATCTAGTTCTGAATTTCTGTTTATCACCATTATAACTTCATTTTTAAAAATTTCAGAACTGCCTAAATAATTTGGATTTTTCAATGTACTTTACTTTATTTGGCAACAGTGTTTTCTGACGGGAGACGTCACAAATACTATGACTTAAAATTAAACAAACACGTGTGTTGTGGTTTATATAGGTTAGCTTTTGTGTGTGTGATTGTGTTCCTCGTTTTGGTTATTTAAAGCGAGAAAATAGAGAGAGCGGTAATAACTAATGGTACAAAATATATATTAAAAATGAGAACGCTCTGAGGAAATTGTAACATGTCACGTTTAATAATAAAAAACTTACCTAAAACAGTAAGTATCGTGTCTAGGTTATACATATGTTTTGTGAATCAGATTTAATTACAGTTTAACCAGGACTTTACATTATACCTTAATTGACAGTGTCTTTTATGAAACAAAAGAAATCTGACATAATAATGAAAATCAACTAACTTCCCGTGTTTGGAAATTTCTTCTAATATATTTAACCCTAATATAATGATCGCTTGTTAAGTAATACATCGGTGTTACTAAACATATTCTGATTTACTTATTGAATATCTTGAAAGGTATGTAACGTTTATATATTTTAAAAAGTGTTCAACAAAGTAAACAGACACAACCAAAGAAACGCAGTAAAAACGTAGACGTATCAAGCATAAGACAGGGTTTTAGTATATCGCGTGTGAAGCAAACTGAAGCAATTTACAGTTGAATGCTCCAGTTTACACTTCATTATTTTCAAAAATTATTTGCCTTATTTGTGTTAGAAATAATAGAAATCTTGTCTTTCTTTCATTTTGAACCAAATAGATCGTAAAACAACAACGTAGATCATAGATGATTCTAACAATAACAGTTTTTAAAAATATGAAAAATTAAAGTTTTGTAGGTACTTTACATCCTTATAATATTTTCTAAACCCCTGAATGAATTAAAAACACATAAATATGTGTTTGAATTTTATCATCTATTCAGCAAGTTCACTCATGGCTTGACCTTAATCACTGTTGGAAAAAAAAACAGTGAGGGGAGTGAACCAATACTTGTGAAAACATGTGACACAAATTAATGACCACTTTTACCTGTCAGTTGCAGTTTTGTTAGAACCACCACTGTTTATGAAGCACTGTATTGTTTTACATAAAAAGGATTTTAAAGCAACTATTGACATATTGAAATTGAACTCCCAAGAATTTAGCATGAGTGAATTGAATGTGTTTTATAATCGAATGAATTCTACAAACGCATTAAGTGTATTAACCTTGTTGAACTAACAGGGTTACTGAAATAATTTGATGAGTCTGACCGACACCCTTAACTGGTACCATTGGTACCGACACCCTTAAAAATTGGTAGCCTACCATGTATCAACATTGAAACCAATAAAAACATTTTCACGAAATACAGTAAAAGAAAGCTGACTTTGTGAACTTCTAATGTGTTTAATTGAAAAGCAATTGTTGGAGTCACAAAATGTAAAAGAACTGGTCACAAATCAGTTTACAGTGCAGATGGAATGAAAGGTTAGCTTTATTTACAAAGAGATAAATTAAAGCATGTATGACTCATTAATGTTACTTATATTGCCCAACACAAATATGTTACTCCAGTAATCTAGTAACCAATATACAGGGAAGTCCCATGAGGAATAGAACAAATGAATTCTACAGGCAGAGTAAAGAAGACGGTTCATATAAACACAGGTTGCCTTGATATAAACTCTAACGGTAAAATGAAGCCCTATTGACATTGTTGGAAGTAAAAGGGTAAACTTGATTGTTTAATATCTGTGCACCAGAGGCATAAGACACCATGTCACATACACAGTGATGATAGTGAAAGTGCCAGTGACAACAGTGATAGCGAGGACTGATACTTTACAGGACAGCTAAAAAACATTTTGTTTGCTTCAAGAAGGAATATGAGATAGTGTTATGTTAAACATGCATATTGGCTGCATAAAAATAAGTAGAAGATAGTGTCATATACTACTAGAAACAGGGCAGTCTCTCTATTTTATAAAAAATGGAGATGGTGTCTTATGCCTCTGGGGCACAGATATGGTTTTTGACATGAAAAGTTGAAAAAAGGGGATCCTGTATCTTGGGTAGTTTTTTATAAAAGTTTTGTAAGTCTCAAAAAATGAGTGTCAAAAAACACATTTTTAGGCTTCATGTGAATTTACTTGTTTAAATTACCAATAAATAAATGTGAAATTACAATACAATTTATAAAAAGTTTACCTCTAAGAAATTTGATTTAAGTAAGTAAAGACAATAAAAGACAAGTGAATGTTAAAAAAATCAAATTTTTATATTTGACATACAATATTTATATAGTTTATTATTATCAGGACGGGGGTGATTGTACAAAGTTGTGTCGAAGTATGAAAACATATATGATGTTTAAATTACTTTTTAAGTTGAATTTTCATGTATGATCATATGGAAGGTCTGTTGACGAGAAGTATAAACTCTTTAATTGGCCACCTGTAGCTTCTTCTTCTTCTTCACTATAGCTATAGCTATATATAGAATATATAGTTATATTCTGACTTCACATAGTATCTGACCATTTTTTCTGGCCAGGGTCTTCCATGATCTCTCGTCCCCACTGGCCTATATTCAAACGGTTGTTTAGGAATACACGTGTCTACCATGCGTTCCACATGGGACTTCAGTTCTGCCTGTATTCCTTTATTCTCTCCAGAACTGACTGTAACTTCAGGTCTTTCTTTATGTCATCGTTGCGTAATGATCTCTCAAACTACTATCAGCAGGTAAGCTTTGCAACCGAACAAGGAATGTGGTGACGTGTGCTATTCCACTGCACATATCACGGTACTACTACACATTGAAAATATGTTTAACACTGTCTCTCACACGGTATTTCTAATTGCATATAGCCATTATGTTTTATCTGTGCCTGTTTCATTTATTGCGTACACTTTTCAGACCACTATTAACTCCAATAAAAATGTTATTTTAGAAAGTGTAATTATACAGGTACCTAAACGGATTTAATTTCAATATAAAGCATAGTCAACTAATAACAAAAATTATAATTAATAGATAAGATGGTTGAGTAAGTTGTGACTTACCTCATGTAAGTGGTTGGGCCAATTCCGAATCTGTTTCAGAGTCCTCGCTATCACTGTTGTCACTGGCACTTTCACTATCACCACTGATACCTCCTGTTTCAATTACAAAACTGTCAATAATGTCTGACTTAATGCCATCTTTATCCCAGTAGTAGTCCTCCATTTGTATAACGTGGTTTTCATGTCCTGTCCAGTCGCAAGGTATTAACTGATTCAATTGCCATTTCATTAATTTTCTTAAGCGCATCTAATGATAAATCTCCTGTTGTATTATTGTCCCGTATTGTACACTTCATTTTCGGCCATGCTAATTCAATAGCGTTCAGATCGCACATATACGGTGGTAATCGAAAAGGTGTGTGACCAAAAGCTTTCAAAATAGCGTTGATTTTAAAATTGTTATATATTTTGGTCTATGTGCTTCTATAAGACAGTAAAATTCTTGTTTGCACATTTTTTCATCATAGTAGATGCCGTTTCTAAAAAGCCACTCTCTCATTTCTTGTTTTAGAGCGTATTTTGACAGTGCCTTGTCAGTTTGGGTATAATGCTAGGGAGCATTGTCCATTATAACTATTGATTTTGCTGGTAAATTTGGTGAAAGCTTTTCATTATTCCATTTTTCAAAATTAACACTATTCATTTGTCTGTGATAGTCCCCACTAGACGAACCGGCCTTGAATATAAGTTTCGCGTTAGTTATAAATCCATTTCTGCTCCCTGCATGCAATATATTAGTCTCTTCGAACCACTCTGATTAATGTGAATATTGCATTCGTCACTTCGCCATCTTTTCTGATGCGTTAAGTTACTGTCTACCCATGTTTCATCTATGAACACTAACTCTCTATTCTCTTTTCGATAAAGTTTAAGCCGTGTAAGATAATGATGCCGCCACATCACGATTTGCGGTCTTTCAATTAGTAGACTTCTTTTATTATTAAATCTTTTCCACTTAAACCCTATTCCCTGAATTATTTTTTATAAAGAACTGTTACCCCATGGAAAATATATTTTTTCTTTCACCACGGGTAGAAGTTTTGCCACTGTCAGCACTTTTTTCTGCACTGTGTAAAAATCATTAATAATTCTTCTGATTACACATCTGTCAAACTCGTCCACACTTACCACAGTGTGATTCGGTCTGGTTTTTCTCCGTTTCCCTGGGGTACTTAAACGCTGATCCGAGCAATTTTCTAGATGCGTATTATGTTTTTTCCGGATTTTTTTAATTGTAAATTCTGAAACGCCAGTGTAATAAGCTGCTCGGCTGTGGCTGTAGCGTTTTTAACAGTGAAAGAATATGCCCCTTTCCTTGATTCTTCATCACACTTTTCAATAACAGACGATATAATTTCATGTCCTTCTGAATGAATTGTTTTGTTACTTTTTTGGGAAGTCATTTTAATATTATTTTTTAATGGAACTACTCATAAAATATAATTATTAATGTAAAATTCACTGCTTAGTAATTGACAACGAACGATAAAATAATTAAACGATAGGCTAATAGTAAATTTGTACCGAATAAGAAAACACAAACAAAATATTCAATAAATTACACTGACATATAATGTATGAATGCTCAATCTAATACGCACACAAAATCACAACTGAATACGTCTTCTGAACAACTGCATACAGAACAAATACTTACTGAACAATGTTTAGAGAACCAGTAATACCGCACCAACACAAGCACGCTTTATCATTCAGTAGACCCCCCGCTCTTCAGGCGTCTCGGTAGCACAGCTGGTCTGCGTATAGTACATCCCATGACTGCTCTTAAACATTTCATTTCCGAGGCATGTATTTTTGAAATGTCTTTTTGCAGGAGAGTCCAGAATTCACATCCTTACAATAAAGTCGGCACAGCCACGATCTTATAGAACTTTAGCTGTATCTACCTCTGCATTTTATTCTTCAATAGTCGTCTTATTGTTCTACAGGTATAACCAAATTTATTTAACTTTCTCTCAATATCGATGTCCTTCCTATATGAGAATTCACATCCCAAATAATTAAAATGTGATACCTGCTCCAAAACACTATAATCAATTACAATTTTTGCTCTTATAGGGATCTTCCCTAGGAAGGCCATTACTTTTGTCTTAGTATTTGAGATATTAAAGTTGTATTTCTGGCAGATTGTATGAAATGTATAAATAGACCTTTGTAACTCACTTTCACTCTTCCCTATAATTATTTGGTCATCTGCATGTAGCAATGTGCTAAGTGATCCGTTATCCGAGATTCATGAATTTTACCTGCAAGTAGACGTTCATCCATTCTCACAAAATTTCGTCAATATACATATTAAATAAACTTGGAGAGAGCTACAGCCTTGTCTACCACCTTGATTTATGGCCACTTCTTGAAATAATCTTCCCTTACCTAAATATATATGAATAGTTGTCCCTGCATACAGGCTCTGAATAGCGCGGACGAGGTGAAGAGGAAAGTCCCTATGTATTAAAAGTTCCCACAGTCTACATCTACACAGCCTGTCAAAGGCTTTCTCATAATCTATAAAGGCCACATGTTTCTCTAAATTCGTGGTGCATCTTTTCTCAAAACATGTTTTACTGCATGTTGCAGCGAATGTTTTACTAAAAAACATTGTCACTGCAAGATCGTCCAACTCTACAACCACTTTGTTCCCCTAAGAATAGTGTCTCAGAGATAGTTTTAAAGCACTGATTAAGGAGTTGTTAATATAATTTATAACATATAATCAAGGGGCTAATTCCTCTGTAATTGTTACAGCAGTTCCATTGCTCCTCCTTAAATAAGGATTAATATTAAAATATTAATATAGAAAACACTTTTCCTTGCAACCAAGACTTGGGGGACTTTACATTCTGTCCAACATTTATTGAATAAAGTCAAAAGTTGAGCCATCAAATCTTCCCTCCATATTTTAGGAGTTCTGAGTTTATTCCATCAAGACCAGTAGCTTTTCTATTTCTTAACTTCTTTAGCTCCACCTCTAACTCTTCTGTTGTTATAGGAACCTGTATCGTTGTAACAATAATAAAATTTCTATAAAAATTGTTTGACTGAAAAATAAAATTTGGTAAAGACAGATAAAACAAGTTTATTGTTTTTGATAAATTTGAAGTTGTTGCTAATTTATTGTAATTTGTATAGATTGTAATTTATTGTATAAAAATTATTTATAATTTAATGCTTGTTTACACTTACTCTACAGCTATTTATTTGAAATTATTTTTCATAATTAATTTAAGAAAACTCTATTAGTACATACATATCTAAGGATTACCTGTAACTTATATCAGCCTGTAATTACCAACTACCTGTTTCTATTTAAAGGTGACTGCAGATAAACTCAAGGAATGCTTTTCAGTTAAAGGTGTTGTGACAGATGTTCAATTAAAATATACAAAAGATGGTAAATTCCGACATTTTGGGTTTGTTGGATTTCAAACTGAAGAGCAGGCACAGGCTGCCCTCGAGGATTTTAACAACACATTTATTAATACATCTAAGATAACTGTAGAGTTGTGTGCTGAACTTGGTAGGTGTGGGTTTAGTTTTTTACATGTGAAGAACAAGATAATTTAAATTGACAAGCATATATTTTCATTCAACCTTATGTAATTTTTGTTGTTTAACAGTAAAAAAAATCTATCAGGCACTTTTGCATATAATCAGTTCTTATTGTTTATAAGTCTTAAAAACACATCAATAGCCACATGATTTTAGGGTGGATGAAGGTAAAGATTTCAGTGATACTGGAAGAAGAACACATTAAATGATATATGAAAAGTGTGGAATATGCTGAGTTTAAATACTGTGGACAATTCTGTGGATAATGTAAATACCTTTGCAGACATTTTGTGTTTTGATATTTTTCTGCTGCTTACATTTTCTGTAATACATTTTAATTTAATTTTATTTAAACTATGACAAAAAATTATTGACTTTAATATTGTTACGACGGTCTACTCGTTCGTCGTAGGTACAGTGGAAAACAAAAAATACAAGACACCAAATAAGTCACTAATTACCAGCTTTAATTTCCACAGTTATCAGTTCGTAATTAACAACACAGTCTGTACAACAAATCAAATAAACATTGTCCACACGCAATAAAATGTCCACTAAAATTAAACACAATTGTATTACAATTACCGTCCGATTATAAAACACAACACTTAACTAATAACCACTTGAACGTGCACAGTAATTTCACCCGACAATAACTCGAACTGTGCTGTCAATATATCGTACTAAAACTGAAAAACTAGGGCCACTGCCGCCAAGTATTTACAATGCTCACAGACCAGAATGTTCCTAATTGCGTCTTAGCGCTCGTGTGAACTACGTAATTAACTGCGGCCTTGACACAGTCCGCGCGGTTGGCTCCTTCGAGAAACCTCTCAAAAATGCGTCGGCAAGCACGTACGCCACACGCGTTACATCGAGATTCTTCTGGCACATTCGACAAACACGTAGATTGTTCTGTGATGTCATAACACTGCTCCCTCCTTAAGCCTGTTCGTCCCGAACTGGCAAACCGTCTCTGAAGTAGTACTTCGCCAGACGATCTAGGTGGACGACCTTGAACTTTCGCTGCCCTTCCTATTGAATCCGATAAACAACATCGTTGATTCTTTTTTTCACAGTGTAGGGTATCTCAGTTAGACTGAAGCTTAGGTGAGTGACCACAATGGCGCTTTGGGTTGAACAACCAGACCTGATCTCCTTCTTGGAAACCCACACTATTGCTGCGAATGTCATACCGAGTTTTCATTTTATCACTGGCAATCTTCAGCCGTCCTCTTACCAAGGGATTCATTTCTTGCAGTTGGTTTTCTAATTGCGAGAAATAGTTCTGTGGCTCTTGGGACTGAGTCTCAAGTGATCCGAACATTAAGTCCCCAGGAAGACGAATCTCCCTCCCAAACACTAATTTTGCTGGAGTCATGCTGGTTGTGTCATGTACTGATGATCTATACGTCATGAGGAATAGTGGTATACATTGGTCCCAGTCTGGTTCTCGTCCACAACCTTCGAAAGATGCTGCTCAAGTGTCCTATTGAATCTCTCAACCATCCCGTCCGACTGAGGATGCAGAGGCATTGTCCTGGTCTTTCGAATTCCGAGTAGACGGCATAATTCTTTAAACACTCCTGATTCGAAATTTCTCCCTTGATCCGTATGGATTTCCATAGGGGCTCCATAACGGCAACAGAAGTTGTGAACTAACTGCGTTGCCACAGTGGTAACCTCCTGATTTGGAATTGCGTAGGCTTCCACCCACGTAGTAAAGTAGTCACCTACAACCATGATATACCGGTTTCCATCGTCAGTAACTGGGAATGGTCCAGCAATGTCTATGGCAATTCTCTCGAAAGGCAGTCCAACGTTATATTGTCTCATTTTTCCCCTGATTCTGGTTTGTGGGCCCTTGCTTGCAGCACATATTTCATACGTCCGAACCCATTCCTCTACATCGTGGCGAAGATGAAGCCAATAGAATTGCTTCCATATTTTGTCAAGGGTTTTGTTAACGCCAAGATGGCCTCCAGATATTCCATCATGCATCTCCTTCAAAACAGACTGCACTTTACTTCGGGGAACTATCAACTGCATGACCATGTCTCGTCCATCTGCACTTCGTCGTTCTGGACTTTCCCAAGCCCTTTTCAGCAATCCGTTTTCTAAGGTGAGAGATTCCCATTGTGCCCAGTAGCCCTTCAGCACTTCGGAACCGTGGCAGATATCTTGCCAATCCGGGCGGCGACCTTCCTCTTTTGCTGTCAAGATCGGTCCAATGTCTTCATCAGTCATCTGTTCTTGTCGACAGTCTTGTGTTGTTCAGCCATCAGCCATCAAATCTACAGTGATGGCTTGAACTTGTTCGCTTGAGTTTTGTTCTTCCTTTCTGTGGCAGTGTCGGCAGTCTTCCAGGCACGGTCTTCGTGATAAGCCATCTGCATTACCATGCAGGCACCCCTGCCGATATTGTACCTTGAAGTTGTACTCTTGCAGACGTTCGAACCACCTTGCCAACTGTCCTGGATTTTTAAATCTCAAGAGCCATGCAAGCGCGGCATGGTCGGTACGTAGTGAAAACTCTCGCCCATAGAGGTATTTATGGAAGTGCTCCAAAGCTCTGACAATTGCCAACAACTCTCTCCTGGTAACACAATAATTTCTCTCTGGTTTAGAAAGTGTCTTGCTGTAATACGGTATTACTCGTTCTTCACTTGAGAAAAAACTGCTCCTAGACCAGTATTGCTTGCGTCTGTGTCTACGATGTACTTCCCTTCGGAAGCTGGAAAAGCGAGAATTTGCTGCGAACATAATGCAATCTTCAAAGTTCTAAATGCTTGGTCACACTCTCTCAACTACTGGAAGTTTCATTAGTTTTCCGTTAGCTCATGTAGTGATTTAGCAATAGTAGCGAAGCCTTTCACAAAACGTCGGTAATATGAGCATAACCCCAGGAAACTCCGAACTTCGTGTTTACTCTTCGGAACTGGCCAGTCTCTTACGTTGTCTACTTTATTAGGATCCATGCTAACACCCGATGCCGAAACCAGATGACCCAGATACTGTACTTCTTTCTGGAATAAGAGAATACTTTTTCGGGCTCAGCTTCAGTTGTGCACTGTGAATTCTAGTTAGAACTTCCTTGAGGTTTTCCAAATGGTCTTCGAAAGTCTTCCCGATCACTATGACATCGTCTAAGTAAACAAGGCAAGTTTTCCACGTCAGGCCTCGGAGTATCAGGTCCATCAATCTCTCAAATGTTGCCGGTGCAATACAGAGTCCAAATGGCATGACGTTAAATTGGAATAAGCCACTTGGGGTCGAGAAAGCGGTCTTTTCCTTGTCTTCTTGATGAAGACCCACGTGCCAATATCCACTCTTCAGGTCCAATGTGGAAAACCAGTGTGCTCCGGACAACATGTCGAGTGTATCATCAACGCGAGGTAATTGATAGCAGTTTCTTTGTAACGTCATTTAACCTCCGGTAGTCTACGCAGAAATGCAATCCACCATCCTTCTTCGCTACCAGCACTACAGGAGAAGACCAAGCCCTTGACGAAGGTTCGATTACTCCCTCTGTCAACATGTCCTGTACTAACCGAGACATTTCCTCTTGTTTAGATAATGGAGGCCTTCGAGGAGGTTGGTGTATCGGTGTTGTGTCCCTGGTATTGATGCGATATTGCACAAGTGAGGTTCTTCCTAGTGACTTTCCCCGAACTGCAAAACAATCTTTGAAAATCGTGTAAAAACTGTCTGAGTTCTTTTACCTCACCACTTGAGAGGTCGTTAGAAGATCTGTTCAATAATTCTTGCAGTTGCTCTGGTAATTTGGAATTATCCGAAGCACTGGATCTTCGTTGCGTTATTCCGGCTATCCAGGCCACAGGAGCCAATTTGCCTAGGAGCGTATTGCTTTGTAAAGTGATAGCTTGATCCAAAATATTCGCCACTCTAATAGGTACATTTCCGGTTTCATCAGGTTTTACTAAACTTCTGGCAATTAGTATGCCCGGTGTGCTGACTACCTGGGGTTCGAATATAGAGCACTGGTTGCCCCTAGTGTCTACATCGGTTCTAACCATGATGATCTTTTCGGAGTTTGGCGGAACAGTTACGGCCACTTGGTTTATGACGTCCATTGATTTTTCTGCTGTCATTGTTGATAGCATTACCTCTTCACCTCCGATTCTCAAGACTAAAAACTGACTGGGACTGGGTTCTGGTTCTTGAAGTCGACTATAAATCCGTATGCGTTCATAACGTCCACACCAAGAATTGCTTCATCCACAATGTCTGCAACAAGTACTTGATGATTAAACTCAAGTCGACCGAGGCGTAGGTGTATCTCCACTTTTCCATACACTTTTACAGGCCGTCCAGTAGCTGTTCGCAAGCTGCAAGAGCACCAGATTGGCTTGAGATCTTTCACCATGTCAGGGCGCACAATAGAAACTATTACGCCTGTGTCAGCTGTAATCGAGGTTGGCCTTTCTTGAACAAATCCGGTAACTACCAAGCTCCCGCTTTTTTTTTCTGAAGTGTAGAAATTGCGTATTGTCTAGGGGCTTCGTTCCTCCAGTTAGTCAGCACACGCCCTGTTGTACCGACTATTACTCGTTTCCCTGCTGCTGAATTCTAACCCGACAATCTCGTAGATGTGCAGGTTTCCCACATCTATCGGTAGATGTCGGTCTTCCATCCTTTCTTATTTTATTCTGTGGCGCCGACCGTCGAGTCTCTGTTCCTTGCTCTTCTTCCTCATCGTCTGTGCTGTCACAATCTTTTAGCACGCGCACTTTATGACTTGTCCAACCAGACACTGATTTGGCGGCCTCAAATTGCAAGGCATGTACCAGGGCATCCGCACTATTCTGGTGTCTTGCCATTCGTAACACTTGCTGTAGTTCGTTATCTCGGACACCGGCAGTAAATGTCTGCATCTCAAAACTCGTTCGGAAATCTTCTGGCACTTCAGGATAGGCCAGTCTAACAAACTCTTGAAGGCTCTCCCCGGAATGCTGTCGCCTTGCTCTCAACTGGGTGCAGTACACATCTCGCAAATGTTTACACCATACCGTAATTCTAGAGTTTTTATCAACTCGGCATAGATGTTCTGGCTGTCAGGTGGCACTTTCTGTAGTAGTTCTGCCACGGGTCCTTTTAATGCGAGAATGAGTGAGACTGCCTTGTCTTTCTCTGTCCAATTATTTGCATATGCAGCAGCTTCAAATTGGCAGAGGTACGTTGCCCACTGCTTCTGTCAAAGGTTGGAGCATTGACATGAACTGTCCCTACTGCAGGTAAAGTTACTTTCTCTGTTAACTTATTTTCTGCATCTTTTTCTGTTTTTATCATTGGTACAGTTTGTTCACAAAGTTGTTTTGGGTGCATTTTCAGGCACTGCTCAACTTCACTTTTAATTTGTTCTCTTATGTTTGCCATTGAGTTTTCTACTGCAGATATTTTTGTTGACATAGTTTCTTCCACAGTCAAGACAGATTTTTCTACTTCAGCTATTTTATTTGACATGGATTCTCCTACGTCAGATATCTTTGTAGACATCGATTCTTCAACACTCGAGACAGATTTTTCTACTTCAGCTATTTTTAATGTCATTGATTCTTGTACTTCCGATATTTTAGTAACTTGTTTATTAAGCTCACCTCGTAGGAGACCCAATTCTGCGGTACTATGTTCTTGCATCTGTTTCTAGTTCTGTATTAATCCTTTGATGTCTTCTGTTTCATGCTTCCGTTCCTCTCTTTCCTGTCAGCGTTCTTCTTTTGTCTCTTCCGCCTCCTGTCTGCGTTTCTCATCCTGTCGTTTCTCCGTCTGTAACAGCAGCGACTGTAAATTTTCCATCATCTGCCTGGCATCCATTGTTTACCGATTAATTATGAATTACACTCGTCTTGTACAAAGTGTCCACTATTCCCACTGTTAACCGTTTTATCCCACTTCTGACACCACTGTTACGACGGTCTACTCGATTGTCGTAGGTACAGTGGAAAACAACAAAATACAAGACACCAATTAAGTCACTAATTACCAGCTTTAATTTCCACAGTTAACAGTTCGTAATTGACAACACAGTCTGTACAACAAATCAAATAAACATTGTTCACACGCAATAAAATGTCCACCAAAATTAAATACAATTGTATTACAATTACCGTCCAATTATAAAACACTAATAACCACTTGAACGCGCACAGTAATTTTGCCTGATAATAACTCTCGAACCGCGCTGTCAATATATCGCACTAATCCTGAAAAACTAGGGTCGCTGGCGCCAAGTATTTATACAATGCTCACAGACCAGAATGTTCCTAATTGCGTCTTAGTAGTCGTGTGAATTACGTAATTAACTGCGGCCTTGACACAGTCCGCGCGGCTGGCGCCTTCGAGAAACCTCTCGAAAATGCGTCAACAAGTACATACACCACACGCGTTACATCGAGATTCTTCTGGCACATTCGACAAACACGTAGATTGTTCTGTGATGTCGTAACAATATTGTAAACCCAAAATGACAGTACAACATGGGAGAATATATTTATGTGCTTAAAGCGTTACCCAGAGTTACAGAGACTGGATTTGACTGTACTGAACGTAGACTGTAACTGTGTTAAAATAATTACAAAATTTAAATTACTAAATTGATTACAAAAGGTGAACTTCACTTTATGTACATTTGCAATAGGTCACCAGTTTTCTCACCAGCAATGGGTGACAGAGTAGTGGAAATACAATAGATCAGGTTCCATTTTACTGCAGTATCATTTATATAAGTCTTGTGTATTTGTTTGCTTCTTTGACATGGCCATCTTAATACTGTATGATAATGTTCATAAAATCAACTTTTTTATTTAGTTGTTATGATTTTATTATATTCACTCATTATTCTATATAATGATGAAGTGAATGATTTATAATGGGATAGCAGAATGATTTCTACATCATTAAGCAAGATGTGTAAGTTTTATAAGTGTGTTCTGTCTGTATGTTGCTTGAAGTGATTTCTTCTTCATCTTAATTTGTATAGAGTACTTCAGAGACTAATCGTTTCATTAATCTTTGAATATGGCTTCAGCAAGGATAAGATGTCCTTAAAGGTTCATATCTGTTTCTTCTTCCACACTGTATTATATTTCTTCTTCCACACTTCTTCCATACTTCTTCCTTAATAGTCCATTTCTGTGTCCTTGCAGAGTCCACTGTGTAATTTCTTCTTTAAGTAGTTTGTTATTGAGGAGGTTGTTTAATGAATTATTAACAATTCACACTAGTTCTGTGTGTACAAACAATGCTGTTTGTTTACTCAGTGAGCCTGTATCTGCTCAGTGACATCATTTTGTTAGGTATAGCCTCATACCGAAGCTAATGCCACCAATCCGGGTCTGCTAAAAATAACATCTTTTATATAATCTGAAAAATTTTTTACATTCATCTAAGAGTTAACCAATATCTGACACAAAGAGTCTTTACAAGCAAGTTTAGAAGTTTCAATCACCTTTTGTTCCAAGGGCAGGGCAGAAAGTAAAACTGGAGCATTCTGTGGAAGATAGTTAACAACCTTTTCCAGAAATCAACTCTTCCTTGGGGGGGGGGGGGGGGGAGTAATTGTATAAAACTGTGAATTTAAATAATTATGTATGAGAATAGCAATATCACGTAGAATCCATATCGTGCACCATTATTTTGAATAATGTGTTGATCCTGCCAGTTATTTCTTCTGTTGCTGATGGTTGTGTGTGTGTGTGTGTGTGTGTGTGTGTGTGTGTGTGTGTGTGTGTGTGTGTGTGTGTGTGTGTGTGTGTGTGTGTAGTTCCTTATTAACATGTTCTTGGCTATTAATCTCTTTATACATGCTTATGTCTGACAATATTTTCCCACCAAATTTCTAAGTCTTTCACAAACATTTGATATTTCATGTTTTGTTTTATAAGAAAGTTAATAATAGTCTGTTGTTCCTTGCATAAGTGCATTTCTACTTCACTTATACTTGCAAAATGAACAAGAATGCACAGATGATGATGATGCAACAATGTTTCTAAATTATTGAGAAAGATTAGTAGATTAGATTAGTAGGAGTTGTTCCCATGCATCAGCCAATCCTACCAATGTCAACATTTGTTACTTCATTTTAGAGCTCAAACCAAATTATAATAATTAGATTTGAGTGTTGATAAAAAAAAGTTATAAAAAGCAAGTGTCTAAAGAACGTGTTGTTTAATTCAGATACTAGTCTGAACATTATAAATGACAGGAAAATGTAACATTTAAGACTTTTGAAGTTTTTATACTTTATAGTTGTAAAAGCTTTAAACATAATTTGAATAGAAATATTGGAGAAAAACAGTTAATTTATTCTGTTATTAATTATTGCTCTAACTTCAAATTGTATTTGGGAGACAGCTCTACAGAGTGGTTAGTTTCACCAGTGCTGTAAATTTTATAAACGGTCGAGCTTTGCTTGGTAACAGTACATGTTAATGTTTCCTTGTACTGCATGACTTTCATGAATAGTTTGGGAGTATTCCCAGGTTCTGTTCAACACATCCAAATACTATTGGGCACGCTGAAACATTGTCTCCAAGAATATGTGAAAGTTTACCATATGGAATAATGTTGACACTTTGTGACTGAGGAGATCAGTTGATGTCATTTAAAAACTTCTGAGAAAGCTGATGGATGTTAATGATATTCTCAGGAATTTCTGCATTGTTTCAGATATAAAGGAAACTGTATAAATTTTTATATTATATTATATTTAAGAATGTTTTAAAATATTGTTATGATGAAATATTGCATCTTTAATAACAGATTGTGTCATTGATTTTGTTTTTTATTTAAAATGTGAATAGGTGATGCTAAGAAGCCAAAGGCTTGGAGCAAATATGCACCAGATAGTTCAGCATACAGAAGATTACACAATGAGCAGCCAGAGGTTGAATCAGGAAAGACAGATGTGGGCAAGAAGAAGAAAACTAAAAATGAAAATAAAATAAATTCTGAAGTGTTAGATAAAGTGGTCAAGGTACAAACAATATATTAATTTATGATATTTATTAATTAATATACTGTATTTACTAGAATGTGATTTAAATATTCTGTCTACAGTATTTAAATAATAACAAGAGATCTCATGTTGCAATTGAAAAGATAGCATTTTTTGGGTAACTGACATGTAGCATACATACGTTGACAGTGATTGTTCTACTGCTGATTGGCTTATTGTTATTATGTTGAATGGCATATACACAATGGTTTGTATGTTAAAAAAAAAGAATATACCCCTAATATAAGAAATTATGGTGTTTATAAATATATATAAAGAACAGTTACAAAAAATGTAGTTTTTGTTGTACAGCTGTAGCTCCATGACTCATTTGGAAAACCTGAGTATAATAGTGTGATTCCAAATATAAATATCGGTATGGAGAACCATACATGACTTCCATGTTCTAAGATTTATATTTAAAATCATTTACGAAATGAAATGTTTCCATAGAAACTACTTCTTTCCACTTATTGCTTCAGCCTTAACCACAGTACTGTGGCGGCCACTAACGTATACCACCACATGTTATCGCACTCGATTTTCACTGATGATGGCAGTCGACGGCACTGCTGAAACGTCTGGTTTTGCAGAAAACATTGGACCACGGCTAAACAGCCTGGGAAGGAATTTTAACAACAAATTACTACTTTGTTGCCGATAACGTAGTACACATATAAAAATTATCCCCTCCCCCTTCAACTATAATTTTCATTTATAGAAAATTACCCCCACCCTGTTCAACTAGCCTCTTCATTTATAGATATTTCATCTACGTTTCTGTAGTGGATTATTAATATCTTCTTATCAGGATACTTTATTTATCAAAATTAAGTACTTTACTCGTGTTACAACAAAAAATGTTTCAAGTAAACTGCCCTTTCCCTATAACCGATCTTCACCAAAATCAAAAGGCCTTGAGTCTTCTACAACTCAGGCACATATGTAAAAAATTATTTGATTCTCTGTTTGAATTTATGGCAGTTATTGTTCATCATGAAAATATTTCTCTTGTTGCAATATAAAATGTTGCAGGTAAACTACCCCTTTCCCTTAACCGATCTTCACCAAAAACAGTAGGTCTTGAGAACTCTACAATTCAGGGTTGTATGCAAAACATTATTTGATTCTGTTTGAATTTGCGGCTGTTATCGCTTGCCATAGAAAAAAATTACCTTTGATTAAAAAAAAGTTGCAGGAAAACTACCCCTTTCCCTTAACTGATCTTCACAAAAAACAATAGGTCTTCAGTACTCTACAAATCAGGGTTGTATGCAAAAAATTATTTGATTCTGTTTGAATTTGCGGCTGTTATAATTTGCCATAGAAAAAAATCTACAGACAGACATACACACGGACACTTTTCGAAAAATGACTTTTTTAATGTTTTGAGGGTAGTACAATCAGAATCTGCAATAATCTCGACCACGATTTTTGTTGCCATCACCATGGCAAGAATTATAGTGGAAATCTGTATGCACTACAGAAAATCATTGGTGGTGTACTTTGATATTAACAACATCTTGTTTTGTATTATGTAACTTTAATTAGTAAATGAACCTCTTTCCCAATTTTTAATCACCAAACATTAGAATGGGTATAGAATGGGTTATAATTATGTCAGTCCTTAGTCAGATATGCAGAGTTGTTTAATAGTCTACATAATTTAGTTGTCTCATGGTTGTTAATGTTACTTTCATTCTGAAGAACAATCAGTTTAAAAAAATGACATTTTGTACATTTTACTTAACTTGTGTGATATGTTTTCATTTCTCTTTTCTACAAGTAATGCTACCGGCTGTTCCATCTTTTCATTTAATCCTACATTAAATGCTCCATTTTATCTGCTAATTGGCATTTAATGTGTTTATCTGCCATTTTAATTATACTGTAATTGTCTTGTTGTGATAAAAAAAATAAAAACATTCTCATATCTTATGGCAATAAGTGTCATTTTGAATCATATTTCTTCACTATATTGAAGTCATTTGCGATGGGTACTACAGTTTACTCAAGGTCAGGTCAGTCCAACCCAATATAACCTTATGTGGAGGTAGTACAGCAATCTAGCTGAAATAATATAATAATGTAATAATAATAATAATAATAATAATAATAATAATAATAATAATACCAACTTATCTGGTAATAATGTAACATCTATACATGAGGGTCAAACAGTACTCTTCCAACCGTGCAGCTTGTCTCTGGAGATGGTCAAGTGTTGATTTTTGGTGGTGGTGGTGTGGCATGATTTGTACTTTAGTTAAAGGGTTCAACAATCATGGGCCTAGTGCTTGAGAACACACACACACACACACACACACACACACACACACACACACACACACACACACACACACACACACACACACACACACACACACACACACACACACACACACACACACACACACACACACACACACACACACACACACACACACACACACACACACACACACACACACACATACACACACACACACACACACACACACATACACACACACACACACATTTTTTATTTTCTTCACAGAAGTTTGTTTTTTAATAAGTATTTTTCATATTTACTATAGTCTTTTAATAGTAAACAATGGCTCTTATAGATGTCAAATAGATGTAAAATATTCCAGACTGTTACGCTATGGTAGTTGTTCATGAGTTCATGAGCTACCATAAGTGTAGCTGAAACATTTGCCAGGTGATTTGTGATCAACTGACCAAGTCCTGAGAGCTTAGAATGTTTTAGTTACCTTTAGAGAAAATGTGAAATTAAAAAAAAAGAAACTATTTGGAATGTATTATTTGTAGAATACGATCTAAAATGTTTAGCATAATTATCAATTTCAGCTTTGCTTTAAAGATGTAAGGCAATCAAAAGCCCATGATATTAAGCAGTGAGAGTTAATACGATATCTGCAAAAATATGTATTTTAATACACTTTGGAGGGCTGTCTACTGCCGTGGCATGAGCACTTTTATATAAATTTAAACCTGATTTTAAAAAAATCTCAAATGTGCCTGAAATCTTATAGTGCCTGAAAGCTCAAATCGCCCTCTTCCACTTGGTATAGTATGCGTCCAGTAACATGTTAAATGTAATCAACTGTAGACATCTAAACTATACCATTTTGAAAAGTCAACAAATTTTTTTCACAGCAATATCTCCACAAAAATTTTATTATGCTTTTATTATTATTGTGTGCGCGTGCGTGTGTGTGTGTGTATTAAATGAGTAGAGTATTATATATTATGAATTTATTAATATTTTTAATATAAATGATGCTAATCCATACTGCTTTGTATCTTTTTTTTAATTATTTAAAATACTGACATAAAAAAATACACTATAACAGCAAAACGCAAGTGGCATGTTGTCAGTTGAGGTTATAACACCACCTGTTTTATTTGAATCACTGTACAATTTAGCTACAATGTTACAAATGTTAGCCAAAATATTTTGTGAACAACTATTTGAAACATGTTGAATATTCGTTATGTCTCTCACTTCACATGTGTGAATGTCACTAATTCCCATTTTCACTTTTTTACTGTTACTAACTTCAGATTCTGAACCAGACACATCAATATGTGATCCAGAATTATTAAGTAATCCATAAATTTCATCTTCCATATTTATATGAATCCATTATATTAAATCATGAAACCAACACACAACAAAATAATCAGCACTTATCACAACAATGTTAAAAAAAAAAAAATGGCTTCACATGAAATGTGCTTGTTTACAAACAGTGAAAGTAACACCATTTGTGTTAAAGCTGGTACTGCCTTCTGCAGTTGTAGTGCAGAAGTAAAACATTACTGTGTATACCAAATAAATGTATGGATATATAAAAGCTCTGTAGTTCTATACCGTATAAACGCTGTTCATGTAGTGGACGAGTGTTGCTCGTCTTCAAGATATAAGAGTGGAATGGCGCAGATGTGTCATGCTCATCCAGATGCCTTAGTGTGTTAAAGAAGATGAAGTATAATTTACAAGAGAGGGTGGGAGGAGGGAGAGAGAGAGTAACAAAAATTATTAAACACATACATACTCATGTATGTTTGAGAAAATTATAAAATATAGTGAAAATAAAGTATAATGTCAAATGAAATTAAAGTAATACAAAACACAATATGACTATGCAAATTTAAGATCATATCCATTTAGAGATTATTATAAAACTAAATTAAAATTTTAAACCATGAAGAAATCTAATATATAAAACATTTTATTCTAAATGAAATGAATACAAACACATGTATTATTAGAAACATTGAAATTACGTAGAAACATTGAAATTTTCAGTTATATTGTAAACTTTCCAACTTCTGTTTATAGAAGTAACAGAATTTGTCCATTTTATCAAAGAGTTAGAGGGTGATTTTTTCTAATCCCATATTGTTTAACAGAATTAATTAAAATATCACAATATGAAAACAAGATTTTATTTATATCATATGCTAGTTGGTATTGGTTTAAACATTTGTGTGCATATAAATTTAACTAATGTAGTTCTCTATTCCTCCTTTACATTGCAGAAAAGAATATTCCAATTTTAAAGTGTAAAAGTGTATTACCTACTTACTTTGAGTGATTTTGAATCACACACACACACACACACACACACACACACACACACACACACACACACACACACACACACACACACACACACACACACACACACACTGGTTTTACATACAGAAACCATTATATGATTTTAGAAAGCAGGGACAGGTTTTTGATTTTAGTATGACTTAACTTTTAGTATGCAGTATGACAGGGTGGAGAATATTTATATTCTAAGCTTACAGTTAATCAACAGAAATAAGTAAATGCAGGTGTTATTATAATATATTCCTATAACATTACATTATCTCAAATGTATTTCTTAAATGCTTGATAAATATTAAAACTCATACTATCAGAAGTGAATTTACCCTCAGATGTTAAGTGCCTCAGATATTGTATCATTAATTAACAAGTGGATTGTGTTATTTGAAAAAGTACTTCATATTTGAAAAAGTGACTTCTGAAGTAGTTGCAATTATAGATTATAAAATTGAGCATTTAAGTTTTTTTATTATGAGCGTTATTAGTATATAGTGTATGTAAGTATATGTTAATGGTGTAGTTTGTTTTTATTCTGAATTAATGTATTCTTTTCATCTTTTAGCATAAAGATGAACCAATGTTTATAGAATTCATGGAAGCACATACCAAAGACTCCAAAACAGTATGGGGCAATGACACATTACCGTTAAATAAAGAAGAACCTGTAGATTCTGGAGTTGAAAAATCTGGTAGTGATGAGGAAGATGTACAGGAGAAATCAGCTGCACATGCTGATATCTCTGATATGGAGGTAGGGTTTTGAGATTATATACCTTGGTACGTAAGATTGGTTGCTTTGTATTATATAAGTTCACTTGGTATGTATGCTTTTTTAATTAAAATATCTTGATAAGTGGTTTTAATAAAACGAATGTTGACTTTCAGTACTTGAAACTGAGAACAAAACAAACTGTCACAAGTGGAAACAGTGCTGTAAGTGATGAAAAACAGGTCAAGACTGAAGAAAAGAAACAAAGGGATCTGTACACAGTAAAGTTACGTGAACTACCTTATACTACAAAAAAATCTGATCTAAAAGCCTTTTTTCATCCACTAAGTACTGCAAGCATCAGAATACCTAGGAAATTAAAAGGTTTTGCCTATGTTACTTTCAAGACAGAAAAAGCAATGAAGTCAGCTCTTCTTAAAAATAAAAGTTTTTTGGGTAAGTTTTAAAATTATTACAATTTTAATATGTCAATAATGATTATTGTCATTGTACATATTGTAGAAGTTTTTGAAATTTATTTGGTGAATTTCCTGTCCCTTTATCATGGCATTAGTGTATGTGTTTTAATGGAATACCTTTGAAATATATTAATTAAAAATTAAATGATTTGCCTGGTGTGGCGTATTAGAATGTTCTTCTTTTTGCATGGTTAATCTGGTGACTTATGGCTGGCCAAATTCCGAAGTCAGGTTAACTCCTTGATTACCGTATGTGGGTGTAATTTTGCAGCTACAGGTTGTAAGACCTTTTTTCCTGATGACATTTCTATAGAATTTTCTGCAACTGCGCCATGTAATAGAAGACTATAAGCATAAAAATCTTTCTGTTATCTTGCACCCAATATTTTTAAATGAAATACTGCCTGTGTTGAAGTGTGGTTTAACCAATGACACATACCATTGGAAAATATGTTGAATACTTTTAAAGAGACAGACAATATGTATAAAGGCAAAATCCTGTGTGCAGAAATGTGAACAAAGTAGAATGTAAACAAGTAATAATTTATTTTGTACAGCTGAAGTAACTAGGCATTATATTTACAAATGTATTAAAAAATGCTACAAATGCAGCTGTTATTGGTATTGTATAGCATATTTAAGTAAATGTTAAATAGTAATTTGTGAGTGTATATTTTTTGTACACTTATATAAAGTTTTTATTAATGTGACAGGGAAACTTATGTATGGCTTGATTGTATATTATAATTAGATACATCGTTTATAAAATCTATTATAACGTTGAGAACATGGTTAAATGAAGTGTTTTAACATTTCATTGCTTACAGGTGGAAAACAGGTGTATGTGTCTGAATATAAAAATGTACAAAACAAAAGTAACTCCAATCCTGATGCTACAAATCGGTAAGTATTCGTTTTAAGGTAGAAAATGTCGAAAGACATTGAACTGTTTCATGCTACTACGGATTAATTATTATTACAATATTTGAATCAAGTCCCTGTTCTTGGGCATCATTGAACTGTTTCATGCTTTATCGCAATTAATAAAAGACATAGAATTATATTTTTTATGGTAACTCTTACCTTGTCTGGGTCCAGGATCCTTTTACACGAACTCACAGTCTGTAAGAGAGGTTAATGGGTTCGCTACGTAATAAACACGCTCTTTTACTATATTAATCAGCTCTGTTTATTAATAGATTGCAACATTTGTTTTAATTTTCTTTTGAATTTACTTAGTATTCATTTTTATCTCACAACTACTACTGTTCATGTTAATTATCTGTTCTTCGAAAATTTGCAAAAACACACATTTAGGCTACTTTACATGGCAAGTATTCTAACAGCTAATTTCAAATTTTAATGTAAAATTAATTAAATTATATGCAGACAACCCAGCTTGCTACATTCACACAATCATACCATTTTTACATCCCCATTATTTTAGTTGTAGCGCTTTTTAAATGAAATTATTTATTTAGTGAAATTGTTCGTTGACTACTTAACCTTGGCATCCCTTATCACCACGTGCCACACGTATTACATTTTGTTCAGTTACATGTTAGTTCCAAATTAAACTGTCGTGATTCCACTGTTTATTACTGTCTATCCTACACACGTCAATAAGTTTCGGTAGGCTTCGGCTACTTTTAATCGCTTCGGCCTACCGAATTCCGAGGCTACCGTTTACACGTCTGATTACGTTGAACGTATGCTGCCGACTCTCTCTCGCTGTGTACCAAGTTCCCCACTCTAGCTGGTGGCTCTACAGGAAAAGGCACTGCCTTCATGTTCCGAATTGTTAGTCGTCGCACATGCAGAGTGGATTTTTACTGTGCCCCAGGTGTTGACTATGTCAAGCGACGACGACATACAGGCTGAGGTAGGCGGAGCCTCCAATTAAGTTCCGTCGTTCTAAAAGCACATGTTGAAATAATTGTTCTGGATCGCCATTTTTTGTGGCGTCATTTCTAATGTTCAGGCGTTATCTGTGCGCGTGCTCATTTTGCTCGTACTTGTACGTGCCGAACACTGGCTTTAACAAAACAGTATTGCATTCCATTACAACACCTCACTCAAAAGTTCACTCTACTGTTCTTTGTTTGAGTACAACATTTATTTCACGTGGGATTAGCCACGCTGATAGAAAATGAAATCTGAATAAATTTAAATAAAATCAAACCCTCCCTTTTGCCCCATTACAACATATCTGAATGATGTGTTTAGATTTAATGATTTAATACATGCAAAGTTCAGTACTTGATGCCGTTTAATTTTCATATAGTTAAATAATTTATTCCTACAGTATTCAATCTCTTAATTCTTATAGCTTAGTAAATTTAAATCTGTACTTTACATCATCTCATTGTTATGTATGCAAGAAACGGAAGATGAAAGATTCTTTGTTAATATGACTTCTATTCCCTACAGTAAACTCTTGATTATTTAAAACTAATGGGGCATTCAAGTCTGGATACCAAAAAGTCTGGATAATCCAGAAATCCAGACATAAATTTATAATTTATAATTTAATATAAATTATATAAATTAAATTATAAATTATACAAACCATATAATTATTGGATTGTACAATAATGTTTTAAAAAGTTTGGTATATTCAGAGGGATTGAAAGGCGTTTTATTGTGCCTTATTTGTGCATGGTTTACTTTTCCAATTTGACACTATGCTGTATCTGTTGCAAAATTCTGATGGCTTCCTCTAATACCAGTTGCTTAATAGCTTGAAGTTTTCCTGGACTGTAACAGATTTTTTCTTTTGTCACCATTCAGTGTACGGCATTAAAAGTTTGTTTTAAAAAACTGTTCTCTTATTGACACATTGTTTTATAGAGTGCTACTGTAGAGTCAGTGGTGTAACAGCTGGACCTGCGTGGCCCACAATGCAGGTGGCCTGTAAAACATTTCCCTTAATTTTTCAAGAAAAGGTATAAACCATTGAACTTGAGTAAAACAAAATTTCTCCATATGTTTTTAACACCAAAACAAATACTTTATTTTTTTACTGTTATTTCACCTGTACCTAGTGCTGTACTTTGGGAGTACAGTAGAACCTCGCTAATCCGTCACCTGTGGGACTGGGGGTATGGTCGGAACGCAAAAAAGGTCGGATTATCAGAAGAATACAAAGTGTTTATTATTTCATTAAATGAGACAGTCTAAAATAAAATAAAACTTATACAGTAGGCTACCAGGCTATATGATTGGTTATGTACAATAAATGATAATATGTACAGTATGTACACACAGTATTAAAAGTGTAAAAAAATATTTGTAAATACTAAAACTGTCACCAATTACTACGTACACCAATTCACACAGGACGAGTAATTAGCACGCACTAGTAAGCGTGCTTACACTGAAAAAAAGTGTAAATGAATTGGCTCAAATCTATTGTGAGAGCGCCCGCAATTCTAGATATGGAGTTCCACGAATTTGATGTTTTGAACAGTGTTGCCTCGATGTTTTCGATGTGCCAGAACTCGAACTTCAGGACCACAGAGATGTAGACATAACAACAGCTCAACACTCTTCATACCCAACACAGTTTAGCCACCAAGTGTAGTACCCTACTTTTATTTTCATGTTTATGACAGCGACTTGACATTATTATGACCAGGTGTAGGCTAGACATTACAGTATCTGTTTATTCAGGTGCAGTCATGTAGTGCGATTCTGTCAGCTTGAGACTAAACTATAACGATTAGTCACTCTTATTTGAATAGCAGTATTTTATATGGTACAATAAGTGGATATTGCAAAATGCTTATTACATCATTGTGTATGGGTGGTCATAATTATTGTTTGTGACAGGAGGAAGGAACTATAATTTTTGACAAGACCTATATAAACTTTTATTGAAAGCAATTATAATTGCGGTTGCAATGAAACACCAGATTTGACGTCATATCGTACGCAAAAATAAAACTCTCAAAATGCGACATAGCACTGAAACGAGAGTAGGAAAAAATTTGGAAGATTTACACCAAATTTTGTATTTTCTGGAACATTAAAAAAAAATCGGAAGGTCTTCCAAAATTTTGGAAGACCTGGCAACACTGCGCACTAGACACTAGATGCCGGCTCACTAAGGCAGCAAAACAATTGACAAGTATGTAAACAAGCTGGTGAGTGAGCCGTGGTCTGACCAACCGGAGCGTCGGACCAGCCGGGGGTCGGACTAGAGAGGTTTTACTGTATACAGTGTTTGGTTAACTGCACGATATAGCAGTGATTCCAGTTAAGAATGCACCCAGGCCACCTGCTGGGCCTGCGTTACATTGTGATTGGTTATGAGCTACGACAAGAAACTAATAAATTAGCCAAAGTACTGGATTGCATTGTATATTGTGACATTGGCAGCTTCAAATTTAGCCTTTAGAGGCCATAGAGAGAAGGTAGGCTAGCCCAAAAGTTGTAATGTTTTGGCAATTATTGATCTTTTGAGTAAGTATTGTTGCAAGAGATAATCAGTGGTCTGAATGACAAGAAGTTTATGAGTCCCAAAATTCAAAATGAATTTGTTCTGCTTTTATCTAAAAAAGTTAAAAATATTATTTTGAAACAGATTAAATCTTCTCAATTTTTCTCCATAATAATGGATACTACACAAGACATTAACAGATATGATCAACTGGGTCAAGTAATCAGATATGTCTGAATGTCTGAAGATGAAGCAGGAAGGTCTACCAACTTAAAAATGAATGAAAGCTTTTTAGGATTTACAGAAATAACCAAGTAAACTGACCTAGGCTTAGAAGAAGAGATTTTAAACAGACTTTAGGAGAACGCATTCTGTTTACATTATATAATTTTAGTAGCTGCCACAGCTATAAAGAGGGGTTAGTATTCAAGAGGGTACAGTGGCATGAATTAAGTAAGTGTAGTAAGGCGCCTGCAAAAGTTTTTTGTGGGGGGCCCAGAAAAAAGAGTTTTGCCACTGTGTATAGAGTATTGAAAAAGCAATAGTTAACCATAATTGTTTCTTGCTGTAACATGAAATAAGCTCACAGTCAGATATAAAAAACATCAGTAATTTGTAGTTAAATTCAACATGCAACTAAAAGTGTATTACGCACATCGATCTGGATAACACAGTTTGGATAAGCTGAGGCTGGACAGTTAGGAAAATACTGTAGATTTTTCACTGATTTTATTTTATTACAAACTAGCTATTACCCGCGGCTTCACACGTGAATATTTGACTTTTAATAAGTATTTTAATCTAATTTTTATTGACTATGTCTGTATGGCATTCTGTCAGCTTGTATAACAATTTTGTACTCGTTAGTCAAATTCTCTTCAAAGCTGTTTTCAACACTTGTATTATTTTAACTTTTACTAAATTATTAAATTGGTGCAACAGCCTTTGGAGATTTAAAAGTACCCATTTATAAAGCCTTTGGAGATATTTATAAAGTGTCTGTTAAATCAAAAATGATAAATCTTTATTTTAAGTGTTACTGTGTTAGAAGCATTGTATAACACATTAAACGTTGTTTTCCTCAACCATGGCTTTTATTTATTTCAGCAGTAAACTAAAAACCAAACACCGTTTCATGTAACCTCACAAATGAAAACAACACGTATTTTTGCTTTGCATTAAGTAATAGGACAATTTACAATTAGTACACTTCTTCTTTTCCACATTATAATATATCGATACAATCGCATATTAAAAGATTAAAAACTGCAGGAACGGATAAATGTACAGTTCCGATGCCGCTAAATAGCTTTTGTTTATTTACTTGTTACTATGGTAACTAATTCTGGTCTCCATGGTGTTTTTGACATCTTTAGTAGTAGTATTTAATATATTTCATTACTTATTCATTGCATCATCAGAAATATGTATAAACATAAATTGTATAATCGTTTAAGACAATTACAAAATATATAGACATATTTGTATACAAAATAACAAAATATATCGATATTAAAAGATTAAAAACTGCAGGAACGGATAAAGGTACAGTTCTGATGGTGCTAAATATCATTTGTTTATTTACTTGTTACTATGGTAATTAATTCTGGTCTCCATGGTGTTGTTGACATCTTTATATGCGTCAATGAAAAGGCATAATTAAAAGGGCCTAAATCGTGTGAACGGGGCAAAATATCAAATTCCAAGTTAAACAGTGTTTTTCGCCTTGTGTCGAAGGTTACCTGTGCAAAATTTGGTGTTAGTCGGTGTAAAGATGTGGATTCGTATTCAGTACCCATAAATCCTCAGACTTTGAGTTTTATATATATTATGTGTCGTAACTATATGGGAGGTCCAATAAGTAGATAAGCCCAAATAATAAAAACCAAAAGTAACAAAATAAAACACTTAACTTGAAAAGACAAAATAAATAAAACCCCTGAAGAAAAACAAAGAAGTACAATACAGTAGGATATAATAAATAAAGTTAATGTACTCTAGATTATAAGAAAGAAACAGTAAACAATGTTTAAGTGTAAAAGTGAAATAGTAAGTGAAAAATAACGGTAGATAATCACACAGACAGGACTGTGAAGATTACTGAGTTTATTCATTGCAATACAAGTGTGAGAACAACACACCAAAAAACAAAGGTAAACAAATGGAAGTGTATAGGTATTGTTTAGATAGGAATTCCAAGACATGTTTGTAATTTAGGAGAATAATTGCAAGTTTTGATAGTAGTATTAGTACTAGACAATGGTTAAAGGTCTAATCTTGTTATGGAAAGTTAATGAAAGCTTTAACCATAAGCTTTAACATTGTTTAATTATGTTAGTTTCATATTAATGTTAGTATTCTTTCATTCATGGATTAATTATAAATAACCAGAAATGTATTAAGCCCATAGGCTAACTAAAAAATGTAAATTAGAACATTGTACCAGAAATACCAAGAAATAAGCCCATATGGACAAGGTCAACTAACAAATCATGATGGACTGAGAAAAGAATTAATATTATTATATGTTAAACAGTTTTTTTTTAAAGTTAATTTATTTGTTTAATGTGTATTGGAATCTCAGCCATGTAGGCGAAACATTAAGTTAACATGTTTGTAAATTTTGTTAATGTATTAATATTATTAGAATATGATGAATATTGTAATCTCATGTACTAACATACAAGAAACCAATTATAATTAATCAGAAGGGTTTAAAACAACAGGCCAAATAATAATCAATACAAAATGAAACATGGTGCTAAAATAAACACCATGACATAGGCCAATGCTAACATAAAGAAAGTACTGTAATGTCAGAATAGTCAGTAAACTAGCATTTAACTAGTAAATTAATAAGAAAGAGTAAAATTCATAAGATAGACATTATTTTTATAATGGTAACAACACTTGTTAGAATCAGTGAATGAATTAGAATATGATTTTGTAAATGTTAAAACTATAAAAACCCGTAAACAAAATTTTGTAAAGATGATAAAACACCTATTAGGAAACACACATGTCAAGTGAGGTATCATAATGCTTGTCTTTTTATCAGGAAGAACACTGTGTAAATCATTTTAAGTACAATTAATTATTAATTAGGGAGTAATTTGGAGTGCAAAATGTAAAAACAATATATTTTAAATAATTATGTTACATGAACTAGTGACCCGGCGTTTTGACCAATGGGAATCTAGCTAATTTTGGTCAAACTAGTCGAGGGCAGAAGAAAAATAATTATTCTATTGTTAGACATAAAAGTGTACAGGTCAGCTCTGTGTAGCTAAGAGTCAAAAGTATAGCAAAGGATCAAATCTGAGTTGAAGAAAAGAAGTAAAATTATTATAAACACAGAATAAAAATCAAATTAGTAATGTATATCTTACCGTCTGTGACTTACAGCAAAATGTATTTTCACGTTAAAGTTTACATGTTTCGGGACCTTGTCCCATCATCAGAATTTAAAATCGAGTGCGCGGTCTGTCGCCGTACAGTGTACACCTTGAAACCGTTGTGCACGCTATTATATGATCTTATTTGTTCTTATTTTGTTTTATTTATAATGTGGATTTAATATTTTTGGAAATATTCGACAACTATGCCATCGCACGATGGGATAAGAAGACGATTTTAAATTCTGATGATGGGACAAGGTCCCGAAACATGTAAATTTTAATGTGAAAATACATTTTGCTGCAAGTCACAGACGGTAAGATATACATTACTAATTTGATTATCAAATACGTGGCTTGGTACTATAATTGGAATTATTCCATAAACAGAATAAAAATAAAATGAAAACCAAAATGAAGGTAATATAAATTAATATAAATAAATCAAAAGAAGAACAAGTACAAAGAAATAAAAAGAAAGAAGAAGAAGAAAAAAGAAGTATCTTAAAGAAATAAAAAGTGAAGGTATTAACGTCTAGATATGGGTGAGAAAATAACCTTATTATAAAATAACGTTTTCAACTACACAACACCAAGAATAACTAAACTGACACTTTTAAACAGAACACTAGTGAAAACTAAAAAGAAACTAATATAAACACAGTGAACATTTTGAATAAATTCATTTATTTGAAAGAAACTGGTGGCGAACAATTTTCACATTGAGTGAAGTGAGCAACAAGCGGCCATCTTGTTTTTCTGGAATCTGAGTAAAGACGCCATGACAGTTGGTTGTGGTAATTTGAATTAAATTAATATTTTTTTGTTACACTTAAATAAAATTAATTCTGTCTTGTATTAGGGATTAAGATTTAAATGATTGTGATGTATTGTACTTCATGTATGCATTTCTGACTTTTCCTAGCAGACTAAAAGAACTCACGAAATAATATAAAAATAAAAATATTATTTAAGAATCGAATTGAGTAAAGGAGTCGATACGGGCAATAAGCCATTTCGACATAAGAGTCGTCAACCTGAATTTAAATAAAATAAAAGTCAATAAATATAATCAATTGGTTTTAAAGGTTTTAATTTATAAAATAAGTTAAGGTTAAAGGATTTTCGAGTAATAAAAGAAGAGTGAATCCACATTGGCGATTGGAACTTCATCGTAAACAAGGAATTAAGCAGATAACCTATATTAGCCAATTCGATATCACGATCGAATCAACATCAACAAAGCTTTTCTTGTAGGAATTTTTTTTTAATTTATCAAACTAATTAAAGTAAATGATAATTAATATTTTTTTTAATCAATAAAATTTTAACAACAAACTCAAAAATTTAAAACAATTAAATTAAATTAAAAAAATAATTTAAAAAATTAATATTTCAATAATTTTGAGTAAGTAATAAAAAAATAATAAATATTAAGTAACATACACAAGTAAAAAGATTATATTACAATATATATATATATATATATATATATATATGTATATATATATATATATTGTAACGTTGATCTTTTCTGTGCTCCTCTTATCTTTGAGAATAGTTTAATATTTATTTGTTATTAATCTTTAGTTAAGTTTAATTTATGAAGTTGAAATCGTAGTTGTAAGTTGTTTTCACCAATCGTTGGTTGCGCCAATTTGTAACGTGATATTATGAAGACTCGTGTTCCTTTTATTTTTATTAATAATATTTAATTATTAATTATTATTCTCTTGGATCAAGTTGAATTGTTTATTAATTCTTTTAAAATATTTTCTTTTACTCCCCGCTTTGGTAGCTGTGATGTTTATCACTTATTTATGAAGAAGTCCGTTATTCTTTTTATCTATGAGTTTATTTGGTTTAATGTAATTATGTTGTTTTGAGTTTGTTTATAAAAAAAAATTATTTATAAAAAAAATAATTATTTACTTTCATTGGTTTGATAAAAAAAATTCCAAAAAGAAAAGTTTTGAAAATGTTGATTCGATAGTAATATCGAATTGGCTAATATAGGTTATCTGCTTAATTTCTTGTTCACGACGAAGTTCCAATCGCCAAAGTGGGTTCACTCTTCTTTTATTACTCAAAAATCTTTTAATCTTAATTTATTTTATAAATAAAAGTCATTTAAAACCAACTGATTATATTTATTAACTTTTATTTTATTCAAATTCAGTTTGACGACTCTTAGGTTGAAATAGCTTATTGCCCGTATCAACTCCTTTACTCAGTTCGATTCTTAAATACTATTTTTATTTATAACATTAATTCTTGGGTTCTTTTAGACTGCTATGAAAAGTTCAGAAATGCATACACGAAGTGCAATACATCACAATCATTTAAATCTTATCTACTAATACAAAACAGAATTAATTTTATGAAAGTATTACAAAAAATAATAATTTAATTCAGTTTACCACAACAAGATGTCATGGCGTCTTTACCCAGAGTTCTAATTAACAAAAAGAAAAAACAAGATGGCCGCTTGTTGTTCACCTAACTTGATGTGAAATTTTTTACCACCAGTTTGTTTCAAATAAAATAATTTATACAATATGTTCACTTTGTTTATATTAGTTTTCTTTTTTCTCTTTTCACTAGTGTTCTGTTAAAAGTGTTAGTTCAGTTAATCTTGGTGTTGTGTAGTTGTAAACATGATATTATAATAAGGTTAATTTCTCACCAACATTTAGTAGAAATACTTTCACTTTACTTTATGTTTTTTTTAAGATATTCTTTTTGCTTGTTCTTCTTTTGGTTTATTATTATTATTTTATATCATCATTTTTTCTTCCATCTAATTTGCATTCTGGTTTTATAATAATTTTTTTTTCCAACTCAGATTTGATCCCTTGTTATACTCTTCAGCTCTTAGCTACACAGAGATGACCTGTACACTTTAATGTCTAACAATAGAATGTTGAGTTTTTCTTTTTCTTTCAACTGGCTTGACCAAAATTAGCAAAATTCCCATTGGTCAATAAAGTTGAGTTTAAGGGTCATGTGACAGTAATTATTTAAAATATGTTTTTACATTTTCCACTCCAAATTACTCTCTAATTAATACTTAACTGTACTTAAATTGGTTTACATTGTGATCTTCCTTATAAAAAGACAAGCATTTTGACATCTCACTTGATATGTGAGAGTGTCCTAATAGATATTCTTTAATGTTTACAAAATTCTGTTTCATGGGTTTTTATGCAATTTGACATTTTCAAAATCATATTCTAATTCATTAATTTATTTTAACAAAGTTGTTACCACTGTATAATTAAAGCTTATCTCATTAATCTTACTATTTCTTACTCGCTTACTGTAATTTGTTAGTTGACCAATAATACTATATTAATATTGGCCTATCTCTTGTTACTTCTTGTACAATGTTCTAATTATTTGGCCTATTGGTTTAAGAATTTCTGGTTAATTACAATTATTCTCTTGGGTGTTATTACATGAGATGAACATATTCATTGGATTCTAATAATATAAGAACATTAACATGGAACAAACATCTTAACTTAATGTCATGTCTTCTTGGCTAAGACTCCAATTAACATTAAACTAAAATAACTAACTTTCGATAAAACTGTTTAAATTAATACTAATATTCAAACTTATAATTATTTTCCTAATTTAGAAACATGCCTTGGAATAATTGTTATTCCTATCTAAACCATTTCTATACTCTTTTGTTTGTTTACACCCTTTGTTTTTGGTTTGTGGTGTTTACAATTATATAGTGTACAAAGAATCATTAATCCTCACAGTCCTGTCTGTGTGATTAATAACTAATATTGCTCACTCATTATTTCACTGACACTTTTACATTGTTTAATTTCCTTATCATTTAAATTACATTAACTATTATAAACTATTGTATTGTACTTCTTGGTATTGGTTTGGGGCTTTTATTTATTTGGTCTGTTTGAATTAAGTATTTTATTTTGTTAAGTGTGGTCTTATTTTTCTTGGGCCTACCTACTTATTGGACCTATTTGTTCTGTCACATTACTATATATATATATATATATATATATATATATATATATATATATATATAGAGCAACAATACATATATGTAGGGGGACCCAAAAGTAACGAGATTTTTCTCTGGCAGTTGGTAGAACGCTAGTTCCGACTTCTCCCGCTAGGTGCCTTCACTAGACACCATTTGTATCAGTTGCCCTAGCGGCATTGTTGTGGAAACATTAGCGCGGTCAGTGTGACTATTTTTTGTAAGCACTGTTCCAGAAACTGTCGCAATGCTTCGGACGGCTTATGGGGAAGAAACTTTGAGCCAGGCAAGGATTTTGAGCTGACAAGAAAGCACACGCAGAACGAATTTTGCTGCAACACGTTTCATCTTCAGATCTTCAGTCAAAATTAGTTGGCCTGAACTCCAAGATATTCCAGTCATTTCCTCCAATTCATCGATTGTTCTACGACGATCGAACATGATTGCAACACGGATTTTTTCAATGTTTTCGTCCGTTTTGGAAGTCGAGGGACGCCCCGGTCGTGGTTCGTCTTCAATTGACATTTGACCACTTTTAAAACGAGAAAACCACTCGTAAATCCTTGCCTGGCTCAAAGCTTCCTCCCCATAAGCCGTCCGAAGCTTTGCGACAGTTTCTGCTGCTGATTTCCCTAACAGGAAACAGAACCTGATGTTAGCACGTTGGTATTTAATGTCTGCCATTAAAAAAATCGCCGAAAACGTGAAACAGCGCTTACAAAAAATAGTCACACTGACTGCGCTAATGTTTCCACAACAATGCCGCTAGGGCAACTGATACAAAATGGTGTCTAGTGAAGGCACCTAGCGGGAGAAGTCGGAACTAGCGTTCTACCAACTGCCAGAGAAAAATTCTCGTTACTTTTGGGTCCCCCCTCGTATTTGCATATTTGCCGAGGGCGGTATGTTTGTAAATATTTAGCATAGAAAAATATATGATGAACAGTTTTTAACAATATTATGCAGGATAAGAATTGTCAGAAAGCGTACACCTGCCTCTGCGAGTGAATACAGCGCTTGTGTGTTTGTGTGTGTGAATGCAAGCTACAACAGGTAAGAGTCTACGATAGGGTGATGCGTACGAATTCTCTGTAATCAGGTTTTAACCGGATAAAAATAAACTAATTAATACGTTTTAAACCTGTGAACAAAGACTTATTCCAATTATAAAAACACCATTACATTAAGGAATTTTTAACGAATATAGTGATGTAAAAGTATTGCAGAAATTTGCAATAATAAAGACGCCAGGTAATTAATGTTAATTACTAGTGTAATTAAATAGTAATTAATAAGTGTGTTATATGTGAGTGGCCAGGAAAAAATTACGCAAACGATGATATCGCTTGTGCTATGAGTATGTTTACGAAATCGCAAAAATGAACCAAAAAGTGATTTGTAATTAAAAGGACGCTTTGCATGAAGTGACAATATCTAACAGGTCGAAAACATTCCTGGACTTGTCAGATTGCCGTCCATTATAAATACCACCAGCAATTTTGGGGCGGTCTCAGAGACTCAAGATATCTTCACACAACGTCACGCTGCTGGTCTGCCGACCGATCGACATCTTTACCACACACACCAAGACTTATGGAGGAACTCTGGACCATCACAAACAACAACCCATAGAGAAAGAGAATACAGCATCAGCATAATCATCATCATCATCAAATTCTCAGGATTCAGGACACACACATACGCGCGCGTATCGGTAACGTCAGGAGTATGCAGGTGATGAATAAACAATTATATTTTTTTGTGTGTGAAAAGAACTCTTAAAAAGAAACCTATATATGAACAGTAAAGACTTAAAGTTTTAAATATAATCACTTTACATAAAAATAAATGGTAGTTAAAGAAAATAATTTAATTTAACAAGAAAATTTAAAAATACTAATCTTCTGTTATATGTTAAAATTTGGGTGTGTCAATAGAAATAAATAATTAAATATAATTATTTCACTATGACCTGGAACACAAAACTTTTTATGGGTAAAAACGTAAAAGTTTTACCTTATAACCTGAACCGGTTTTCACTTTTAAAAAGCTTCTTCAGAGGTTGCCGCTGGTAGCACTGTACGTCTTGTTGTTGGTGATGGAATCGATTTTCAAAAGATCGATGTAGTGTGTGTGGGGTGTGATATGTTTGAATAATGCGTGTGATTTGAATTGTGTCTGTTCGTTTAGGATGTCGTTTTTATTTGTTTTCGTGTGTTTGTATATTTCCAATTGTTCTAGAGTGTCTAGTTTTCGGCCTTTTGTGTGTACGTTGTGATATAACTTTTACTACTGATACTTAAAATTCAAACTCAATTACTCATTGTTTACTTTTTGTGTCGGGCGCCATCTTGTATTATTAATTACAAGAAACAAAAAATATGTACTTACCAATTCGGGTTCTTTTCGGCGAACTCAAAAGCAGAAATGGTTGTCGAAATAAAGAAAAACTTTATTGGTTCTCATGATTTAAAATTTATTGGTATTTCAATTTTATTATAAACACATTATTCTTTTCTCCCTCTTTCACTTTTTGTTCCCATAATAATTCAAGTAAAATATAGACATAAAATGGATCATTATTTAAGCTGAATATAATTTGTTCACCAATAGTCAAAATAAAACAGGAACTATAAATACAAAATAATTCGTTTAATACTTAACTAACACAATGGAAACCAGCGCTTTCACACACACACACACACACACACACACACATCTACCCCAGGATTCTAAGCATCCTGAGAGTAGGATTCTCTCTATTAATCGTGAAAATATTTAAAAGTGAATTTTACAATTTTGAATATTTAAATCATAATTGAAAGTTTTGTTTTCATTCTTGTAGACTACTTAGCTGAGTTTGAGTCCAGACGACGTCACATTTCTCCACGCACACACTTTATGTTAATGAATAATTTGTTTTACATCTCTGAAACTGTTAATTTACATTATTTACGCATAACTTTCGATTTTACGTCAACTTTAAAACTGTTATTTACATTTTTGTTGTTTTGCGGTAAGACGCAAATTACGCACAGCCGGCGGACGCGACGATTACATGCGTCCGATGCTTATAGATGTTGTTTGCCGACTGCCTTTGTTTTGTCAGTGCGACGAAGCTGCTGGTGCTGACACACCTACATTCCAGCTTGGGGATCGTCGCTGACGTAATATCGTGCGATGCTGTTACATCATTTGTTTACAAGTTTATAAGTCATTGGAGCTGACCTTGACTCATTTTCGCTGGTTGTCTATTGCGTTTTTATAATTTTATGAATAATCTCACACTCACTGCTGCCAACTTCACTACCAACAAAATTTACCTTCCTTGTCCCTTTCTGTTTATGTTTCCCCAAAATTATTATTACATCGTAAAAAATGCTATTTGCTTTTATTCAAAATACAAATTTATTTATTTTACCCCAGGTAGGCCAAAATGTCCCGTTACAATGTCCCCTCAATGAAAGGTTTTATGCCGAAGCATAAAAACTCATTGACACACTCATACTTGCTAAAGGGATCAGCCAGGATATGTCGCCACAACCCCCTTTACGGTTTACAAAAAAATATAATTGACTCACCCTTGGTCCAGTGACTGTGACCGCACCTGAATGACATTACTGGACTTCTCTCTCGAGATCCCAACACCATAAAGTCAGACAGATACTTAACGCCCCTGCTCTGACGCGCTGGCCAGCTCAGGACCGCCGCCACAGCATCACCAAACGCTAAAACAACAAATCAAAATATCAACTAATGGCCTTATACAACACCATATCCCCAACTGATCTGTTTCCCCCTAGCGGTGCTGGTTTGCATTAAGAAGCACTGGTTTTGTTTTCACTTAACCTCTAGGAATACAGAACATAACCAAATCAACTACATCTAAACACCTTATGTCCTTAAACATCTCCCTATTCTATATCTCAAATTAACACAAAATCATCTAAGTACATCATAATAAACATTGTTGTTATTACATTAAAAATAAACAATTCACATTTAGGTTTGTCCAAAAATTATGCACTTTACATTTTTAAATTTGCATATAAAATTATAAAAATTACATTTTAATCTCAATTTAACTTTTATTAATTCAATTCCCCCCCAAAAAAAAAAAATTTTTTTTCAACCTTCGTTTTACATATTATTTTATTAATTTGGGTGATTCTCAGTTATTCATTATAATTCACTTTATCAACTTGGCATTTACCCATAATCTTCCTCTTTTATGACTAACGCTCCCTTGCAAAATTTTTAACTAGTATGACACCCATCTCCCAAAAAATCTACCAACCCTTCTCTACCTCTAACTAACTACTCTAAATCACTCTACCCCTATCACAAAATACTCTCTACCCCTTTGTACTCAGGATGTGTATTCCCACTTACCAGCTCATTCCCTTATCTGGTTCCCGGACTCCCCCTAGGTAACCCTTTCCGGCGCTAAACGGTCCCCTCCCGTCCCAACACCTTTCGTTGGACTCCTTACACCACCCCCCTTACAAAATTCCCACTATCAACTAATTACTCTCCCATTACATCACTACTACTACAAAATAACATCATCATTTATAAACATCAATATCACTCTCATTTCTCCACATAAATTCTCCATTACTACTGTGTCTCCACTTATACTCAAATTCTCTATTACTTGTATTTTATCTCTTATTCTCTTTAACACCCAATTATATTCAACTTGTACTGACTCAACTGTCTTACTTAAACAATTACTGACTCAAATGTCTTACTTAAACAATTACTAGCACCCAACTTCTATCTTTTACAACCCATTGAAAATTTTAACTATCTCAAATTTATTTATTTATTTATTTAAAATCTTTAAACACATTGAAAACTTATTCTATAAAATATTATTACATTTTTATAATCCTTATTCCTAACATACTACATGCAATTAACATAATAAGACATAATAAACACAATATAGGAAACATCTAGTGCATCCATTTCTCAAATCAAAACAAAATTATTTAGTTATCTCAGTAGCGAGTCATCATTATTAAATTACAACAAATTTTAATTCGTTACTCCCCCGAGTAACCTCCTTTATCCACACACACTATGACCCCCCTGGACTGTGGCATCCAGTTCCGTCCACAAGGACTGAAGTTTTGGAGGAATTTTGTCATCTCCTTGTCCTTGCTTCTGCGTTACATTATAAAAGCTAGATATCGTAATATCTAAATGTACAGATTATACGCCCTTAAAACGGGTCTACCACCTGGTTTACTGTTCCTACTCGAACAGAGTGGCAGCCACTGTTCCATAGTTCCGGGGATTTCCCCTAAATTCACCCCCCATTGATTTCCAATATACACCAATTTCAAGCCAGCTATGGTCAAGGTTCTTAATTTATGGCCATAGCTGACCGCTAGCCAAAACCACGATTAGTGCTGGTAAGGCAGTAATCGCCCGAAAAGTCGGGGAAATCAACTCTGATTTCAGGCATGTTCTCTACAGCATTATTATACACGGCACGGCAATTTATCAGCATATAATATGGAATTATACAAAAGGTGTGCCGTGTATATTACGCCATTTTGGCCTCCGATGGAGGTAACACTCTCTGTTACCCCCAACACTTACCGCTATCTACTGTGGCACATGCCACCACAGCAATAGCACACTAATAACTAAACTAAACCTTTCTACAATAGTAGTCCCTACATTCCATTATTATATCACTTCTATTAACACCACACAACCCCCCAAAATTACCCACACATCTTGTATGATAACATATTATACCTTTACCTTGAACATTAACATTTTCACATTACTAAACAATTCTCTTTTAAATAATTTACACAGAATATTATAAACATTATAATTTGAAATTTTTATTAACTCTTTTATATATCATCATTTCATTATTTATCCTTTGCTGCAACTAGATTCCTCAAAATTTTCAAATTTATTATTAATCTATTTATTTTAACAATTATGTTATTCCACAAACTAAACCATTTAACATTTATTTATTCATTAATTGTTATTAAATTAAAATCTCATAAAATAATTTAAATGCATCCTCAAAATTCAATTATATAACATCTTAAATCAATCAAAAATATTTAAACATCTCCAATTATTTTAATTAAATCAATTATTGAAAACACAACATATTTCCATTATTATCAAAAAATTACAATGCATTAATTATTGTCTTCAAAATTATTTTCATTATTTATTTAGTCTACTGAAATAATCTTATTATTATTAAAACAATTACCTACACACATTGTTTACATTATATACTTGTTACAATACACACACAGCTAATTTCACTAAAAATATATTTACAAACTTTTGTCATTATTATTCAATTTATCACACTTCATTTTCCAAGTCAGCAAGGTCATTACCATAAATCACAATATTTAAAAATTGTCCATTCACTCATTTTAATTTCAACCTCCATCATCATATATATATCGAATATATTTATAACATACATCATTGTTATCCACATACAATTTGTTATTATTATTATTATTATTATAATAACCCATTAACTTTATTTCATTCATTATGCCATTATAATTTATAGGATTATTCCCTATTATTATTTCATAAACCTTGTCAACATAAGTTATTTTTGTCCAGTCTCCATCAGTATTATTGGTTAATGTCAGGTAAGCTATTTTATCATTTTTTATCTTCACCCCTTCTAACCTTTCTCTCAACTCATTATAATTTCTCTTGAACTTATATAATTCTATCTCTCTATCAATACACAACTCTCTATCTAAATCTCCCTCACCATAGCACCATATCACACTTTCTCTAACATCCCACACAGAGGATACTAACTTACAAAAACTTGGGGAACAACTCAAAGACCTCATGTCTTCCAATAATAAGGGACTCTTGCCCTTCAACAACAATATTTGCGACCACCTTGATTCACAATAAACCTGGGGAAAATTTACCCTCTGCTTCATACCCACAATATAACTCTCTTCACCCACTCTCTTTAACCCATCAACACATACTAACATTCCATTATTACATTCTACAACTTCATCAGTATTCTCAATATTTACTCCATTATTCTTTAACATCATATTTTCACTTATATCGTCATAATTATCACCCCTACTTACCTCAGAATTGTAATCAACATCATTATCATCACTATTTAACACTACCTCTTCCACTATTTTGTCATTATTAATATTTGTTATACCTATAACATTGTCATCTACCTTCTTATTCAGTATTTGATTTAATTTAACTTCTAAATTTTTATTCATCTCATCAAACTTTTTCTCACAACTACTATTTATTGATTCTACTGTTTGGTCTTTAAATATACTAAAACGTTCATCTATCTCATTCAGACGTTTATTTATATTAATTTCAAATTTAACATTTTGTGTATTCATTACATCAAATTTACTATTCTGTTCATCGAATTTGCTGTTAAAGTTACTGTTCATTTTCTCTAATTGATTTAGTATAACACTCATCATATCATTTTCTACTTGGTTACATTTTGTTGAGGTTGGAGTCAATAGAGTACCCGAGTCGTCTATAGCTGATTCAGTTAGGCTGAATTCTTTTGATCGATTTACTGGGGTTGAATGAACCCCTAGTTCTCCCACACCAGCCGACTCGCTCATTTCAACTACAATCTCGTTATTATCCATTTCATTAAATTATTTTATATTTACTTATTTATAACACATTCATCAATAACACTGTAATATAACCTTATGTGACACTCGTCACCTACGTCTATTTTACGTACACGAATTCATTCATTCCAAACAACCATCTCTGCTCTCCAAGTGGCCTATATTTATATAAATTTATTTATATAAATGATCCCCGTTCGGGCGCCAATTGTGATATAACTTTTACTACTGATACTTAAAATTCAAACTGAATTACTCATTGTTTACTTTTTATGTATTATTAATTAACAAGAAACAAAAAATATGTACTTACCAATTCGGGTTCTTTTCGGCAAACTCAAAAGCAGAAATGGTTGTCGAAATAAACAAAAACTTTATTGGTTCTCATGATGTAAAATTTATTGGTATTTCAATTTTATTATAAACACATTATTCTTTTCTCCCTCTTTCACTTTTTGTTCCCATAATAATTCAAGTAAAATATAGACATAAAATGGATCATTATTTAAGCTGAATATAATTTGTTCACCAATAGTCAAAATAAAACAGGAACTATAAATACAAAATAATTCGTTTAATACTTAACTAACACAATGGAAACCAGCGCGCTTTCACTCACACACACACATATCTACCCCAGGATTCTAAGAGCTCTCTCTATTAATCGTGAAAATATTTAAATGTGAATTTTACAATTTTGAATATTTAAATCATAATTGAAAGTTTTGTTTTCATTCTTGTAGACTACTTAGCTGAGTTTGAGTCCAGACGACATCACATTTCTCCACGCACACACTTTATGTTAATGAATAATTTGTTTTACATCTCTGAAACTGTTAATTTACATTATTTACGAATAACTTTCGATTTTATGTCAACTTTAAAACTGTTATTTACATTTTTGTTGTTTTGCGGTAAGACGCAAATTACGCACAGCCGGCGGACGCGATGATTACATGCATCCGATGCTTATAGATGTTGTTTGCCGACTGCCTTTGTTTTGTCAGTGCAACGAAGCTGCTGGTGCTGACACACCTACATTCCAGCTTGGGGATCGTCGCTGATGTAATATCGTGCGATGCTGTTACATCATTTGTTTACAAGTTTATAAGTCATTGGAGCTGACCTTGACTCATTTTCGCTGGTTGTCTATTGCGTCTTTATAATTTTATGAATAATCTCACACTCACTGCTGCCAACTTCACTACCAACAAAATTTACCTTCCTTGTCCCTTTCTGTTTACGTTTCCCCAAAATTATTATTACATCGTAAAAAATGCTATTTGCTTTTATTCAAAATACAAATTTATTTATTTTACCCCAGGTAGGCCAAAATGTCCAGTCACAACGTGTAGAATGTTCATGTTATTGTCGATGTTTTTGTATGTGTGGTTTGCTTCAATGAGGTGGTTTGCAAAGGTGGATTCTGTAGTGGAGTGGAGTGCCTTTGTGTGTTCAATGTATCTTTGTTTGAAGCTACGTCCTGTCTGGCCTATATAGAATTTGTGTACAATGATACATTGAACACACAAAGGCACTCCACTCCACTACAGAATCCACCTTATTGAAGCGAACCACACATACAAAAACATCGACAATAACATGAACATTCTACACGTACACACAAAAGGCCGAAAACTAGAAACTTTTTTTTGTGTTATTTGAGAGGGCCGATTGGTCCTCTCGGGCTGTTTTGGAACAAGCTCCCTTCAGCCATGTGCATATGGAGTTGCGGGTAGGTAGCGTCACAAACTAGACACTCTAGAACAACTGGAAATATACAAACACACGAAAACAAATAAAAACGACATCCTAAATGAACAGACACAATTCAAATCACACACATTATTCAAACATATCACACCCCACACACACAACATCAATCTTTCGAAAATCGATTCCGTCGCCAACAACAAGATGGACAGTGCTTCCAGCGGCAACCTCTGAAGAAGCTTTTTAAAAGTGAAAACCGGTTCAGGTTATAAGGTAAAACTTTTACGTATTTACCCATAAAAAGTTTTGTGTTCCGAGTCGTAGTGAAATAATTATATTTAGTTAAGTAACGGACATGTCATGGACAACGAAATCCAATAAATAAATAATAGGTTGAAAGTAAATGTTATATTTTTTTTTTATAGCAACAATCAATTTTATTCTTGAGATTGAATATTATTTTTGTTTGTAAATGAGTTGCTGTTATTTAAAATTTGAGTCAAAGTCAGACACACTGAAATAAAAAGGTTTACATAATTTGTTTAACATGTCTGTTTAGCTAGTAAGATTATATGGTTGTTTATTTTATATATCATGAACAGCATAGAAGGTTACATTGTATTTGCATAAGCTTATAAAAGAAAATATTTTTATTTATCGAAGATTTGAATTTTTTAATATTTTCATATTTTCTATTAATATTAATAAATCATAGAATGATTATTTTGAAACGGTTTTAATTAATTATTTCATGTCAACAACATCTCACTCCTCTTTGAAAATTATTTAATTATTGTGCAACTACATATACTTGACGCAACGAGAATAAAAAAAAAATCCTGCGACCTTGCCGGTGTAATACACTTAATAGTTGCGTTGAGTACATGGTAATGTATTTGTGTGAATTTTTGAAATACTTGTAACGTTGCATAATAAATTGGCGTGCCCAGCGTGTGGCTCGAGATATGTTAATTATCGTATATGTCATAATTAGTAAGTGTATTACAAGGTTCATACTGGCCTGGAAAGTCAGGGAAGGTCAGGGAAAGTCAGGGAAATCAAAATAAGTCAGGGAAACATTTTAAGATATGCCAAAAGTCAGGGAAATTAAGTATATTTTTCAGAAAGTCGGAGAAATTAAGTATATTTTTCAGAAAGTTGGGGACATTTTTTTCATAAAGACAGCAAAGTAGGAAGTGGATAGCTTTTTGCGAGATGTTTATTACATCTTTAATGATTCACCAGCCCGCCGTGCTGAGTTCATTGAACTTACTGGAAAATCTATTTTTCCTTTAAAACACTGTACAGCCAGATGGCTTGAAAGTGTGCCTTCTATTGACAGAGTTTTAAGTACTTTTGATGATATAAAGAAATTTGTTGACAGCCAAAAATATCTCAATACAAAACCATTAAAAAATGTTTCTGTTCAAACCAAAGATATATTTCTGAAATGCAAACTGGCTTTTTTTAAAATGCTTTCCTTGGAATGTGAACCATTTTTATGAAAGTTCCAAACCTCAGACCCACTTGGTCGATTCCTGTTCACAGATTTGCAAAGTCTCGCACAAAATTTGATGGAGAGATTTCGTAAATCCAGTAAAACGCCTACTACAACAACTAAGCTTTTTTCATTAGATTTACATGACAAAGAAAATTTGCATGATGTAAAAAGTATTGATCTCGGATTTCATACAAAAAAACTTCTCAAAGAAGCCACTTCAAATGAAAGTGATAACCTAAAATTCAGACTTGAATGCCAGACTGTGCTAGTCCAAATGACAGAAAAGATATTAGAAAGAAGTCCTCTGAAGTACAAGCCTGTCCAAGGGCTCTCATCATTGGATCTTAGTATAATTTTTCATCAGCCATAACTAGGGAAACAAAGATTTGGTTTATTGCTAGAGGCATTGTACACCAATAACCGAATCACAGATTCTGTTGCTGAGAAAGCAAAAGCACAATACACTCGACTTTGCAGTGAAGCTCATTCTACCCTTCAATTACAATTCAAAATATTTTTGGATGGTGATTGTCCTTCCAAGAGACTTGATGATTTTTTTTCTTCTTTATTACTTGGGAATCAATGTTATTCAGAATTGTGGCAAATTATTAAATTAGGACTGATATTTTCGCATGGAAATGCAACAGTAGAAGGAGGTTTTTCTGTAAATAAAACATTATTAGTGGAGAATTTGCAAGAACATAGTCTTTTTGCTCAAAGAACAGTGAAAAATGCTATAAGATATCATGAAAGTATTCTTAAAGTTCCTATCACTCAAACAATGTTGACAAATATAAGAGCTGCCCGTAGGAGATATGAAGAACATCTCAAAGAGTCAAAACAGAACCAAAAAGAAGAAGAGAAGGAAAAGGTTGAAAAAAGAAAATTATCCATAGAGATCAAGAAACTTGAAGAGCAGAGAAAGATGTTAAAACTGCAAGCTTTGAAAGAAGAAGACAATATAAAATCAAAAATTCAGATTCTTGAAAAGAAAAAGTTAGGCTAAATCTCCCCATTTAGAACTTTTATGATCACGGTCAACTTTATTTACCTAGGCTATGATAATTAAATTTGTATTCATGTATCTATTAAAATTAGGTATGGAATTTTAGGTTACCTGTATCAAAGAGTGTTCTAGTTTTAAAGAATAATACAATCTCTTTGTTGCTTTGTATGTTTCCTTTAGATTTTTTATGCAGTTTTTTGTGATATTTTAACCTAATAATGTACATTTATTGTAATTTTTGAATATAAGCTAATTAATTTTGTTATTGTTTTTTGTATAAATACAACTGTTTACTTTTTCGAAAAAATAAAAAGGAGTGCGTTGGATGGCTATGGGGAAGGTGGAGGCCGATTACTAAAAAAATAAATAGGCCTAAATTCATCCATGATGATGGACGATTATAATGTTAAGCATGCTAAAGTAAATTTTCAATAAGATAATGTATAAATGTTTCATGCTTACAAATAAAAATAAATTTCACTAAACACTAATATTTAAACTGAGTAAATAGGCTACAATAATGTTTAATAGGTAATTTATATATTGAAAAATTGGTATTGTACGCAAAAAATAACGCATACGCTGGTCAGGGAAAATTTGCGGATTTGGTCATGGAAAGTCAGGGAAATCAAATTCAAAATTTCAGTATGAACCCTGTATTATTATTATTGTTATTAATATTATTGTATTGTAATTGTAATGTTGTTGTGTATTTCACAACTGGCGCTCAACAAAACTGAAATAGGAGAGAAATTGTTGGTATGAGATAATTTATAATAGTTATAAACATAAATAAATAATATTAAATAAAAACCAATAGAGTCGGGGTTTACCAATAATAATTAAAAATAATAAAACAAATTTAAATTTAATTCTAATACAACGAAGTGGCTACACCGCAGAAAGGAGTTGATATTGAGGCAATGTTTAGAAGTCTCCAGGAACAAATGCAAAAAAATAATGAAGAAATGCAAAAGAATTGGGAGGAAGTTAAAGCTGAATTAGCGAAAAATAAAGACGAAGTTAAAGCCGAATTTAAAGCTGAATTCAAAGAGTTTAAAGAGCAGTTGACTACAAAACTCGAAGAAACTAATACCAAAATAGAAGTATTACAAGCTAGAATAGAACAGTCACTAAACGAACAAGCGATAAAGATGGAGAATTGGTTTAAAGAACAGAAAACAGAATGGTCGAAAGAATTAAAAGATAGTGTGAAACAATTAGCTGAACACTGGAATGAGAAGTTTATAGTATCAAAGCGTGTGCAGGATATGAAGATAAAAGCAGTCAGTGAACAAGTCCATGAAAACATCAATAAGACACAGGAGTTGGAAGCCAGAAAAATAACGTTGGAAACTGCCGTAGTAGAGTCTAATAAAACCACAAAGGAATATTCAAGTGAAATAAATACACTAAAGAAAAATCTATGTGGAGAAGTAGAATGTCTAAAAACGGAATTGAAGAGGGGACCAACGCAGGTGATGGTGTATCCAACACAGATGGATGAAAGGACAAAATTGTTAGTTTTCAAAGGATTAAAGGGATGCAATCCAATTGAATTCTTACTGAACTGTGAACAAGAAATGTAGTTAATAGGTAATGTTTTAGCTGATAAAGAGAAAATTGAAAGTAAACATTTCCAAGATTCTGCTGCACGATGGTATACTATTGTTCGAGATAATTTAACTTCTTACGAACAATTTAAAAACTCATTTGAAGGTCGCTATTGGAATATTCACACACAAAGACAAATACGACAGCAATTAGAATATGGTAAATATCAACATGATGGTAGACTTACCTTAGACGAGTATGTCATACAACTCGTGGAAAGAAGTAAAAACTTAAGACCCAGATTTACACAACACGAATTGGTACTTAAATTAGCACATCACTTTCACAGAGATATAAGATTAGCCATTTACTCACAAGAAATTAAAACTGTTGAAGATTATGTAATTTTACTCACACAATCGGAGCACATAGTCAACGACTCACACACTAACCGACCTGAACTGCGAGAGAGAAGTGTAAATTTTATACTGAGAGAAGAGAATTGTTGTGAAGAGAAAAACACCACTAACCCTCTGAATGCAGGTAAGGGCGAAGAACCGAGAGAGAGAAATGCAAGTAAGTATGGAGAACAGCGAGCTAGAAGAAACAGTATGGGAGTGGTGAGAGAGAGAGAAACAAAACTTTGTAGTATTTTTAATTCAACTGATTCTCTTAAATATTTAGAGAGGGGGAAACCAGGAGAGAGAGAGAGAGAGAGAGAGAGAGAGAGAGAGAGAGAGAACAACACCAAACGATGCAAAATAAGGGAACGAAGTAGTGACATAACAGTACACAGAGAGTAAGAGAGTACAATAATCATTGTTATGCACACAGAAACAAGTGTAATGCAGAATATCTATTATGACCAGAGCCGAGCCATATGGAGAAGGGAAACAGGTAGAGACAAGCCGACAAAAGTACAACACCAAGTGTGTGTCTCGACGTATAACAATAGCAGGATGTAAGTACTGTTTGTAAGGGGGAAAGAATTTTGTCGCCCAACACAAAGTGGTTTGTTCATACAGATCGGTAAGAAATATTTACTTTTATAAGGAGTTTTTAAAAACCAATTGTAATGTAGATAATAAGATGTAATTGTAATTATAAAGTACACATATATATCTGTGTAAATAAAATTTGAACAACAGTCAAATTTTATTTAAACCCACTTGGGGAATATATGCACCAATACATATATTTGCATATTTGCCCAGGGCGGTATGTTTGTAAATATTTAGCATAGACAAATATATGATGAACAGTTTTTAACAATATTATGCAGGATAAGAATTGTCAGAAAGCGTACACCTGCCCCCGCGAGTAATACAGCGCTTGTGTGTTTGTGTGTGTGAACGCAAGCTATGACAGGCAAGAGTCTATGATAGAGTGATGCGTATGAATTCTCTGTAATCAGGTTTTAACCGGATAAAAATAAACTAATTAATACGTTTTAAACCTGTGAACAAAGACTTATTCCAATTATAAAAACACCATTACATTAAGGAATTTTTAACGAATATAGTGATGTAAAAGTATTGCAGAAATTTGCAATAATAAAGACGCCAGGTAATTTAATGTTAATTACTAGTGTAATTAAATAGTAATTAATAAGTGTGTTATATGTGAGTGACCAGGAAAAAATGACGCAAATGATGATATCGCTTGTGCTACGAGTATGTTTATGAAATCGCGAAAATGAACCAAAAAGTGATTTGTAATTAAAAGGACGCTTTGCACGAAGTGACAATATCTAACAGGTCCAAAACAGTCCTGGACTTGTCAGATTGCCGTCCATTATAAATACCACCGGCAATTTTGGGGCGGTCTCAGAGACTCAAGATATCTTCACACAACGTCACGCTGCTGGTCTGCCGACCGATCGACATCTTTACCACACACACCAAGACTTATGAAGAACTCTGGACCATCACAAACAACATCCCGTAGAGACAGAGAATACAGAATCAGCATAATCATTATCATCATCAAAGTCTTAGGATTCAGGACACACACACACACACACACACACACACACACACACACACACACACACACACACACACACACACACACACACACACACACAAAACGGTAACGTTGGCAGTACACAGGTGATGAATAAGCAATTATATTTTGTTTGTTTGTGAAAAGAACCTTAAAAAGAAACTTATATATGGACAGTAAAGACTTAAAGTTTTAAATATAATCACTGTACATAAAAATAAATGGTAGTTAAAGAAAATAATTTAATTTAACAAGAAAATTTAAAAATACTAATCTTCTGTTATATGTTAAAATTTTTGGTGTGTCAATAGAAATAAATAATAGGTTGGAAGTAAATGTTATATTTTTGTTTTGTTTATAGCAACAATCAATTTTATTCTTGAGATTGAATATTATTTTTGTTTGTAAATGAGTTGCTATTATTTAAAATTTGAGTCAAAGTCAGACACACTGAAATAAAAAGGTTTGCATTATTTGTTTAACATGTCTGTTTAGCTAGTAAGATTATATGGTTGTTTATTTTATATGTCATGAACAGCATAGAAGGTTACATTGTATTTGTGTAAACTTATAAAAGAAAATATTTTTATTTATCGAAGATTCGAATTTTTTAATATTTGCATATTTTCTATTAATATTAATAAATCATAGAATGATTATTTTGAAACCGTTTTAATTAATTATTTCATGTCAACAACATCTCACTCCTCTTTGAAAATTATTTAATTATTGTGCAACTACATATACTTGACGCAACGAGAATAAAAAAAAAAAATCCTGCGACCTGGCCAGTGTAATACACTTCATAGTTGCGTTGAGTACATGGTAATGTATTTGTGTGAATTTTTGAAATACTTGTAACGTTGCAATAAATATATATATATATATATATATATATATATATATTGCGACAGTACAACCGTATACAGTACTGTGCATTGCAAAAATAATCATAATAATTTAATTAATAAAAATAAATCTATGGTTAATAGACATGATTCAGATTGCAAGCTGGATTGTTTAAAATATAGGGAACGCACTGTTCAGGCATGTACACACATATCTGGCCACCTGTCACTAGGTGTGTGTTGTACAGGTGTATTTTGTTTGTGTGTGAAGCCTGTCCGTTCCTGGACAGTAACCACCCCTATTCAGATGATGTTAGATTTTAAGTATAATTTTAATTATAAGAAAAGTATGTATGATAATGTAAAGCAAAATACACCAAAGTGTGTATTTTATAAAGATGCACAAAGGGTTAAAAAACCACTTAAAAGTGATGTAAAGTGAAAGTACAACGAAAGAAAAAGTGAATAATTATAATAAAGAAGTGTAAGTTACATATAATAGACATATGACAATTAGCGATCGATTGAGTATCGTGTAGTGTAAAACACACTTCACAATTCGCGAAGATAAGCAAAATTAGTGAATCGGATGAGAGTGGGAGAAAGGACGCATCGACAAACTCTGACAAGACAGATATTGTTCAGACAAGAGCTTTTGCACGAGGTGGCTATAAATACCAGGTCGTGCTAATAAAGTTTCTTCTTCTATATTCAACCGTTGCCGTAGGAGGCTATGTCAGTCAACTACATGATTGTAAATCTACAGTAAGCGTCACCTGACAAACTGTGAGGCAGAACAGAGGTTCGATGAACACACCTACAACCCATGATGTGAGCAGAGACAACAACTAAGAAAGACAAGCAGTGGAATCCTGGAAGAGGACCCAAGGACATGAAGTACTGGAAGAGGACCCAAGGACACGCTGATAATTTGCCACATCAAATGAGGTGATAAAAACCCATAATAATTACAGACAATCGAAAGACAATATTTAAACTAGAATGAAAGACATTCAAAACTGTTGCTAACTGAATTTAATTTGTACATAGTAATGTAAAGTCTGAATTTTTCATTTAGAATAATGTTTCATGTATAGAAATTAATATTGGAATAACGTAAATGTTATGAGAGAGCAATGTTTGATTTTTAAATTGAAGTAAATTAAAATAATTAGTAAAGTCTTTAATTGATAAAAGAGAAATGCATATGCAGTAGAGAAGAATTAAAGCAATTGCAAAGATGGCCAAACTAAATGAGTAGGCCGAGAGCAGAAATAGTTATAAATAAGATTTATGTATAACCTGTTTAGATATAAATTATTCACCAGAAGACACATACATAAGATCGTGTAAGCGATGAATAATGAATTTTTGTATTGTCGAAGTAAGTAAAGAGGTTGCTAAATAAATAATGTAATGATTTAGAAAACGTATTACGCATTCTTCTTATTACGATTACACCCAACATCATTACTTTGTAATGTTATATAAATTTGGCCCTCCAAAAGCATGGGGCTACCCAAACATCATTACATTGAATTTGTTATGTTATAATATATATATATTTATTATTTCATAATAAATGTATTTTTTTATTAAATTTAATCAAATTTTGAAAATTCTGAAGCACCATGTATTTCAGACCCAAAGTGGAATGCATTGCACGCATTGAAAACTGTTTGTTTGGCAATATGAATTGATTATGTTTGTCTGTTTCTGTATGTAACAATGATTAGTTCAAAGGAGTGTAGTATCCCCACTCCTTCTGCACCCTCAAAACAGAAGTTAGGTTAAGCAGGTTATAGAACCACTTGTGAATGAAAAATGTGGAAATATCAACACATGGTAAAATCATTTTCAGGTTTTTACTGGCTGTAAAGGAATAGTTTATTGGAATAAGGCAGGAGCTAGATATAGAGAATGATTGAAGAATTTCTTCCCCTTTCAAATAAAACTAAAAAAATAGTGAGATAAATGAAATTATATGAGGGAGAAATAATGGTATTTCTCTTAATAGTATTTTCAAGCTTAAGAGAATTTATAGAAATGTTTACATACCTGTTACTCAAATATTACTAATTGATATGCTATAAAAATTTAAATAAAATATTTTGACAGTGTTATATATAGGCAGAGATGAACTGTATTTCTATTAATGAGTTATATACAATAAGAAGACAAAAACATTCATATCTTAAGGAGCTTTTGTTTTAAATAGCTCTCCAAGAACCCATCCATGGTATGAAAAAAAGTAATTTTTATAGGAAAAAAAAATGTGTACAAAAAAAGTAATATAAATAACCACTGAAACAAACATTAGATGGGAGAACTAAAAAACAAACAACATATGTACATAAAACATCTTGGCAGATGTCTAAACTGATTATTTTTTGGGTCACTTCCTAAAATTATGGATTTTATTTCTTTTATGAAATTGCCAAACTGCTATTGTTGTTGAAATTGCCAAACTGTTGTTCAAGACCTGATGATGTCAGAGATGACGAAAAGCTTTGTCTGAACAAAAATTGTAGCAGTTTGGCAATTTCATAAAAGAAATAGTAGGGATGGCTGCTAATTCAAATAATACGAAGAATAAAATTATGGATGTTTTTAATATGTCCCCTTTTAAAAGTGATTGTCTACCACAAGGCAAAAAATCATGGACTCCTAAAAATTAGAAAATTAACATTACCTTAAATGGCACTATGTCCTCCCCTTAAATCACAAAGAGTTTACAACTTATCATGTACAACTAAATGTAGGTCTCCTGTTAATTGATGAGTCTACATACATAACCAATTTCTTTCAAAATAAACTGCAAAAAACGGAAACTTGCATATTGAGACTTAATATTCAAAATGATTAAAATTTTCTGTAGTTCAATCCCAGGTAATCAAAGTGTTTTTATTTTCTAAATTATCTTTTATACTGACAATTAGTTTCAATCACTTTTAAAAGTGTGTGTGTGTGTGTGTGTGTGTGTGTATGTGTGTGTGTGTGTGTGTGTGTGTGTGTGTGTGATAATGAATACTCTCTTTGCTGTGAATAATTTATAGAAGTGTACTGAGTGAATTATAATGAACTGAGGAAACTTCAGTTGTATGAAGTACGTAATATGTAAAGCATACTGTAACATATTCCATACTTATAGGTAACATCTAGTTTTGTTCAATCATTTTTGAATGTGTTTTAGTATACACTTCTGTTGTCCTGCAGGTGGCATGAACAGGAAGAGATTTTGAAAGGTGAAGAAACTATAGGAGAATCAGGTAGCATGTTTGTTCGGAATTTGGCATACACAGTAACAGAAGATGATCTTCAACAATTATTTGAAAAATTTGGTAAGGCTCATTCACCAGATTGTGTATGCACACATTGTACATGTGTAGAAGTATAACAGATTCATTAACAATACTATACAGTTTCTCAGTGCTGAGAAACACACAGAAAACTACACATAACAGACATCCTTTAATTTTCAAAGTATATGTAATATTTAGTTGATTGTTAACTATTTATTTGTAGCATCATTAAATGTAGTTACATAATTATGTTATGATTATTTGGCGAATAGTAATATATATGTTGAAATGTTTTAATAATGACATTACAGATAGAAAATCTGTGGCTGGGGGTGTTTCTGCAAATACAATTTGAAATTAGGAAAATGGCTTTAAAAAAAGTGATCAAATGACACAGCTATTATATCTTATTGTAACACAATAGTTTATAAGATAGTCACAGCTTCATAAGAGTATAATTACACTTTGTTTTAAATTAGAATAGGATTGGAGTTCAGGAACATTGTTGCCAGACTGTGTAGTGTCTTGTGTCCATAGCAAACGTACAAATTGACTGTTGTAAGGAATCCAAAACTAGCCTTTTCTTTTCATATAATTTTGCTAATATTATAAAATAATCTAATGTATGTAAAATATATATAGTTTTAAAAAGGAAAGTTCAGGGAATACAACAGTATAAATTTTAGGCTAATTGAAAAGTTAATATTTTTTATTCCTATTAAAACAGGAAAATATTTTTAATTGTACAAAACCAAACATAAAAAGTAGTAAGCGAGGAAATTTTTTATTTTTTGGCCAGTTGAAAACTTCAAGCGGGAAAGTTGTGGTAAAAAGTCCATATTTTATTTTGAATGGAGATTTTATATTTTTAGGACTACTTATTTTTCCCTTCCAAAAACAATATTTACAATAATACTGTATAACATAATACACTAATATTTTCTTTCCAAAGCATAAAATAATTACAAGATTCTTTCTCTTGAGTTTTACTTCTATGACGCCATGTAGAAAAAAAAATTTAATTTAATAATATCTATAAATCTAAAAGCAGATAATTTTAAGTTTATTGTTTACAAAGCAACTTGTTAATTAAATTAACGATAACAACAGTAAAATAATCAAAAGATATAGTTTTAGATTTATAATTAATTTAATAGGGCTACTATAGTAACATTGATTCTTTATGATGTGTTGACTTGACGGCTGCATACAGCACGTGGCCTCCAGGGTAAGAAAAACCACTCTTGTTTGAACAGTATTTATAAGTATAGTGCATTATATATTAAGGCGATATTACTTACATGTAAAAAGTTGTCTGTAGATAGTCAGAAAAACAGTTTCCTTAAAATTCAGAAAAACTTAAAAAAATTTTTTTTATTTTTTTGGAGATAATGAAAACACCACTTAAAACACTTGCTCCATCATCACTTTCTTCACCAACGTTTTTATCTTGAAGTGGGTTTCTGTCTTCTTTGGTGTCACTGTACACACAAACAGGCCATCTTCTTCATATTGCTTCTTGTCATCTTCATCTTCATTCAGCCATTAAGCAAGTTTTTCGTTAAGCCACACAATATCGTTAAAGGTTTCCTTCCTTAGTGTTTTAAAATCCTGGAACGTCAAGCAGGAATATCTTCTCTCTCCAGTAACAGTTTACACCCACCTACCTTTTTGTGTGTAAAGCCAGTTCCTTTCAAAATTACCAGAAGTGATGACATACTGCCATGGAATAAATCAGCATTTTCTATGACCAGACGTTTTCTGTGTTCAGTGTTCTTTCCTATGGAAGTAATCATAAGTGTGCCGACGAATTGTGCCAGTCTGAAACGTGTCAAGTTTTGTTACACATTTTTCAGTTTTCCTGTTTTTTGTTCTGTGTTTCTAATTTTAAACATCCTCCCTCAGCAACTTTTTTTCTTTCTGTCGCTGCAGATTTTTGTAACTGTGTCCTTGCATATTTTTAATGTCGCAGACGTTTGTTCAATAACTTTTGTTGGAGTTAAAAGGGGCCATTGTAGTTCCTTCATGGAACAAACAAATTCACATGCTTGATGTCACAAAGCGACACCATGACAAGTAGTCTGATAGGGTGAAGGTTTTTGGTGACCATGACACATACGAGGATGATCCCATTTTTTATGAAGTTGACTGTCATCAAACATAAGTTACATCCATTAAAAATAAGCACTTTTATATAAATGATGCACTTCCAATAAGTAGTATTTAAAATGACTGTTTGAATTTAACTACTGAAAATCGCTAACTAAAACCTGTACTAAAATTACAACTAAAATGAGCAAATATTGTACGATGAAAAGCACAGCGGAACTTCACATGTTCCAGTAAGTGGTGAAGAGAACTGAGAATGTCTGCCAATTTCCATGACGCTGATTGGACGAATCCATGCTGAGCCCCCCCCCACATTTATGTCACGGAAAATCCCATTCCAGTTTAAAATAAACTAGCAGTTTCATGTGTTGGTAAAGTAAATGTAATAGTCATATGGTATAACTAGGAGATAGATAAGCTATTGAATCAAGAAGACATTGTAAGATTCATAAAGGCTCAACGAATACAATGATTAGGTCACCTAGAGTGGATGAGTGATTAGCGTATGTCAAAGAAAATTCTGAGTTTGCAGGTATCTAAAAGCAAAAAGAGGGGCCAACCTCTTTAGGATAAGATGGTTGGATGATGTGCTAGAAGATCTCAGAAGAATGGATGTGAGGGGTCACACTGAGATACAGGAGACTTTGGAGAAGATTAGTGTTGGAAGCCAGAACTCACATTGGGCTGTAGTGCTGGAGAAGAAGAACAGTCACACAGTGCTACTATAGGACCTAAATATATTCACATATAGCATGCAAGGGTAATTGAACATGTTTATAGGTGGGATACATTAGTAATTAAAACATATATTCTTCAAATTTCTGTTACAGAAGGAAAGGCAGGTAAGATGTACAGAGCTTAGCAAATTAGTAATAGAAGTAGTGAGGTAATGTCACTTAGACTTACCATGCACTGGGAGAAAACATTTGCATAACTGTTTCTTATGTTTTAAAGTCTCATGTATCTGTATGAGTGTGTGCACTACAGAAACAGACGAGGAGTGGAAGAAAACTGTTTCCAACAAGGGAAACAGCAAGAGAACAGAACAATTGGTCAACAACTCTGAGTTCTATTATTTCTTTTGGAAGTCCTCTTACCGAGACATAAGTTTTTGGTGGGGATAGATGCCACTCCCTCACAGTACACAACAGCAATCATTCTGTGAGCATGTTGAATGTGTTGAAGTTGTTTAAAATAGTTATTTAAACTGGGTCATTAAGTTATTTATACAGAAGTTATTATTCAGTATCATAACGAATGGCTAAAAATCAAACAGTTAATGAAGAAGTGGAGATATAACCTGCTTTATTTTCAAAAAAATTGATAAATGTGTGACTATAAATCAGTAAGGAGTGTATTTAAAACAAATGTTATGTTACCTTTACTTAATAAAAATTGTTTTTAATATTTCAACATAATTTTTTAGATATATGAAATTTACTATTGGTATCTTTAAGTTTTGCACATGAATTTTTGCAGTGACTGAGTTGGTTTTTACATGTTGTAGGGCCAGTGACTGAGTTGAAACTTCCTGTTGACAGGTTTACACGCAAGCTAAAAGGGTTTGCAACAGTTACATTTTTGATGCCTGATAATGCTGTAGCAGCTTACACAAAGTTGGATGGTACTATATTCCATGGTCGCATGCTTCACTTGCTCCCTTGCAAAGCAAAAAATACTGAAGAAGGTATGTGACAAATGGAACTGTAATGACAGATTTATACATATATATTAGATAAGTGATAAATGTTGTAATAAGACCCTGTATGCAGTCTTTACAAATAAAGATAATAAAGAAAAAATTTTATTTAAAAAAAAAAAATTTGTTTATGTTTTAATTGATGTCGGTAATTGAGAAATAATTCAGTTTTAATGTTTTGGTAAAAATTTTAATAATTAATAAGGTATTTATTAATTATTTAGCACTTCTTGAAGATCTTAACAAAGTCCGGAGTTAATCAGATTAACTCCGGTCAGCAATCGATTTATGATTTTTCGGGCTGGTCCAATATCTCACTTTAAAAAAATATTTTCTTCTTCTGGAAGTCTCGTTGCATTAATAAATAACCTTAAATTAGCATGTGAAATAAGTTATAGATACAAACAATTGAAATAAATGGATTTATTAACAAAATTAAGAAAGGATCGATGTTTAATCGATTGTGAGCAATTGTCGACTCCGTCTCAGGAAATAATCGATTTGTTCATACAGTTGAAAAATTATTACAAGTATTATAAAAGGTTCTTGGAGCGATTATATTATTAATAGTCAGAGAAGGGTAAACGAGAAAGTATAACATTTACAAATAAAGTGGTTTCAATAACTATTATCTAACAAAATGTGAATAAATTTTATAAAATAAGTAATATTGTTGATTTGTCAGACGAATACTGCAAGCGCTGAAGTCACTCAATGTAGTTGGCACTGCTCGGCATTTCTAAGATGGCCGCTCAAAAATATGACGAGGTTATCTACAATGTCGTCGCGTTAAAATCTCACAGCAAAATTACCTTCATATATGTTTTAAATGCCCCCGAACTTGTGTAATCTGTCTATTATGTTGTTTGGTGTATTCTGGAATAGTGTTTAGTGATCACTGGTGTTAATTATGTTATATGTTTTTGGTGTTCACTTCTCTTTGCTCGCTACGCAAAAAACGGTTGTACTGTTGAAGATTAAATTATCACAAATATGTCGTTTTATTGTATCTATGCACTGGTATTATGTAGTGTTGATGTTGTTTTCACTATTGTGGTTAAAGTTTTCTGTGGTTTTGATTGTAAAAGTGTTTAATTTACGTAACTCTCGTTCACTGAATTTATTGGGGTAACCTTGGTACACCATTTTTCTCGGTTTCAAGGAACGTAATATCACATAAACTGCTCAGCTTGATCATTAACAAAGAACTAACTAACTTCCTTCACGTTAGTCAAAATCTGGCCCAGTTAATCTTTGAAAAAGTATTGTTAAAATATTTCGACTTCCCATACACATGATACAAAAATACATTATATATGGATTTAATTTAATTTATTATTCACTTTCATGAATTATTAATCTTATCATTGATTTAATTATCTCATTCTATTTAAATTGATATATTATAGTCCATATCTGTTGACATTTTTGTGGAAATTACCAAATTTCTTTCTTTTTGGAAATCTAGGCTCAAAAACTGGTTTCCGCCTTCATACATTTTTTCTGCCATTTTAATTGTTATTAAAACGATTATAATAAATTTCAAATGGTCATATTTCTCTTCCTTTCCTTAAATACATATAAATTGAACCTTTGAACTGGGTTTTAGTGTTAATCTCTGAATTTGACATTGCTCTTTAAAAATAATTAATTTATATATTTTGAAAATTTACAATAATTTAAGGTATATTTCCATATTATCATTTTAACTCATAGGTTCCTTCACAGTAGTTGTTAACTGATTTACCTTACCTAAATCTTGCCAGTTTACAGGACTTATAAGTGAAATAACTGGTTTTTATTGAGTTTTGTGAATTCATTAAATGGCCTAGAGTTTAGAATTTTACATTTCTGACTTTCTCAAATAAATTTAATCCTACTCCTCCTCTGACTTTAAACAGTTATTATGACATAAAAATAAAATGGTTTATAAACTTATTGTGATGTGTAGTATCTAATTAATACTACTGTTATATAAAAATAATAATGAACATTACTTAGCCTTCTGTACAATTGGACATATTGCTGACATTGTTTGAAAACATACATTTAACTCCTTTTTTAATTAACACAGCATACCTACTGAAACATTTTAAAAGGTATTTATGCTGTTATTTAACAAAATATAATTTATTCTAAATACATATAAATCTTATTGACTAAAAACTCTTACAATCCTATTGAGTTCATGGCTGTGAACAAATAGCCATTTTAAACATTTTAAACCTATGAACATTTAAATTAATTCCAGTCCTTTCTGGTCTAAACCATTATTATTTATTATCCCCTTATTCAGTACACATTTCCACCCATACTCTAGTTATTATCATTTCTACAAATGTCTTGTAATAACAAAGTTACATTAAAATAATAAAATATTGGAAATCTTCCATTTTATTATTTTATGATTTGTGAATTATTAAATATATAAAAGTTGTTATATAGCACATTGTTAAGTCATAGTATCACTACAACTTTAAGTTTATTGTATTTCCAAAAACACTTACACTAGTTCACTACTACTTGTGGTTCTGATATATTGAGTCTTATTATCTCAGACCAGACCTTTAGTCATCATGGACTGTTAAGACTTGTTTATTTTTTTTTATCACACAATAACTTTAGTTGGCTCACTTCTTATAATACTATACAACACTTTTGGGTTTATTAATAATTACAATTTTATAGGGTTTCGGGATGTTATACTTCCTTTAATTGTCTCTATGGGTTTGGGGTTCATGGTAGTTAATAATAGGTTTTATAATGGTGTTTCTTCCTTACTATTTCTTCATTTCTTCGTGTCTTCTTTCTTGTCTTCATTCTGGTCCTTCTTCTTGTCTTCACTCTTGTCTTCCTTCTTGGGTAAACCAAGGTACTTCGTGTTATCTTGACTGATGTTTGGTTTGGAGTATCTGATTTATTTTCTGATACTGACTTTGCTCTTCGCTAAAGGTTTCATGGTATTGTTTACTTCCTGATCATAAATTTTATTCTTCCTTCTTCTTGTGTTTGGGGTATTTTGGTGTTTCACCACTCCTAAACTGATTCTTTCTTCTTGTTTTTGTGGTATCTAATTTGTTTACTGCTCCTAACTTCCTGGGTAAATTCCTGATTTTATAATATGAGTTACTCTTAATTATTTCTTTGATTTTTAATAGTGGTAATTCTTATAATGTAATGATGGTCTTTATTATATTGTGGTTTTTTCCTTTGCATTCATTAAATTTCATTCGATATTATATTAGTATATTTGATGTAATTATGGTTTATTATCTTAATTGAATTAATAAGTAGTGGATTTTCTGTCATGCTACAGAATGCCCTTCTCCAGAAGTGATTTTTTCAGACTATACTTGCTTTGTCTGAAACAATTGCTTATGATAATTATTCTAGGTTTGTTATTATTCTTGACTTCCTTCCATGTTAAAAATTTTCCTATTTATATTTGAGCTTATGTCCTTCTCATTCTCACTTGATCTTCCTTGATAGTAATAGTCATCTGAGTTTCATATTTATTATTTTATTTTCATATTTCTTCTTAGTATTTTCTCCTTGGGATATTTCCTCCCTATCGTTCCCTACTTTGTGAGCTGGTTCAGTTCAGAGAGGCACTGTACGCTACTTCCTCTGCTGTCCAATACTTCACACATATTTGAGTACAGAGGCAAATCATCTCTGCTCAAAAAACATATTAATACTGCTGGAATTATCTACAGACAGATTAAAAAATTATTCAGAATAGTACACATTTGTTACTATTTAAAAAAAATATCTTTGGGATACTTCACTTATTACTTATCATATTGCTCAGAGATTTTAATATTCCTATCTCAGTTGTTCTTCTGACTCTATAACTTGATGGTTCATTCATTTGATATTATGGTAGGAAGCTCTTCTATTAGTACCTTTTTCAACTTTTCTTATCATAAAAAGCTTTTGATTATTAATGCTTTATTACTTTCTGGTTTTTTATTACAATCTGCATTGGTTTATAGTAGCATATTTTTATGACATTTTTATTTTATTGCTTTGTTCTTATTAGTTCCACTTGTTCTATGTTCTAGAACTTTCTTACAACTGTCGTTATTACAATTGGTATTTCATTCATAATCATTTTGTATTAATTTGTTTAATTACATCATATCTTTATTATTTTCACATTACTCTTGTCATGGTTATTATTCCTTCGAATGAATGTCTTAATTAATTTGATAATGAGGTTATCATTTCTCCTCATACCACTTTAAAGTTTTATTACCTCATAATCCCACACAAAATTCTGTATTTTACTATATTTAATCACTCAAATCGTATCACATATTTTTATTCTCTTTGGTATCATTTTATGGAAAGTTTTTTACACTTTATTTGAAATTAGTCATGATCATACTTCTCCAGAATTATTTGTTTTAATTCTAAATTCTGTTTCCTTTATTCATCTCATTATGATCCTTTATAAACATGGTAAATATATTTTTTGATTACCATAAATATGGTATTAATTCTCTTCTGTTTATTTCACTAAAGTGTTTTATAAATAATTGGTTGGTAAGTTGTACTTACTCTTGGTTTGGAGTTTTGATGGTTTATACCCAATTCAAAATTCATTCTTCTTATATTTCCATAAAGTTTTTCTCAATCTTTGGTTAGTAAGATGGTCTTACATTGTTTTTTAGAATTTAGACATTTCTAAATTCTTTTTATTCTCTTTTCAAATTGTTTTTCTCAAATATTCTTGTTTAGTAAGGTGAACTTACATTTATTTTTAGAATTTTGTTGATTAAGTCAAAATTCTTCTTGTACTCTCACCAAAATGTTTCCTTCAAATCTTTTGTATGTAAGGTGTACTTACAATATTTTTAGAATTTATATTGCATTTTTCAAACTTCTTCTTATATTTCCATAAAGTTTTTCTCAATCTTTGGTTAGTAAGATGGTCTTACATTGTTTTTGGAATTTATTCGGTTTCATTCTAAATTCTTATTATATTCTTTCCAAATAGTTTATTTCAAATAATTGTATGTAAGGTGGGCTTACAATATTTTTTAGAATTTTGATGATTCTTCAAAATTCTTTTTATCTCCTTCCAAAATGTTTCTTTCAATTTATTGTATGTAAGATGGTCTTACATTTATTTTTAAATGTAAATATGGCCTTGTCCATAAAGTTTTTCAAATCTTTAGTATGTAAGATGAGCTTACACTTGTTTTAGAATTTAGGCGAATTCTTCAAAAATTCTCTCCTTCTGTATTCTTGCCAAAATGTTTCTTCCTTCAAATAATTGTCTGTAAGATGATCTTACATTATTTTTAGAATTTACATGGTTCTTCTAAATTCTTCTTGTATTATTTTTGCCAAATAGTTTTTCAAGTCCTTGGTATGTAAGGTGGGCTTACATTTATTTTTAAATTTTGATGATTCTTCAAAATATTTCTTCATGGATGCCTGGTTATAGACACCCTTAACTTTATTGGAACCCATCTCCTTAATTTCGTACGTGTTGTTATTATTATTTTTGGAGACAATATAGGGTCCAGTGTACAGAAGCAATAATTTTTTACTTATCCCTTCTAAAGAACTGGGTAACTCCCTATTCTTCAACAACACCTTCTCTCCAACGGTATAAGTAATAATCTTACCCATGCTTTTATTGTATTTAATCCGCCGTTTCTCCTGATCTTCGGCCACCTTATTATAAAATTGATCTTTATTAAATATATATTTATTCTCTCTTGGGAACTCCAATATTTCCTCGATCTCCCTTGGGGGTTGTCTTTCGTACATGGCGGAGTATGGGGTTATTCCTATGGCTGGGTGGTATGCCAGGTTGAGGAATTCTTCAGTGGCCTCCAAGTATTCTTGCCACCTCCTTTGTTGATCGTGGCAATACGTCCTTAATAGGCGCCCCACCTCTCGCAAGACTCTTTCGGCCGGGTTACTGCTCGGATGGTATACCGATGTTTTATAGGTATGAACCCCCATTGACAGTAGTGACTCCCGCCATTTTCTCCCCTTGAATTGTGTTCCGTGATCGGTGATGATCGAAACTGGTTTTCCGACGTCTGGGAAGTACTGGTTGGTCAGGATGTCGAGAACTTTATTTGTAGTCGCCCGATTCGCTGGGTATAGCTTGATGAACTTGGTAAAATGGTCCATCACGATGACCAGATATTTGTATCTGTGATGGCCCCCACTGCGGGGAAATGGCCCACAGATGTCCAGGAATACTTTCTCTAGTTTCGATTGAGAGGTTATCGGAATCATTTGCCCTTCTCTTTTCTCGTTGTTGGTCTTCACGAGTTGGCAAATGCGGCAGTTTCTTATGTACTTTCGTACCTTCCGATTGATATCTTTTATGTGGCAGCTCTCTTCCAGGGCCTTTACCACCTTTAAGGCGCCCATATGCACATATCAAACATGATAATTGTACACTATCTCCTTTTCGATATGGGTTGGAATAACAACCTTCCATTCTTCCTTATATAAAGATGGTCGTGAAAACAGGATTCCGTTATGGATTTTATAATATTGGGAGATAGTCTCGTCCCCTGTTTCCAATCTTGTTATAATAGATAATAATTTCGGGTCAGCTTGTTGGTGTGTGCTCAGGTGTTCCAAAATTGATTGTAGACCGGCGCTGTTGCTTAGAATATGGTATACCTTAAGTATACTCTCCTTCTCCCCCTCGAACGTCTGTTTATCAATGTCTACTCTAGACAATACGTCCGCGACGACATTCTTCTTTCCGGGGATGTACTCCCATTTAAGGTCATATTCTTGCAGCAATAGTATCCACCGTGTCAACCTTCCGTGGCTTAACTTACATCTCTTTAGGAACGATATAGACTTATGGTCTGTCTGGACGGTAACGGAGTAACCAAGGATATAAGTGCGGAATTTTCCACACGCGAACACCACACTTAACAATTCGTTTTCCGTGACGTGGTAGTTCTTCTCACACTGATTCAATGCTCTACTGGCAAAGCAGATCACGAGATGTTCGCCCTCCTCATCCTCCTGATATAATGTAGTGCCGAGGGTGATGTCACTGGCATCGCAATTAAGAAAGAAAGGTTTGCTAAAATCTGGATGGCGAAGTATGATAGGTTCAAGGAATTTTTGTTTAATTAAAGATAATATATTGTGTTGTTCTGTACCCCATATCCATTTATTTTTGGATGACAGTTGCGGCTGAAATCTGGCGGTCAGTTCAGAGTACTTTTCCTGGAACTTGCGATAGTAATTACAGAGTCCCAGGAATGACTGTAATTGCCTTCGATTCTTAGGTGTAGGAAAGTTCTGAATCGCTTCGACTTTTTCAGCCGACGGTGAGATTCCCTGGTCATTCAAGATGAAACCCAAGAATTGAATTTCCTTGGCGATAAAATGAGATTTTGCTAATTTTAGCGTAATATTATTTGCCGCTAGTTTCTTTAATACGTGTTCCACACGGTAGCAGTGTTCCTCCCAAGTTTCTGAGGACACTAGCAAGTCATCAACGTATACGGTGGTGAACTGTAGTGCTTCTTGGCCAAGTATCTGGTCCATGCAGTGCACAAAGGCTGCGACTGAATTTACCAGTCCGAAGGGCAACCTCTTAAACTGGTAGTTCCGCCCTTCGAATATAAAGGCCAGATACTGGCGACTCTGTGGATGTAATTCCACCTGCCAGTACCCGCACACCGTATCCCAGGTACTAAAGTACTTGGTGCTGTGGAACCGTTTTAAAATCTCCTCAATCTCACCGGGCGAAGTCCTGTCATTTATGATCATTTTATTTATTTCTCGCGCATCTAGGCACAAACGGACTTGTCCGTTTTTCGTAGGAATAGCCACGATAGGACTTGTATATGGGGATTGGCTACTCTCTATTATGTCACGGTTAATCATTTGTTTTATTTCAGCTCTTACAGCTTCCTTTCGTGATTGCGCGATGGGGTAAGACTTCCGGTTAAAGTCCACTGTGTCTCGGAACTGTAGAGTACACTGGAAGTTTTTCACTTTACCGGGCTCATCAGAAAAGACTGATTTATATTTTTTATAGATGTCGATTAATTTGTTCGCTTGGTATAAGGTTAATTTTTCGCCGGTTATACCGCTCCGGAAATCCCTGATCTCCTGGATTTTTTGTGACCATAAGTCTTCATTGGAGGTGTCGTCTATCCTTTGTTCAGTTATAGATGTTGGATGGATATAGTTAATTTTGCGAATTTGTTGGTGGATACTATCGGGAATGACTTCGTCACTACCCACCAAGTTAGCCGTCCAAGTATGTCCGTTGGTAAACAGCGACAATTTCTCAGTTCTCAAATCAATGATGGCGGAATTCCGCCTGAGCACATCACACCCGACCAGTATATTAAACGGCAGCCCGCTCGCCACCAAGAATTCCATATCAATTGCTATACCACAGCTCATCACACTGGCGGAGACTTGCCTACGTATTGTTTTATTTTGTCGGCCGGTTGCACCCAACAAAATAATATTATTTAATGGCAACGTTGGTAAAGTTCTCCCGCACTCTCGCTGTATTCTCTCCAACTCAGTCGTGCTTATAATTGACACGTTTGAACCAGTATCGATCATCAACCTAGCGGGGATGCCTTCTACCTCCGCGTTGACATGTATGATTTCGTTGTTAAAGTTATTGGTGGGATTATTGCCGTCCTCTTCCAATAACTCATGTCGGATGTCCTTGAGGTAGTTACACCCGATGACCGTGATACGATTATTATTATGTGTTCTATCAAACTCATTATTATGATACCCAGTATTTAGGAGCAGTAACGGGTTCTGGCGATTTATTACTGCCTGCGCCCGTTTAAAGGCTCGACATCATTGTTCCTTTGTGTCATACTGGTTGAAGCATCATTTGGGATGCTTAGAGTGGGCCCCTGTCGATCTGTCCTATGGTCTTCCGATCGTTCGTGGTTGGTCCTCCGTTCAGCATCGTCTAAACTAGTACTCCTTCTCGCCGGATAGTACCATGGTTGGTCCCATTCTAGGCTCCTCCGCCTATCTTCATATTCACGGTAGCTGTTTCTTCTATTGTTGTTGTATCTTCGCTGTCGACCATCTACTGCTCGTATGAAATTCACTCGTGGACGGGAAAACCTATTATTACCGGGATTACCATTAGGGGGACCCATTAGGGAATCCCACGATTGTTATTATTATGGTAATGATCATTACCATAATTGGGGCTTCTCTGACTATTTGGGTTAGGAGGGTAGGGATTTCGGTTACCCTGATAACCGTTAGTGGGTCGACTCGGGTTCACATGGTTTCGACCTGTATTATTAACATTATTATTATTATTATTATGAATATTATTATTGAAGCTATTATTCTGCGGGTATGCACGGCCTCCCTGGTACCCAGTGTTGGTGTTGTTCGTACCCAGGTTGTTGTTCGGACACGTCCTAGGTTCGGGCCTATCGTTTCTTCTCCAGCTTTGTCGGTAGTATTCTTCGTTCTCATAGTTTTCGAGGAGTTCGGTCATTGCCTGGATGGTTTTGATTTGGCTGCCTCTCCTCGCTCGAATAACTTCTTCGTCATAATGGTATGACAGCTTATTTATTAGGCACTCCTCAGGTATGGCCGGTTCTAAATGTTTGGCCATACATACCTTGCCGAGGAAATATGCCGTCATTGAACTACCGACTTGTGGTTTGTAATGGCCGTGGCATATGTTATCCCTTATTAAGTTTTGAGTCGTTTCCGACCAATACTTAGCCTTGAAGAAGCTTTTAAATTGCTGATAGCTTTCGATGTCGCTTCGGTTGGCCATCCACCAATGATCATTCACCTCCCGAAACGACTCGTCTAAGATTTCCCGGTTCTGGACCCATCGGTTCCCTCTATGCTTTTCCAGGTATTCCTCTATGCGGGCCAAGAACTCCATGGGCTTCCGCTTATACTGCCGGAAATTAAGCCATTCTCTATTTTCGGACATTGGGAAATGATTGTAGCCAGTTGGTCTGTTCCTTATTAATTCTATCTCCTCCTGACTCTGTCTCACTTGTCCCGTGATGTTCGTCATAGCGGTTTCCATGCCGTCGCATCTTTCGGTGACATGTGTCCGCACCTTATTTATTTCTTCCAGGGCAAATTTCTTGTTTTCTTCCAGTTTCATTTCCTGTTGCTCCTTGACATGTGTAATCTCTTTATGTATTACCTCCCGGACTTCCAGCACTTCGTTTTCTGTTTGACGACATCTTTCGTCCACTTCCCTGATCTGCTGGTTTACAACCACGACTTCCTGTTCTAACTTTTTGACGATGGATTTCTTCGTCTCTGTTATCTTTTTATTCAACTCTTCCTTCGCCAACTCGATCCTCTCGTCTAACTTGTTCATGTTCTCCTGGTAGACTTCCCTTAGTTCTTCTCTAAGCAGTTGATTATCCTCTCTCAATTCTTCCTTTAATTGTTGGTTGTCACTTTCTATTTTCTTACTGGTTTCTTCCATCTTCTCTTCCAAATTCTTATTATTTTCTTCCATTTTCCTTTCCATCTTCTTACTGGTTTCTTCGATCCTCTTATTAGTATTTTCTATCTTACGGCCCAATTCTTCCTTTGTGGATCGGTTGTCTTCCTTCAGATCTTCTAACTTTTTATTCAATGATTGGTTGTTTTCCTCCATCTTCTCTTCCATCTTCTTACTCAAGGATTGGTTGTCCTCCTTCAAATCTTGACTCAACTTCTTATTATTTTCTTCCATATTCTTATTGTTTTCTTTCATTGTCTCCATCATCTGTCTGAGCATTTCCTGTATGTTACTATCCTCTGCTCGTGATGGTTTCTCCTTCTCTGGGACATTGACTTCCCCTGTCTGCGTTGTTACTTCCGGTTGTTCCTCTGGTGGTGCAGTTTGTTTCGGTTCCACCGGGTTTACTAGCACTTCCGGATCCTCCACGGGTGTTGCTTCCTTATCCCCCATGTCAACTTCTTTTTCGGCCTCTGCCGCTCTCTTCTTCCTCTTCTTCGAAGTAGCTCGTCTTTGCATTTTTCTTCTGTTTCTATTAAATAACCGCTGCCAGGCTTAACTTATCAAGCCCTCTAAGTTGGACGCCAATTTGTAATAAGACCCTGTATGCAGTCTTTACAAATAAAGATAATAAAGAAAAAATTTTATTTAAAAAAAAAATTTGTTTATGTTTTAATTGATGTCGGTAATTGAGAAATAATTCAGTTTTAATCAGATTAACTCCGGTCAGCAATCGATTTATGATTTTTCGGGCTGGTCCAATATCTCACTTTAAAAAAATATTTTCTTCTTCTGGAAGTCTCGTTGCATTAATAAATAACCTTAAATTAGCATGTGAAATAAGTTATAGATACAAACAATTGAAATAAATGGATTTATTAACAAAATTAAGAAAGGATCGATGTTTAATCGATTGTGAGCAATTGTCGACTCCGTCTCAGGAAATAATCGATTTGTTCATACAGTTGAAAAATTATTACAAGTATTATAAAAGGTTCTTGGAGCGATTATATTATTAATAGTCAGAGAAGGGTAAACGAGAAAGTATAACATTTACAAATAAAGTGGTTTCAATAACTATTATCTAACAAAATGTGAATAAATTTTATAAAATAAGTAATATTGTTGATTTGTCAGACGAATACTGCAAGCACTGAAGTCACTCAATGTAGTTGGCACTGCTCGGCATTTCTAAGATGGCCGCTCAAAAATATGACGAGGTTATCTGCGATGTCGTCGCGTTAAAATCTCACAGCAAAATTACCTTCATATATGTTTTAAATGCCCCCGAACTTGTGTAATCTGTCTATTATGTTGTTTGGTGTATTCTGGAATAGTGTTTAGTGATCACTGGTGTTAATTATGTTATATGTTTTTGGTGTTCACTTCTCTTTGCTCGCTACGCAAAAAACGGTTGTACTGTTGAAGATTAAATTATCACAAATATGTCGTTTTATTGTATCTATGCACTGGTATTATGTAGTGTTGATGTTGTTTTCACTATTGTGGTTAAAGTTTTCTGTGGTTTTGATTGCAAAAGTGTTTAATTTACGTAACTCTCGTTCACTGAATTTATTGGGGTAACCTTAGTACACCATTTTTCTCGGTTTCAAGGAACGTTATATCACATAAACTGCTCAGCTTGATCATTAACAAAGAACTAACTAACTTCCTTCACGTTAGTCAAAATCTGGCCCAGTTAATCTTTGAAAAAGTATTGTTAAAATATTTCGACTTCCCATACACATGATACAAAAATACATTATATATGGATTTAATTTAATTTATTATTCACTTTCATGAATTATTAATCTTATCATTGATTTAATTATCTCATTCTATTTAAATTGATATATTATAGTCCATATCTGTTGACATTTTTGTGGAAATTACCAAATTTCTTTCTTTTTGGAAATCTAGGCGCAAAAACTGGTTTCCGCCTTCATACATTTTTTCTGCCATTTTAATTGTTATTAAAACGATTATAATAAATTTCAAATGGTCATATTTCTCTTCCTTTCCTTAAATACATATAAATTGAACCTTTGAACTGGGTTTTAGTGTTAATCTCTGAATTTGACATTGCTCTTTAAAAATAATTAATTTATATATTTTGAAAATTTACAATAATTTAAGGTATATTTCCATATTATCATTTTAACTCATAGGTTCCTTCACAGTAGTTGTTAACTGATTTACCTTACCTAAATCTTGCCAGTTTACAGGACTTATAAGTGAAATAACTGGTTTTTATTGAGTTTTGTGAATTCATTAAATGGCCTAGAGTTTAGAATTTTACATTTCTGACTTTCTCAAATAAATTTAATCCTACTCCTCCTCTGACTTTAAACAGTTATTATGACATAAAAATAAAATGGTTTATAAACTTATTGTGATGTGTAGTATCTAATTAATACTACTGTTATATAAAAATAATAATGAACATTACTTAGCCTTCTGTACAATTGGACATATTGCTGACATTGTTTGAAAACATACATTTAACTCCTTTTTTAATTAACACAGCATACCTACTGAAACATTTTAAAAGGTATTTATGCTGTTATTTAACAAAATATAATTTATTCTTCCCGGCGGAGGTTCCGTACGGCGTGCACTCAGCGTCGTGAGGCAAACTGAGTAGGCGCTGAGATAACAGCGCCGCCTCCTGGCTGTGAATACCGCAACTAGCGGCTGGTGGCGCATAGTACTTGCCATACACCGTCACACTAACACAAAAAGCCGCGCGGTACGCCTTGGTCCTTAACGGACTGTTGAGCGGAGGTTTATTTATTTATTATAATTTATTCTAAATACATATAAATCTTATTGACTAAAAACTCTTACAATCCTATTGAGTTCATGGCTGTGAACAAATAGCCATTTTAAACATTTTAAACCTATGAACATTTAAATTAATTTCAGTCCTTTCTGGTCTAAACCATTATTATTTATTATCCCCTTATTCAGTACACATTTCCACCCATACTCTAGTTATTATCATTTCTACAAATGTCTTGTAATAACAAAGTTACATTAAAATAATAAAATATTGGAAATCTTCCATTTTATTATTTTATGATTTGTGAATTATTAAATATATAAAAGTTGTTATATAGCACATTGTTAAGTCATAGTATCACTACAACTTTAAGTTTATTGTATTTCCAAAAACACTTACACTAGTTCACTATTACTTGTGGTTCTGATATATTGAGTCTTATTATCTCAGACCAGACCTTTAGTCATCATGGACTGTTAAGACTTGTTTATTTTTTTTTATCACACAATAACTTTAGTTGGCTCACTTCTTATAATACTATACAACACTTTTGGGTTTATTAATAATTACAATTTTATAGGGTTTCGGGATGTTATACTTCCTTTAATTGTCTCTATGGGTTTGGGGTTCATGGTAGTTAATAATAGGTTTTATAATGGTGTTTCTTCCTTACTATTTCTTCATTTCTTCGTGTCTTCTTTCTTGTCTTCATTCTGGTCCTTCTTCTTGTCTTCACTCTTGTCTTCCTTCTTGGGTAAACCAAGGTACTTCGTGTTATCTTGACTGATGTTTGGTTTGGAGTATCTGATTTATTTTCTGATACTGACTTTGCTCTTCGCTAAAGGTTTCAGGGTATTGTTTACTTCCTGATCATAAATTTTATTCTTCCTTCTTCTTGTGTTTGGGGTATTTTGGTGTTTCACCACTCCTAAACTGATTCTTTCTTCTTGTTTTTGTGGTATCTAATTTGTTTACTGCTCCTAACTTCCTGGGTAAATTCCTGATTTTATAATATGAGTTACTCTTAATTATTTCTTTGATTTTTAATAGTGGTAATTCTTATAATGTAATGATGGTCTTTATTATATTGTGGTTTTTTCCTTTGCATTCATTAAATTTCATTCGATATTATATTAGTATATTTGATGTAATTATGGTTTATTATCTTAATTGAATTAATAAGTAGTGGATTTTCTGTCATGCTACAATGTGAATGTGTATCTATAAAAATTAAATTCTTATATGTAAAAATAATTCTGTTAATTGGTCAATTATCACAGTCCCACAATGCCAACATGTTGGTTTGTATTTTGCACTGTATAGAAATATATGTTTAACAAAGAACTCATAGTGTTATATTCAGATGTCTTATTTGAAAACGCCTTTCTTATAAATAAGTTTCACTTTTTAGCTCAGGTTCAGTAGTTTGAGAACACAAGTTGCGAATGCTAATTACCCTTTCATAGTATAACAGCTTACCCTTTCATAGTATTAATTAAAGTGAATAGCTAAGTTGAATAGACAGATAAGTCATATTTGTGTTCTCTCTCTCTCTCACACACACACACACACACACACACACACACACACACACACACACACACACACACACACACACACACACACACACACACACACACACAGAGTTTTCTAAAGTAATTTTTAAAAAGTATATCTTAAACTTTCAAAATATGTACTGTATTTTTCAGATCATAAGAAGCTCTGGACCATAGGATGGACTCTTTTCTTAATGACGAAAATTTAGTAAATAAGTACTGTACTGTATTCTTGTTCAGTCACTCATTTTTATCAACTAACATCTAAGAAAGTCACATTTCATTTTCACTGATAGTGCTGTACTCCAAACTTTCATTTTCACTGTCTTCAAATAATATATCATCTTCAGAACCATAAAGTGTGTTGCAGTATAATAAAACAGTTTAGTATAACCAAATTTATTTGTTTAGTTTTGTAACACAGTAAAGATATTTCATATACTATTTCTTAATATAGGTTGATTGCAATACACTTATTCCAGCTTTGTTGTTTATAGCTTTCTGTTACCTATGAGGTTTTTACCTATTCATAAATTTGTGCGACTGTTGACCTCTTCATTCTTTTGGTGTATGTACATGGTTTGGTGCATTCATCCATTTTGTCCATTTTTCATGCATGAAAACCTTAAAAGGTTTGTAAGTGGACACATATAAGGGCTGCAGCTGGCTTGTGAGGGCTTCTGATACATGAAGTTTAAATTGATTGACCACAAGAAGGGATGGCTTGATCAGAAGGCCACTATAAGTTTAGCCCATATTTTCTCTAACTATAGCTTTGTTCAATGTCCAATTTTCATCTGTCCAGCCTTTTTCTTGAATATGGAGTATAATTCTCTGCAGAATTTTATCATTTGGTATAGGTTTCAATATTATAATTGGAAGCAGTTTTGTGCCATCTGCTCAAGATAAAATCATAGTGTAATGAATCTTTTCATAGCCAGATGTTTTTATTGCGACTATACTAGAACCTTCGTTAGCCACAGTTTTTTTCAATAGAACATCAAAAGTAAGAGGAACTTCACACATATTACCAATCTGATCAAGTACAACATGAAATTTTTTCCATCCATTTATTATATGCCTGTGAAAAGCTAATATTTTAGACTCATATTCAGTTGGCATATTTTGAATAATTCACGTGGGAATGTGCATTCCTCTTCATGAAAAGGTAATATCAAGCACCAGTACTTGTAGAATCTGTGAACTCATATGCTATGGCCTATCTAGGTATAGGTATAGCAAAATGAAAATTTTTCCATCCATTTTTTATATGCCTGTGAAAAGCTAATATTTTAGACTCATATTCAGTTGGCATATTTTGCATAATTCATGTGCGACTGTGCATTCCTCTTCATGAAAAGGTGATATCTAGCAGCAGTACCTGTTGAATCTGTGAAGTCATCATGCTATGGCCCATCTGGATTCACAGATGACCATTTTTATAGACACTGAGATTATTTTATTTCCCTGGTCTGTCACCCAGTTTTTCACCTCTGATTCTAACTAAGAGCATTTTGCTGCATGTGTGTGAAAAGAATGTTTACTTTTCTGCAGTATGAGCAACTGAAATTGTTGTTACCACCACTTGCATATTTTTTTAGTTGATGGTGGCTCAAAATATCTTTTTGCTACTGTGTTCTGCATATTCCATAGCTTTTAGTTTAAATGTGACACTCTATGAGGACCTCTTAGTATAGGTGACATAATGTGGAAATTGATTTCAGTGGTAAAATATGAACTTAATCAGTACACAACTCTTAAATAATCATAATTACTACACAACTATGGTACACCCATTACTGAACAGAGTGAACTGAGAATATAATGTGTAAATGATGGGACAAATTACATAACAGTGGTAAAAGTTTGTTAATGTTTTCAGTTCTCAATCTTATCAGACTAGGTATATTCTCGTGATCTGGTTATTTAATCAAAACAAAGTGATCTGAACACATACACAAAGGAAGTTTTGTTCATTTTTTACTCTAAACAAAAAACATTATCTCTATATTTTTCTCACTCTCTCGCTTCTGTCTTGTGATTGCAAAATTAAGGGTTTGAATGTATTTTCTAGACATGTGATGTTTTTTTTCTAGACACATTGTCCATTATCAATTATTGTATTGATTTATAGGGAAGGCCAAAATCTTGTTGTTAGTCCAGTGTAGAAGTTTCAAGGGTTTCCACTTATTTTGATAAGAATTTTTTGCCCTGTGTGTGTGTGTCTGCCTGTCTTCTGTCTCTGTCTGTCACTCTCTTTCTCTCCCCCTCTCCTCACCCTCTTTAAAGACTGGTCAGATGTTGAAACAATATGAAATGTTATGCTTTGTGATAGAAAAGGAATTTTGTGTTTTTTGTTGTGAGGTGAAAATTCTGCTATCTCGTAGTAACAGTTGACCTTCTTTGGACCTTAAGACAAAGTTATAGTTTAAGCACTACTTTTTAAAGAAAAAAATGTGTCTTGTAGGCCAAAAACTGTGGTACTTAATATTGAATCTTGGTTTTAGATGTTTAAACCAAACGTATGCAAATTTTTTGAGAGGCAAGGGAATAGAATTTAGTCAGAATTTTTTTTTGTGAATTCAGATACTAAGGTGCATGTACACTTTGGAAAGTCTGAATAATTTGTGTGTGTGTGTGTGTGTGGCGGGGGGGGGGAGAAATTATCATATGGTTATGCTTTGTACTTCTTAAGTTAGCTTTGTTGCAATATACAATTTTATTGTGAAAAGATTACTCATGTAAAATAGAAGAATATTTAGTTGAAGTAAGTAGTTTTATAGTGGAAAGTATTGTATTTTTAAAATGTGTATATATTGAATTAAATGAATTTGTTGAAGTATGAATGTAAATTCTTTTTAATAGATGTTGAAGGTGGTAAATACAGTGACAAAAAGCTGAAGAAACAGAAAGCAAGTGCTGGATCATCACACAATTGGAATACTTTATTTCTTGGTCAGAATGCTGTTGCAGATATTATTGCAAAAACATATAAAACTACAAAAGAAGAGGTACATTTTCTTAATTTTGTCCAAGAATGTTTTATATGGTCAATGTCCTCCACAATATTTTTAAACTGCAGTGACAACACTGGAATTACATGTAACTTAACATGGAGATACAGTACATGTAACTTAAGGCATCCTTACATTCTCCAATTTTAGTGGGTGTTCCTTTACAGTATTCTGAAATGTTTATCTAGTGTGGCAGGGTATACACCATTTTAGTTATTCAGTAACTTCTTGTTAATGTGTATTTCAGGTGAAGCTACTGGAATGTAAATTATACAATGTTATACATGGGCATAATTAAGTATATGCTATTTTATTCATTTAATAATTGTAAGGAATGTTTTAGTTATGAGTAATGTATATTTTTATAGCATAATTCATTTATGTTGTTCAAAATTATAAATATAACGTTTTATTTGCCTTCAGGTGTTAACAGGAAAGGATGCAGCTGTAAAAATGGCTTTAGGAGAAACACAGATAGTTAATGACACAAAACAGTTTTTAATAGACAATGGAGTTAAATTGGACGCTTTCAATCAGGTAAGATACCATATGAGTGTTGATTGATTTAATTTAAATCTGTGTTAATTAAAGTGGTGTTTTGAGTGCTTGTTTATTAGTAGCATTATTATAAACAATGTCCACTGTCGTTGAACAGTTTAACTGTTAAAAGAAGTTTAATATACTTATAATAATAACTGTAATTTATTGTGTGTAATATACTGTAACAAAATATGTACTGAATACCGAGTAGAGTATTACAGTATAAGTAATCGCAAATATAGCTAAGTACAAGTAAATCTTTGATGTTGATTTACAACAGTGCTTTGCTGTTGATGTGTGAGAGACAACATATTCAAGATGGTATTTATACAAGAAAATGAAATTCACCAACAGATGACATATTTTAAACCTTACTAAATAAAAAAAAAGTTACAAGATTAATTAATTATACAGTGTGTGGTACTTCTAGATTACATTATTGTATCATTCAAATACTTATTCAACACAAGAAAGTAATGAATCAATTATGTTACACTGATTGATTAAATAATTGAATTAAATGAAATTTAAGTCAATAAATTATATTAATTGCTTTAGAGAGGTGTTAAAGTAATGAAATATTGTTTCCTAGTATGTTTTAATTAGTATTTTTCTTAATTAGACTGTTTATTTGATTTCTTATAATTTTGTAATAAAGATGATTAAAAGTGTATAATTTATAAATTATTTTGGTAATCTGGAGTAAACATAGATTTACAACACAGTACAAGTAAATTACTGTTTTATTAGTATAACCACACAATATTCCTTTTAAATGTCTGGAAAATGCATTTACCAATTTAGGCTTTCAGTTTCTTAGTTTTAGACTTAGTATTTACTTCTTTACCCAAAGCTTCCTAAATATGTAGTATTAACTATTGAGTAATTCCACTAGGCCTTAATTAGTCCATTCAACTGTAATTTCGTCCATCTAAAAATCCTATTTAATTATATTTTTTTTTTAGTTTGGTTGTCTTTCAACTTACAAATTCTCCATTTCCTTTGGCATCACTTGTTCTCTCTTTTCACTACCTTAGAGATTATTTATAGTTTGTCCCCTTGTTCCCTTGTTTTTAGGAAACAACAATAAATATAATTCAGAAATTGGTTTCATAAAGGTGCTGTATAAAAACAGATACAGAGAAAAATATTAGGTATGTAAGCTCCATGTTAATCTACATTACTTCTCCACATAGTTGCCACTGACATCAAGGCACTTATTGTGGCACTAACTATTCTAATTCTTGTCAGAGAATGGCCAGCCAGATTTATGGTGAAGAGATTGTTGTACCAAGACTACCTAGATTGTAAAGCGGACGGAAAAAAATGGTTCTTTTTGAACTGTTCAGATAAGTCCTTTCTTACTTTACAGTTTTAAGGAACTGCATTGTACACAGGTACTATATGAGTATCCCAAGTTTTTTGTTTTGAGTTGACCTCTAGAGCTGTGTTAACTTTTACAGTAAGCATCTGACTTTTTATTGTTTTGGTTCCATAAATTAAATCAGCCAAACTCCCTTGTGGCTCTAGAACACTATAGCAATCATTGTTTTTTGATTCAGTAATGAATTATTGAACTTTTTGTAAATAACTATAGCACTGTAACAGATATATAAAAGTGGATAAAAATAATTACATAATTTTGTCATTTCTTATTTAAACTAATATAAAACTATATCCTTTTAAGTAACAAGATTGTCATTCTACAGAAGATTTGCTTATCATGTCAAACGATAGAGTTGTCAGTCAAGTATGAAGTAAGTTTAGCAGCATGATAGAGTGTTATGCTTTCCCTCTTCTTGTGCACAGTTGTGGGTCCGTCCCTGAATTTCTGGCACTAATCTCTCTCAGCACTGTCACTTGAAACATGATGTAGTTAATGATAGATTTCAATAGTGCTGCATCCTACTTCAAGGAAACTGATCATACTATGGTGGGATGGTCAGTGGTTGGTCTATTTCATCAATCATATTATGAACAATACTATAAACAAAATGGATGTGGACTGACATGCAACAAGCTAAAAGGTTGCCGATATCCACCTCACTTGCATGTTGGTCTTCAGTAATAATTTTTGTTTCAGCCAATCACAAATTAATTTTTGATTACCCCTTTAAAATAATTTGTTTCTAATGCCGTGTTTGTTAAGTTTATTTTGTATAAATTAAACTTAAAAAAATAAAAATAAAAACTGACTAAAATTTACTAAACATGTGATCAGGAGTTAACAAATGAAGTACAATGCTCATTCAGAAAGTAAAAAACATTATATTATAAAAAATTCAAAAGAACTGTTGTTAATTAAACAAAATTTATTTAACACGTAAAGTGAGACTTGCAATACTTTTCTACATAGTCTCCGTACAAATTCAAACACTTATAATAGCCTGGTACAAGGTTTTCTAACAACTTGATTACCTACAAAGGAGACTTAATTACAATGGACAAGCTGAAGAATACCTTGGCAGAACTAAAATCAAAAAGCAACAGGACAGAATGGTTTGAATGCAGAATTGTTCAAGTATGGGCGTATCTTGCTTAAACTTAGATTATTACATTTTTATAGTATGTGTTGGAAAAGACAACAGGTCCCACAAGATTGGTTAACTGCTCAGGTGGTATCTATTTTTAAGAAAGGAAAATGGAATGACTGTCATAACTATAAGGGGAATATGTTTGGTTGGTTGATACTGGATACAAAATATGTGCAAGGATCAGGATCATAAACCACCGTCTGCAGACTATTTCCGAGAATCTTGTTTTGGAAAAACAAAATGGGTTCATGAAGAGCAGATCTTGTACAGACAATGCTTTTATTATTACACAAATCATTGAGATGCATCAGTAAAGAAACCCATATAGCTTTCGTTGACTTTTGAGAAGGCCTTTGATAGAGTAGATAAAACTTTGTTGTGGCAAATATTAGAAGAACGGGGATACCCTCAGCAGCTTATAAGAACTATACAAGACCTATATAACGGAACAAGAATAGCAGTTAAAAATAATTGTAGGATATCTCAACAAATATCTGTCAATCCAGGTGTAAGACAAGGGTGCAGTATATCACTTACTCTTTTTAACATTGTCTTAATTTTATATTGAGAATCTAGTAAGGAAATGGAAACATCTAGTGAAATGGTATTACATTATCATGAGACAGATATTTTAATGTTGTTTGCTGATGACTTCCTTGTACTTCAATATACATAATCTGATTTGCAAAAATCTTTTTTTAAGCTTCATCAGATTTGCAAACAATACAGTATGAAAGTCTCATATTTTTAAAAAACAACGGTAATGGCATTTCAAGGCAAAGAGCCAATAAGAACAATAATAATGATTAGTGGTCAAATTCTAGAACAGGTGAGCCACTTTAATTATTTGGGAAAGATATTGGCTATGGTAGGAATTATAATATTGATGTTTAGTTAGACGATTGATGTTCCAGACGATCTGTGGGACAATCATCTGTATTTTTAGAAACAAGGTACATCGAGATACAAAATTAAAATTATATAAAGTTTTGGCAGTCCCAGTACTGTCCTATGGGTGTGAATTATGGACAACAATCAAGAAACAAGACAGTAAAATACAGGCCTTGGAAATGGCATTCTTAAGAGGAGTTAAAAAGTGTTCTAAACTTGACCTTATAAGAAATAAGGCCATAAGAGAAGAGTTACAAGTTTTATCTTGAATGAAAAAACTTGAAAGATTACAAACAACAATGGAAACACTTAGAAAGAATGTCAGATCCCATACTGTCAGGCCAAATAAGTCTGAAAATACAAACCTATAGGATATAGTTGTGTAGGTAGATCCAGAAAGAGATGGCTGGAGGATTTTTGAAGGCAGAAAAGACAGCACCTTGCCTATGCCTACGTTGTGAAGATTATGACAAGGTTTTCTGTTCCTTCATTATACTATGCTGCTGCCAAGATGTTGAATCAGTTAGTGAAAACACTTCTTTCAGCTCACCATTTCAAAAGAAACTGCTGTATAAAAAGTTTTTTAGCTTAAGAAAGAGATGAAAATCACTAGGCACTAAGTCAAGGGTGTATGGCGGATGTTGAAAAACTCCCAGCCAAAACATTGGGCAGTATTTCCATTGTTACAGCCAAGTGTGGACAAGAAAATCAAAACAGTTCTGCTAGACAGAAAGCCTCATCACATGTTCTGTGTGGAACATCACAGCTAGTATAATGCCTGATAGTAGGCCTCTGAGTTTACTGTCTCTCCTGTTGGCATGAGATCAACCAAAGGCATCCTTTCAGTGCCAAAACACGGTGTCCATCACTGCATGTGCTGAGTGTTTGCATTTTTTGGTTTTGATGGAAATTGGGAATGATCCCATTCCGTAGACTGGTGCTTGGTTTCTGAAGTTTTATGTTTCATGTCTCATCACCAGTCACAGTATGGTCCAAAAGTTTGTTTCAGTCATTGTCATATAGAGAAAAATCAAGGCAACTTCTATTCTCTTTTTCTTGTGTTCATTGGCACTCATCTGGCACATATTTTTTGTACCCAAGGTGATCTGTAACAATTTCATGAATAAGCCCCCTTGAAATTTCAGGAAAAGAAATGTGCAACATGTTTGCAATGTGAAATGTGTGTGTCATAGGTGAAACGTCCGTTCTCACAATTTTTTTTTGTAAATTTTTGTTGCGAGTACTTCAGTCACAAGAGAGGGTTGACTAGAACGTTCTTCATCATGAACATTTTACCTTCCTCCATTAAACACATTGCAACATTTATTAAAAATACTTTGTTCATTATGTTATCACCACATGCTTTTGTTGTTTGTATGTGAATTCTGATAGAATGAAACTTTTTTGCAGTTAAAAGCATATCACACTATAAATCTCACAATGCAGGATTTTCAATTTTGTCATACATTTAAAAGACACTCAAAAAAAGAAAACAATCTACAGTACATCGGTGCTTGGCTGAGACTGAGGTAGTAGACGGGAAAGTTCAGTGGTAAGTGGCAGGAGGGGGGGTGCCTCCATTCCCTGTCAATGTCGAACATTCTTTACTTTCTGGATGGCCCTCTTAAGTAGAATAAGCACTTGATATAATGACGACACGCTGCATCATTAGTTTTGCAAAGAAAACTGCATTGTACACACATTTGTAGGGGTATACCCTCGGCAGCTTATAAGAACTATACAAGACTATAGCTTTGTTTTTCTCAAGTTTGTTACATATTCCACTATGGTTTATGAAGTGTTTTTGAATGCTGATTGTTAATTCAAATGTAATTGAGATGAATTATTGTTTGAATAGAGTTATTATTATAAATATAGGTGATTATAATTGAATATACGTAATTATTGTATTGCTTGTGACTGAAGTACTCATGACAAAAACCTACAAAAAATTCGTGATAACAGACTTTTCACCTTAGACAGTTTGCACATTTCTTTTCTTGAAATTTCAAAACATCAGAAGTTGAAATTTTTACTTTTTATTTTATGTATTTTTACTTTTTATCTAAAACATATTTCATTTTGATTTCTTTTTGAAGTTGGTTTAATTTTTTTTTTTAATTTCCTAATTTAATTTTTTAATGTGGATATGCTTAAATAAACGCTACCTATAGAAAAAAAGAACATTTGCAAGAAATGTAAGAGATGAGAAACCTGCTTCTTGATAATCAAAAGAAAGGAACGCAGAGGAACACATAAAGAGACAAGTATCAAATGGGTTCTGATACACCATATGAATACAGTATGTAAATTCCAAGTTAGGTAGAAATCAGTGGCGGCTGGTGATTTTTCACCCGGAGGGGCGCAATCATAAAACATTTTAACAATGTAAAATCTTACCTGAAATGGAAAGTGGATTGAATGAAGCCAATTATTTCTTAAAAGTAAATTCTGCCCTTCTATTTTTCATAGATATGTACTTTTCCAACACTTTGTCATCGAAACTGTCAATATCTTGCACTAAATTTTTATTTATGGACATCATCGCCAACACATTTAAACGATCATTACCCATAGTATTTCACAAAAATGTCTTGACTCTTTTAAGAGTTGAAAAACAACGCTCTGATTCTGCAGTTGTCATTGGTGTTGTTAAAATTATTTTTAGTATTTTTATAGTTTCCGGGAAAATATCAGTAAGATTATGTTGCAGCAGTAATGTAAGGAAGTTTGTGGTTCCAATTATTTGACCGAAGTCCAGTCGTGAGTAAATAACTTCTAATTCTGTTTTTAAACGAGTCTGGTCTAGAAATGGATATGAAGAACACACTGTATCCAAAATGCCCGCTGGAAATGCTTTTGAATATTTCGCTATTGATTCTGAATTAAACAACTGAGCTGCTTGCAGATGGCCATGATATGAGAATCTGTCTTTCATCTGTAAAATAATTACATCACACACTTCTTTGGCAAATGCACTTCTTGGTAAATTATCTTCTTTTCTTCTCCTCTTTATTGAATGAAAATTTTTTTCAATATTGCTTTGAATAGTGTCAGTCTCGTTTCTAATGTTTTTAACACAAATCTCAAAATTTTGAATATCACTTTGAAGTTGGATACTATCCTTATTTCTTGACTGGATTTGATTATAAAGAATGTCAACATGAGGCAAAAGTTTTGGTGAGCCAAAACAAAAATTCTGGGTCTTCTAGAGCTCGTCTGAGACCAGAAGCTTCATTAGAAGTAGCGCTTCTTAGCCATATATCTTCAATCTCTTCAAACACTTCTATGAGCTTCTCTCGATTCTCGAACACAGTATTGACTGTCCTAATGTTATAGTTCTATCTGGTTGTTGCTACTTTTGGTAACCTGTGCTTGACTATTTCTTCTAACATATCGCACCTATTTGAAGAATTTGAAAAAAAGGTGGGAATTGCTGATAAATGATTAAAAAACACTTGCGCTTTAGCATGCTGTGCTGCTGCATTTTGGATCAAGAGATTAAGCTGGTGAGCATAACAATGTATGTAATGAGCGTAAGGATATTTCTTCTTAATAAAACTTTGAACACCACCTGTAGCACCACTCATTACATTTGCCCCATCATATGTTTGAGCGATTAACTTTTGTGGTGTTTCCATAATTATAGGATCAATTTCATCTTTATACATTTTTGTATCCCTTCTGCTGATTTATCCTTGCCTCTTCTAAAGCACCAAAAACTCTCACGAACAGTTCCATCAAAAACGTATCTAAATATTAGTACCATTTGGCACCAATTCGTAACATCTGTAGTTTCATCACATTGAGTAGTCAAGAAATCAGAATTTTTAATATGATTATAAATTTCTTCTTTGCACACAGCCAACGTGCTATCTAAAATATCATTCTGTATACTTTTAGAAGTCCCCTTAAACACTGTAGCGTTCTGCAGATGTTCTCGCAACACAACATCAAGTTCTGCAGAAAAATCAACTAATTCTCTAAATATTCCACCATTTACCGATTCTTCATTCTCGTGGTGACCTCTAAGTGCCAACTCAAAAGCACTACAAAATTTTACGCAACAAATAATACGTTTCAAAATATAACGGTTCTTTCTAACCTGTTCATTATGTTCAAGAACATGTGTTCGATAAGCTGAATTAAGCTGTGTCAAAATATTTACTTCGTCTAGTAAAGCCAGTTGTGTGCATGCATTAATATGGCTTCGAGATGATTCATCTTTTTTTTTATTTTAGTAGGAAGATGATGCAAATCTTTTATGCTCTTTCTGGCCCGATTTGCATCCGTTTCTATTACTGCAGGGTTGAAAATAATACACACGGAAAACAGTACAACAAATTCGAAACTTCAACCCACATATCCAATTATTTCAATTATAAATGTCTCTTGAGAAATGCCGAGTAAATGTCCTATTTTGGGCTTTCCTTTCACTGGTCTGTGTTAAATTTAGATCAGGTAATGGCCGGCCTAATTTTTTAATATTTATTTTATTCTCTAAATAAAGTCCGGTAAAATTTATTTTTATTAAGACACTGACTCTATTCATGTTTGTAGGTAACACGTGACACAAAACACAAAAACACGTATGATAAAAATAAACTGACGATCAACGAATGGCACACCGACACCACTGTTAAAAACTGGCACAGGCCACTGAAAAGTAATGGCCCAAACACATGTTTTATTAAACGGTGATATTCGCTATGACATCACACGGCACATCACGTAGTCATGGCAACCAGGCCGCAAGTCTCTTCGCGGCCCTGTCTCTTTGGTTCACGCTACCTACTACGTGCAAGACAGATAAATACTTCCATTCTAATCTAAATCAACGCTTAAAAAACATTGCTCACCCTTTATCTTTAAAATAAACAAGAGACAAAGGACAGACAATTAACTATGGTAATGTGATTTAATTTTTTTTTATGTTCTGTGAAGGGGGGCGGGCGGCCATGTGGCCACAATAAGAAACCGCCACTGCCTAGAAATACAAGATAAGAAAAAGAACATTTGCTGCATTTGGTCACAAGCATCTATTAACTGAAAATTCTTAACAATATTCATGTTGCCTCAGTTTATTATATAATAAATTATTATCAAATGAGTATGTGAACAGTGTTCGATTAACCCCAGCATTCAACATAAATACAAAATGAAACAACTGATAATGAAAGACTCAGTTGCAAACTATGTATAAAATGGCTTTTACCAATAGGCACTTTGTTTGATGAAGATGTTTTTAATTTGGCAGTGAGAATAAAAAATTATTAGTACTACAGTTTAAAAACAGTTCCTACGTAATTTTGGGTCTAAATTTAATGCTTTTAAGGTTTTGTGCGTTTCCCGACACATACTGAATTTTATTTATCTACACTTCATTGGCATAGCATAAATTTTGTAATGGGAATGCCAGAATTTTGAGGTGGTGTACAGATACATACACAGGAAATGTTTTGTTTCTTTTAGCACATCTTGTTAAACAAGTAAATCTGTTATGCCATGAACTCTTGTTGTGGTCTTGTTCAATTTTGCCTTTAGTTGACCAAGTTGTTACTGGTCTTTTAGTTTTCAGCTTTCTTCAAAACACAAGAGTAATCATTAGGAAATTTAGTATTTTATCTAAATCTGGTTAAGTTTCGTCAGAAATTTTGAATACTTTAAATTACACATTATGCACTTTTGTTTAAACTACATAAATCAGTTCTTTGCTTAGATAATTTATCATTTTACTGAAAGGCTTACATCAGTATACAAATATTTAGCACTACTGTACGCACCTATACAAAAAAAAAGTACACTTTCTACATGCAGTAAATCAAGAAATCCTTCCCAATAAGAGCAAGAATATTCAACACTTTCGGCTGACACTAATATAGGCTGAAACTATTATTAATATTGTTACGATGGTCTAACTGATCGTTGTATGGTATAGTGGAAAACAAAATACAAGACACCAATTAAGTCACTAATCACCAGCTTTAATTATCACAATTAAACAATTTGTAATCAACAAGATAGTCTCTTACAACAAATAAAATAAAAATTGTTCACACACAATAAAATAATGTCAACTAATATAAAACACAATTGTATTACAATTGTCTCGCACAATTATGAAACACTTCGCCACACTACTGTGAACCGCACTGTTGTATATCGCAAATCAAACTGATTGAGCGTCACTAAGTACTAGTATTTATACCGTGCTGAAAATCCAGAAACATCCCTACAATGCATTAACAACACTACTAGAAAACACCAGAACATAATTGGTTGCGGACCTGCAAACAGTGCGCGCAGCCAGGCGACTTCTGGCACAGTCTAGCTAACGCGTCAAGAATCACGTATGCACACACATTACAGCTGGATTCCACTGGAACATTCGATAAACACATAGTTCTGTAATGTTGTAGCACTGCCCCCTCCTTAAGCCTGTTCACCCGAACTGGCAAACCATCTCTGAAGTAATACTCGGCCAGGCGATCTACATAGCAGGTCTACTTGCGAAAGATAATTCTCCGACTCTTCAAATTCAGTCTCGTGTGACCCAAACATCAAGTTCCCAGGAATGTGAGTCTTCTTCTCAACCACTAGTTTTGCAGGGATCACTCCCATTGTGTCATGTACTGATGACCTATATGCCATTAGCTGGTCCAAGTCTGATTGGTTCTCGTCAACAACCTCTGCATTACTTCATCTTCAGTAACATTTTCCCCGGGTTCTTCCATTAACTCAGGAACAAGCAAGAGTCTTGTCTTGACACCTATAGTTGGCTCTCCAATCACTTCTTTTGGCGTTACACTTATATGTACTTCCTCTGCTAGTTCTTCCTCCATTTCCGCTTGCAATAGGGAGGGTTCCTCTTGACCAGACCTGTTAACTTTTTCTTCGGCCAATGCCACTTGCTTAATCGAATGGTTGGTAGACCCTGTCATTTTAGCCATGCAAAGCTTTATCTTCTCTTGGCCAACCCTCTGGACATTCTCTTTTAAGTCCACAGCGAATCTGTAGGCATTCATAATGTCCGTGCCAAGAATCACTTCATCGACAATGTCTGCAACGAGCATTTGGTGGCTAAACTCAAGAAGACCCAGGGATACACATACGTCTACCTTTCCTACCACCTTGACGGGGCTTCCAGTCACAGTCTGTATTGTTCAAGAGCTTATTAGAGGCTGGCGGTTGCTGACTAAATCAGGGCGCACAATGGACACTGTTGTGCCCGTGTCAGCTGTAAATGATATTGGTTTACCTTCCACAAATCCATTAACGATCAAGTTTCCACTGGTCTTATGTAGCGTGAAAACTGTGTGCTGTTCTGGGGCTTTACTTCTCCCAGTATCACTCTCTTCTGTCGGTATTTTCTTCTCCCAACAGTCTACCTGTAGATGACCATGTTTTCCACAGTTGAAACACTTCGGTCTTCTGTCATTTTCCATCGTTCAAATTGTTGCGGCGCTCTTGAACTTCTGAATTGTTTGTCCGAAAACATTGTTTTTCTGCACCCATCGTAATCGCAATGTGATATAGGGATCTTCTGACTACAATGTGATGGCATAAACCCATTAATGTAGCGGGACGCTGACTTGGTGCAGCTTGAAACTCTAGGGTGTGACCTAGAGCTTCTGAACTATTTCGGTGTCTTGCCTTCATAACACTTGGTGAAGTTCACAGTCTCCGATGCCATCAATAAATGTTTGCACCACAAACCTTATTCGAAAATCTTCTGGTGCTTCAGGATAGGGCAATCTAATCAGTCTGTCGATACTTGCTTCAAACTCTTGAAGACTCTCCCTGGAATGCTGTCGCCTTGCTCTCAACTGAGTGCATGTCACATCTCGCAAATGTTTATCACCATACCCTAATTCTAGAGCTTTTATCAATTTGGCGTAGGTGTTCTGGCTGTCAGGTGGCACTTTCTGTAGTAGTTCTGCTGCAGGTGCTTTTAATGTGAGAACGAGTGACACTGCTTTGTCTTTCTCTGTCCAATTATTTGCGCATGCTGCGGCTTCAAATTAGTGGAGGTATGTTGTGACGGTACGGAATTGTGAGCCACCCCAGTTTAATTTCATATTAATAAATCATCATTTTAAGCACTTTCCAAATCGCCAGACTTTCACCTTTGGGGAGCCCCAAGCAGCAGTGCAACATACATACAGTCAGCCAAAACAATTGCCAGACGCATTGCGTAACCACCCACCAGCAGGCTTGTGTGAAACCCAGTCTGCTGTGTGTCATCAGAGAGAGTGGTAATAAGCAGCATACAGTGCAGATAAAAATTACATAGTGGCCTCGGGTGTAAGATAGGCCGCAGTTAAGAGTAGGCCTATCTTTGAAAATACTAAAACTAATATAAAAAACTGTATAACGCGCGGCCAGCCTAAGCGAACTAATACCAGTGCCAGTTGTGACACCGGGCCGCGCGGCCAGCCTAAGCGAGCTAAGTGTTCGAAAATATATGTCGGCCGACAAAACAAAACTAAATGCTATTTTAAAGTGAACTAACGTAATAGTGGCGCATCAACTTAATTTGAAATAAGCAATAACAGTACCGCGGTTAAACAGTGAAAAACTAAATCATGGTGTGTTAAACAGTGCATTCACAGCAGAGGTGCAAAACAGCGGAGTTCTTCAGACGTTAAGTATTAACTGAGTTTTAACCAAGATTATTTTACCTTTTTCCCCAGAGTATAATTCAACATAAATAAATATAAATCTAAAATGTACATCAGAGATCTCGAAGTGGGGTTTAAATAGAACGATAAAATCAAAGAACGAATGTGTGTGAGTGTGTAGCCAGCACACATATTGGTTCATTGCAGATAGTAAATAGTTGGGGTATACCATAGTTGTAATAAGCTAGTTAATTAAGAAATATTTTATTACTAAATTTGAGTTCACAAATTGTTGCTCATTCTACAAGTATTTGCTCTAAATGTTATGAAAGAGAGACGAAGTAGTTGTTTTGAATAATAAATCAGAGGCAATGTGTTAGCACAAACGGTGTATTTGATCTTTGCCTATATCAAATCCAAATAATCCCTTTTGCAGCTGTTTTCGTCTGAAAGACTTTGGAATAAAAACCCGAAGGTAAGAGATAAATATAAATATTAATTTTGTAATGTAATTCGTAGAGTTACAACGTTGCCCAGTGAATGCTTCTGTCAAAGTTGGAGCCTTGACATGAACTGTCCCAACCGCAGGCAAAGTGTCTTTCTCTATTGTCTTATTTTCTGTGTCATTTTCTGTCTTTATCATTGGTACAGTCTGTTCAGAAATTTGTTTTGGTTGTGTCTTCATGAACTACCCTACTTCACTCTTAATTTGCTCTTTTATATTTGCAATCAAGTCTTCTATTTTTTTTGTCATAGCTTTTTCCACACTCGTGACAAATTTTTCTACTTCAGCTATTTTATTTGACATGGATTCTTCTACATCAGATATTCTCGTAATTTGATTATTAAACTCACCTCGTAATAGACCCAACTCTGCAGCGGTTTGTTCTTGTATCTGCTTTTGCTCCTTTGAACACTTTGATGTCTTCCATTTCGCGCTTCCATTCCTCTGCCTGTCGTCTTTCTGACTCGACCAATAGTGCTTTTTGTCTTTCTTATATTTCCAGCAGGAGGGTTTTCTGTCTCTCTTCCACTTTGTCATCTTGTCGTTTTTCTGCTTCTTCCACCTCCTGTCGGCGTCTTTTCTCTGCTTCTTCTGCCTCTCTTTGTCGTTCTAATTTTCGTTGTTCCTGTGTCTGCCGCACCAGCGCTTGGAAAGCTTCCATCATCTGACTGGCATCCATATTTACAGATTAATTACGAATTACACTAGTCTTGTACAATGTTTCCACTGTTAATGGTTCTATCCCACTTCTGACACCACTGTTATGACGGTCTGACTGATTTTCGTATGGTACAGTGGAAAACAAAATACAAGACAGCAATTAAGTCACAAATCACCAGCTTTAATTATCACAATTAAACAGTTTGTAATCAACAAGATAGTCTCTTACAACAATTCAAATGAAAATTGTTCACACAATAAAATAATGTCAACTAATATAATACACAATTGTATTACAATTGTCCTGCACAATTTTAAAACACTTCGCCACAATACTTTGAACCGCACTGTTATATATCGCAATTCAAAGTGACTGAGTGTTGCTGAGGGGTACTTGTATTTATACCCCGCTGAACATCCAGAAACATCCATACTACGCATTAACAACGCTACTAGAAAACACCAGAACATAATTGGTTGCGGCCATACACACAATGGCACAGTCTAGCTAACGCGTTGAGAATCACGTACGCACACGCATTGTGTATGCACTTTTCCACTCTACATCATACACTATATATGACAAGTCAGTCTGGTATATGGAGGGGCTGGAAACTGCCAGAATGGAAGAAGGGTATGCAAGATTATTTTCCTTCAGAATGGAAAATAATAATAGATAGTATTATTTTCTTTCTTGTGTAAATGTAATATTTGTATTGTTTATCCCTAATTTCGTGAATTTTAAAGCAGAGAACATGGGAGGGGGGGTATGAGCTTATATTCACACCACACTACTTCTATACTTACTATAGTCCATTGGACTATTGCACTGAGAATAGAAAAATACTCTTATCGTGACATTACAAGTCAAATAGTGACATAGAAGTGAAGTGTCACTTCATAGTGCCACATTAATGCCATATAACTGCCACTTCTATTTTATGGAAAAAAATACCATGTGTTTTGCTTCAGAAAAGAATAAACAAAAAAATTAATTTCTGTCCTTGTGGTCAAAAATGTTGTTTAAAACACATAGATGCAAAGTATTTAATTGAAAACTTCCTCCTTTAAGTTAGATAAATAACTATCAGAGCTTATTTTTGTACAATAGTTGCAAGAAAATCTTGTAGATATTCTTCTTAGTAAGTAGTAGTATTTTTCAGGCTCCAAAACATCGATCAAGAACAGTGATTTTAGTAAAAAATCTTCCGGCTGAAACTAAACCAGATGAAATACGTGAGTTATTTGCAAAATTTGGAGAATTGGGAAGAATTATTTTGCCACAAAGCGGAGTTACAGGTATTGTTTTATTTGTTTAAAAAATATTCATGGGAGTACTTTGTATAATATCCATATGACAGATAAGGTGAAAGTATTTTAAATGATAAACTCAAAACATATAACAACATAATAACAATGTTGTGTACATAATAATACTTTAGGCTCAGAATAGATTGCATTTGTTTGGTCTAGTATTCAGACGGCCACAAAAATGGTAAAAATAAATATTGCAATAAAATAACTTCTTTATTGTTTATTTTATAAATATTTATCAGAAAATAAGAAAAGTATATTTTCTGCTGTCAGTTACTTAAAAAAACTATTTTTTTTATATTAAATTATTTTTTATTCTTTATATATAAATATTATGTGTTATACAAATCTTAAAATTTTAAATAAATAAATATTTCTGTTTTTAACATAAGTTTACTGTTAAACCGCAACACACACTATAAATATTTTTAAACACTAAATTCCTAAGAAAAATTACAAAATTCACAACATATCCTTCAACTTTTCGTGTCAGCTGTATGTCTCAAGCAATGACTATACTATCATACTTAACCTACCCTCTTTCAGAATTTTGCAAGATTAAATTTGTGTTTACGTGTCTACATTCTATCTTACCTGATATGTATTTTGCATTTCCTGCATCAGGTACACATGTACGACCAGATGAAATGACCATCGAGTCACATGATTTTTCTGTGCTAATTGATTCTTGAAATTTTCCATGAGAAATATAACCCGATTCACTATTTCTCTCCTACTTTTTGTGGCTTCCTCCTCTTCCATGGGAACTACTTCTTCTATCTCTAGGGCCTCCACACACCATTCAATAATCATTACTATGCCTCAAACTGTTATGTTTTGGTCTGTCTCTTTTGTCATAGAGCTACAGACACACTGAAAAATCTTTATTTCTTCTTTAAAAAGTTATTTATGAACTATATGTATACATTGGGGGTGTTCTCAAAGATTTATTTTCTGACTTATGGAAATGCACACGCGCACGCGCACGCACGCACACGCACACACACACACACACACACACACACACACACACATTTAACATCTCCATATTTACGTGTACCACAGTTTCAGAAAATTTATGATCACGTTCTTATGTTAATATATTGTACAGTAGAGCCTCCCATAACCAGAATAATGTGGGAGGGATGCATTCCGGGAAAATTTCAGATATATGAGAGAAAACGTTATTACAGTTAGCATTGTACTCTTTAATATTGCAATTAAGATGTAAATAAATACAGTATTTCTAAATCACTACAGTATTTTTTTAACTTGATACAGGTTTTTTTTCAAAATATTTGTTAATAGATTTTGTATAATTTCTTGTGAAGTTGTTGATAATCCCCTGGTCTAGGAGTTGAAATAAACTGGTCTCATTTGGCAGAAGGAAATAAACCACAATTTCATTGGATCTTAATTCAGTAATATTTGAGTGCGAAGGACTTTTGTCAATGAAAAGAATTGCTTCAGGCAGCAGATTTTTAGATGCTAAGAAACTGGTGTTGTTCAGTACAAACTGCTCATGAAACCACTCTTTAAACAATTCAGATGATATCCATCCACTTTTCTGGCTTCTATAATACACCAGCAGTGCGTTTGTTTAATGTTTTTAATGCCCATGGTTTTTTTATATTTTCCTACATAAGTGGAAGATGGTGATTCTTCTGATACATTACTACACAAGATAATAGTTTCCTTTTCATTACTCCTTTTGTAACCAGGCACTTTTTTTCTAGTTTACTAATGACACTTTTTGCAGGTAGAATCATTAAACTAAGGCCCGACTCATCAGCATTTGATCCTTCATATACCTCTCTGTTATTTTTTTCAACTTTTCTTTAAATTCCATTGTGGCACTTTTATCGCTGGGTAATTGTCCTCCTCTTACAGCTAATTGTCCAATATTGTAGTGAGATTTCCATCCATCTAACCAACTGGAGCTAGCACAAAACACTTTACAACTATCACATAGTTTAGAAGCCAAAATGTTTGCTTTTTCTTGTTCAGTAGGCATTAACAGAGGGACACCTTTTCTCGTTGGTTAAGAAACCAAACATTTTCATTACAAATTTTGTAGTTACCAATTCTTGATAACTTTACAGTGTGCCCACGATCTGGTTTTGTAGAAAATTATATTAACTTTTCTTTTCCCTTCATCCAATAACTAACAGACGATGTTCCAAAGTTTAAATCAGCTGCCAGAGTATGCAACAGTTCACTTTTTTCAACCCTGTTTATCACTTCCAGTTTTTTTTCTATTGTAATCACTATTCATTTCCTTTTTGTTGACATCACAAGTGATTTACTTGCACAGTAAGTGGCAAACACAGTAAACAAAAATTTAACCATAAACATAATCACAATACTTTTGAACTACTCTAAAAGTAACTTCATTATCCAACAAGAACTTCAACGACAGACCCAAACAAATATAACTTCACAGTACAATAGCCTACACCGGACTGGTCAGGATGTTGTACCTGTACTGTGTATACTATGCTTATACAAATTTCTAGAAGTCATAGTATGAGCATGCAGAAAAAGTTTAGTAGTAAAAACAAAAATAGTAGTGGCTAGTTACCGAAAGTCATATTCATAGGTTGTTTTGAAAACAAGTATATTCCCATTAACAAAGCTTAAAATGATCCAGTACTAATTTTTGTAATTTTTTTTCAATTCTAGTTCTTTCCAATTATGAGAGATTCCAGATATGAGAAATCCGGATATTGGAGGGTCTACTGTATTAGATTTTATATAAGAATTTTTGTGGAAAGTAAACATAAAAACGTATACATTTTTTTTTTTAAATTTGAGTTACATTTTTTCAGACATAGCATTGTATTATGTTTATACAGTATGGGTTATACTACAAATTGTATGGTTTAGCATTATTTTATTTTATGAAAGTTTGTATTTAATTTTGCTTTACATTTTTATTTTTGAATAATTTAGAAGTTTTGAGGGTAATTGCACAAGTGTAGTTAAAAGTGGTATAATTACCATTATGTGTATTTGTAGTTATTATATGATTTTTAATGTAGGAAATAGTAGATTGTGTTTAATTTAATTTAATTTTTATCAAGATGTAATTCTAAGCAAGCAGATTGATGTATCCGTGTTTTCTTTTATTTTTGCAATTATATTTTTTTTCTACAATCTGTAAAAAATAGAGATAACCATAAAAACAGTGGCAAACAAGAAAAAACAGGCTATGGTCTCAGTTAACAAGGTTAGAGTACAAGTTTATGGACTTAATAATGTAATTCACTATTATTATCTTTACTATGACCACAGAATTTGTAAAAATGCAAACTGCTACTGAAGGTCTTAAAAAATATGGTCACAAAACACATGATGTTAGTGCACAATGCCATGACTGTCAAAAAAGGAACGATAATATAATTTTTGTGTGGATCTGCACAAGTGTGGTTTCTTCAGATGAGAAGAAATTTTCATATCCCATTTCTTTCTTTGCTGTTTAGTCTCAGGTTCGTATTCATATACCCATACCATATCCCCTGTTATTAGTTTACCCAAGAAATTTGGCTAAGTTTGAGTCTTTACAACAAATCCTGACACATTTACAACTATTTTGCTTTTTGGTCCATGGACAGGTATTTGGACACTAGTTATGTACAGATTTTTTTATACATTAGACTTCTGTGAACTGCATTTTTATCTAAGTGCATTTCTTCTGCAATCATCCTGATCTCAGTTGACAGCTGTTCACCATTGGAGGTCAACTCATACCGCTTCACGTTTTGCTCATTTGTGAATGAGATTGGCTTTCGAAAATGAGATCTGTCTTCAACATTTTCTCAGCCCTCTTTGAAAACTTTGAGTAAAGAAGCAATTTCAGCAAAGGTGCCAGATTTGTTACGTTTCACACAAAATTTGATAGCAAATTATTGTTGTGTTTTCCTGCATCACAAATATAATGAGAGTACAAAACACAACAGTATACAAACAGCAGTAACACACAGGTGACTCAAACAATCATGTTGAAACCAATATAAACATGCAGGCAAGATCACTTACCAATATAAATCAGTGAGGTACTACATAGTCAAGATATAATAGCAAAACCAGTGCACTTTTAAAAATTAATAAAAATTGTGTGATTGTGAATACCGTATTTTCGCGTGTACCACGCGCCCTCGTGTAACACGCGCACCCCTTATTTTTAGGTCCTACAAAAAAAAAAAAATCGCGTATTCAAAAATGTGAAAAAAAATCATATACCGGTATTTGGAATAGTATTACCATATATCTATTGTAAGGGAAAAACAGTAATAACTAATGAAATAAACGTCAAGTTACTTTTTTTGTTACACTAACTTACGGATTTATTTTTATTACAAGTAAAAAATGTATGTTTATTACAATGACAATTAATATTTATTACAACTAGATACAGTAATTAGAAGCGAAGGTTACAGCAATCGTTACAGAACCAGCCGTAATTGTAAATTCGGGTTTGCCAACCTAAAGAAAATTAAGAGTGCATTAGAACAGTACATCAATGAAAACGAACACAGTTATAAACCCAAGGGATACCGGTATGTTTGATGTAGTTTATGAAAATTTTTTACTAGTGTCTTACCTGATTTTCATTCGTCGTTGCTACTGTCGAATGGGGAGTCTTCATCAGAAGCAGACGCTGCCTCTTCATTAACCTGTTCATTCATCTTCACTAACGAACAGTTTATCGTCTTCACTGCCATCCAAGGCGTTGGAAATGCCAGTTTTTTTGAAACTTTTCTTTATTAAGTCTTCTGGTATACTGTCCCATGCTTTGATGATCCAACTGCAGATCAGCGTCAGTGATGGCCTTCGGAGTCTTCCTGTCGGCGTCAGCTCGTGTGGTGCAGTACTCATCCACTGGGTGTACATTTTTTTTAACTGGCACTTGAAGGGCTTATTTATGCACACATCAAGTGGCTGGAGCATCGAAGTCATTCCACCTGGAATAATCACTTGTTCAGTCTTTGTTTCTGATAAAACTTTCTTAACGTCGTCAGTCAGATGGCCACGAAAACTATCCATAACAAGCATCCCTGGGCGTTTTAATAATGCTCCAGGTCGCCGATTCCAAACGCGCTTTATCCAGTCAAGCACTAACTCATTGTCCATCCACCCTTTTTCTTGAGCTTTCATTATCAAACCTGGTGGGAAACTTTCATTTTTTGGAAGGTTTTTCCGCTTCAAGATTACATAAGGAGGCAGTTTCTTTCCATCGGCTAAAACAGTAAGCATTACAGTGCACCGTTGTTTCTCGCAACCGGCTGTACGAATTTTTACAGTTTTGTCACCAACTTTATTTACTGTCATATCCACAGGCATCTCGAAATAAACTGGAGTTTGATCCGCGTTGCTGATCTGGCATAGTGGATAATTGTTCAGTTTTCTTAACTGAATTACGTAACGCTGAAAACACAAGAGTTTATCAGTGTACGCCTCTGGTAAACGTTGAGATATCGTTGTTTTCCGTCGAACAGAAAGGTTACTTCTTTTAAAAAACCTTTGAAGCCATCCCCTGCTTGCTTTAAACTCATTTATGTTAATATTCAGCTCCTTCGCAATCTTAATTGCCTCTATTTGGCACATTTCTGTGGAAACAGCATAACCATATTGACGCTTATCATCTATAAACGCTGTAAGTTTAACTTCTAGTTGAGGATATTTTGCAGCTTTACCTCAAAAAGCTCTTTTCTTTAAAGGAGCTTCCGTTAATTTTTCTTTTTTCTTACGCCAGTCTCTGATACACGATTCCGGCACGTCGTATATTCGACCCGCTGCTCTATTTCCTATTACCTCTGCTTCGTTTATAATTTTTAACTTCTCTCCGGCAGTAAACGAACGCAATCTTTTCCCACATTCCATTGTAAAACGAAACAACACCTTGATAAATTAAAAGAACACAAAACACAAACGAAGACAAATTGTTTAAAATGATATGATACAGTACGATATACCGTAGTAATTACGATTGCCGTAAATTCGATATTGAATAACGTAAATAACACAATAAACATTTGGTGAATGCCGTAAAACACTTCAAAACACAGCTTACGTTTTCACAAACCGGTACAGAACGAACCGAATTTTAACAGTAGACTGTTAGAAACACTATGAAATGCTACCTGCTATTTTGCAGTGGGGGTTGAAAGTGTTGTCTGTGTAATGCTTTAGTCAAGGTCAATATCCGCCCGATGTACGGTACATAGTAGTGACTGAGGTTTGAATAGGAACTGCAGTAGCATAAGGTCAATGACCACTCTGATGAAGACTGGCAAGTTAGTTTCCTCGTGTAACACTCGCACCCCGTTTCTACGAAATATTTTTTGGTAAAAAAGGTGCGCGTGGTACACGCGAAAATACGGTATATGAAATTTAATTTATTTTTAAAGGTCTGTATCCACAAATATCCGTTTGTATGAGCAGATATAATTGACTATTAAAGAACAAATTCAACTAAAATCTGTATTAATATTTTAAATTTTGTACTTATTAATTCATATTTAAACATAAATCATTTTAAAAATGAGTTAAAGTTTATCATGTAAAAATATATAAAATAGCTGTTTACTTGAAATAGTTTTCAAGAAGAAAAATAATAAAGACAATCATTGAAAGTAAAAAACAATTACAGGATCTTTAAACAATCTGTATAATTGGAAATACTATTCATTTTTGTTGTTTTTTTCTGGTACATCTTTTGGTAAGTTTTTGTACCCAGAAAATATTTGAAGTCCAGAAATATGAAAAATTACATTTAATTGTCTAGATAAAGAGATGTAAATTATTAAAATATTAATTTAAATAGTTATTTATAGATATATCAGAAATATGTTGATTTGTTGCACAGAAGTAAGCATTTGGATGGTAAGAAAAAATATGTAATTATGTTTTCTTTATATTGCAGCAATTGTTGAATTTTTAACACAATCTGAAGCTCAGACTGCATTTAAGAAGTTAGCATATACACGATTTAAGTTCACTCCTCTCTATTTGGAGTGGGCCCCTGAAGACACTTTTGAGAAATCATATTCTCAGGTAAAGACAGAAGAGGAAATAAAAGATGATATAGGTAAGTAGATTATTCATTTACAGTGAAATAGGTAAAATGCTATGTATAAATCAAATGCTGTGCATTTTTGTACCATAATGTGTAATGGTTAGTATGGTTATGAATATAAATTGTGTGCTCCCTGTTCAATCCCTCAGGCATTAAAGTTGCCTGCTACAGTTTCTAGCTTATGTCTCGTACATTGAGCCCAATCAGTCCAGGTCTTTCACAGATATATGGGGGATAACAACTATAAAAGTGTGTGCTCCCTACTTTTGCATGCACAAACCATGGCTTTGAGATCTTGTAACCTCATGAAATGGTGTCTGTTGGCAAGACCAAATGGATCATGAGGTTTATCCAACCAGAGTCAGCTATTGAGGTTTCAGTATTGTTTTGAGTAGATAGCAGTGTCAGTTTTTAATTCATGCACTAACTGCATCAGAACATGTGGTCTTTGAGTGATTCAATTTAAATTGTAAAAGTCTCACATTTGCTACATCATTGACTGTAGACTAGACCTTCTTACAAAGTATTTGCATTGGTACACTTAGGCTATAGAATTTGTTTCTCTTTTCCCCAGTATTCAGTACAAAGGTTAAATGCATCTTTATTTGTTTGTTAACTCATTTTATAATGAGAATAATATCATCATTTGGTAATAAGGAGACTAACATTGAAGGTGTTAAGTCTTTGTAAATTATTGTCATCCACATTCTTTGTACTGCAGTTTACTTCCCATGTATCTTATTAATTGGTTTTCCAGAGTTGGTAAAAGTCTACAGCTATCACACCTGTATTCACTGACTTGTTACTATAAATAGAATTTTGTTTTCTTTTAAGTATTCAATCTAAAGTAATGTTCTTTGTAACCGAAGATTCAAAATAATTTACAGCGTATATAGGTGGAAGAAGTGTGAAACTAAAAATCATCAAGAAAGTTATGAGCATGTGTGTTTTAGAAATGAAATGTGTTATTAAAGTGTAAGAATCTAAAATGATGCAAAAAATGTATTTATAGTTAGTAAGAGAAAGACAAAAGTTATCACAGGTAATTTTGTTGCCAGATGTGTTTTGATTAGATAGAATGACAAATGTTAGTTAGGTTAAATGAGATAAGAGTACTGTGTGTTATAGCCTTTGGTATTGTATTTTCTTTATTAAAAAATTTTGATTTACATATATTGTAGCAGTGTTTTGATTTCATATTGTAATTGTTGGGAGTTATAAAGTTTGTGCATATATTCTTAGGTGATGCACAGGTAAAAGGAAGTGAAATAAAAGAAGGTGAGCAAAACCAAACAGATATTGAAAAAGAAGATGTTGAACCTGAGCCAGATACCACACTTTACATTAAGAATATTAATTTTGATACAGATGAAGATGGAATTAAGAAGGTAACATTAATTACTTTTTACAGTTATGGAATTTCTGTTTTTGGATACCTTATAAAGCCTTAACTTGTGTATTCAAGCAAAAATTACACCATACCATAATCATATACTTGTCAGTAAATTGAAACAAACTGCCTTTTACAGTTTTTATTTATTTATTTATATAATTATAAACTCCAAGTAGTGTAATGAGATATATAAGGCAATTGTGATGTGGATGGGTGGAAAATGAGTGTTAAAAAAATTAACTTATTAAAAATGAAAGTGTAACTGTTTTGTACCTTGAGTACATTACAGTGATATTTTGGTAGCTTATTTTGTAGACTTTTAATTCATTAAAGAACAAGTAATGTCAATATAATTATGTTCACTATCTGCCTCAGAGATATTATATTACTGTCTGTCAGGGAATTCTGTCAAAGTCACTATTAATGTATGTTTCCCAGTTGCAGATTTGTTTAGAAGTAGAGAGTAGATCTGGTTTAATTTATCTCTTAGGCAGTACAGAGTAGAACTTTGTAACATTCTTGCTAAAGTAAGTGAAATGTATAAAGTTTGTTTCAGAAGGAACTGTTTCCCCTCTCTTTTAACAATCCAAAATTCATTGTATGCCTATGCCATCTTTGATTTGTGTGTGTGTGATTTTCAGGACCTGTCTTGCACGTAGTTTACAGTAATCTAGTTTTTCAGTAATAGTTTACTATGAAATGTCTAGAAATTCCATAGTTTTCATGTACTTCACTCAAGAAGGTCATCCATCTGAATATTGAAAATCCATCATAGGCTTCCGACTTGTCTTTTCATATGAACCATTTTGTTAGACAGGAACCATTGTCATATTTTTTCTTTCTTCATGACTCTAGGTCACAAATTTGACACAGTTCATATTGAATTTCAGCAGCGTTAAGATTGTTTTTATTGAGGAATAAAGTTATATACCAGACATTTCAACTGGTGGAATTGATTATTGCAGCTATCATCACTCACTTTGACAGGAAAGGAAACGGTTACGGATTGCTAAAAAAATACTGGATGATAGCCATTTTAGAAATTAGTTGAAGTGATTGTTTAGAATGCATAAAATTGTGTTACTAACCAATTTGTATGCGATACTGCACTTTTAGTGTACTTTTTAATATTATGTGCACTGTTTCAATGTTACTAAGGTTAGACATAAGCAACTTTTATAGACTAATGGTATTGAGTGATTAGTGAGACAAATGTTATAAGTATTAAGAATGAAATTCTAGTTTATCATTTTATAAGAAGCTTTCCAAATAATTCATTACCATTGTGTATCATATGTATAGCAAAATTGAAAGGTAAAGGCATATGTGCAGAAACCAGTTTCTTCATGGACGAGTCCACTATGAAATTGTGAATGGCGGGAGGGTAACAGAGAATCAGCTGCTATACGAGCAAAGGTGTTGCCAACATGCATGTTATGTTTTAGTTACGTTGTTAATTACTGTGTTATGTACTACCTCAATCTTCCTTTTGTTATTATTAATTATGTTGTTGTTTTACAGTTCATTTTAATCGTTTAAACGGAACTATTTGTGCATGCATATATTAAATGGAACTTTAGCACATACTTGAGCGAGCCTGAAGGTTTTTTATTAACGTCTTGCTTATCATTACAATAAAAATAAATAAGTATAAAACAAACAGTACAGAAATAATAGAATATTAGTTCTATTATGACATAAAAGTATGCGCGCGTGTGCCTGTGTGTGTATGTGTGTGAGTGTGTTTGAGCGCGCACTATTTCGTTTTGAATAATAATAAAATGAAGTAGAATATTGAAATGGAAAAATTATTTAAATTATGATTATCGCATATTATAACTTTAACTGTTTGCTTTATTTACAATAAAAGTTGTTTTTCCAGCTGGTAAAACATAAATGATCTCTCTGTTCATCAGTTACTTTTATGAGTTGTAACATTTGTGGGGTTAAAAGATGTTCTTAAAAGATATTATTTACCTATAATACTGCATTAAAATAATGTGATTTTTCCTTCTTCTTGAAACAGATTTTTGTTATCTACGATTAAAAGATTTTCGCAATTAGCTAATACAGGTACGAAGAAGTAATCACTTCATGATAAACTGCAGAGAGAGTAGAGTAATTAAGGAACAGAAGTGCATAGTTTTCACATTCCATTCCATTCTGATAAGAGCTGGTAGTACGTCTCAACAGCAGACAATTACAGGACTAAAAAAAACGATAGGTTTATATAACATTTGATATGTAACAGGAAAGAGGGAGAGAGAGAGAGAGAGAGAGAGAGAGAGAGAGAGAGAGAGAGAGAGAGAGAGAGAGAGAGAGAGACATCCGTGGTAAGGGAAACACATATACAGTACTATCAAATCTTGCACGTGAGTTTTGGTTACTATTCGAAATAATATTCATATGTTGGCTGCACTGAGGCTCATAACAACAATTCTTTTCTCGGATCTCTAAGCGGCTCCCACCACATCAATAAGAGGGGGAGTATGGCCCTCTGACCATAAGCGTTTCGCACATTCCCATGCCCTTAACTGTCAATTTTGCTTTACATATTAGAACCTGATTTATTGTTCATTTGTACTTTTTGAAAAGTATGTTGACCCGTAAACTGTTGTCATGTAATTACATTGTGTTACAGCATTTTGCAAGTTGTGGTAAAATTGCAAATGTGACTGTGGCAAGAAAAAAAGATCCTAAAAAACCTGGAACTCTTCTTTCAATGGGATATGGATTTATACAGTTTTACACACAAGCACAGTTAAATAATGCACTGAAGACGTTACAAGGCTCTACTCTTGATGGACATAAAATTGAACTTAAGAGATCTAACAGAACTTTACAGTGAGTTAATTTATATTTCAATTAATGTGTGTGTGTCTGCCCACCTGCGTGTGCATGTGCATTTGTGGTGTACGTGTGCATGTGTATATGTGCAAATGCCCCCTTTAAATGTTGGCCTCTAGTGTTACCTCTGCAGGACTCTTATTGTGACAGGGTCTTCAGATATGATGTAGTATTGAGTTGCCATTGGCTCTGAAAGGAACTAGCCTTATCGTGTGCCAGAGCTCCTTGATCATTGTTGCATGAAAATCAGTCACTACATACTATGCATTCTTTAATCCCAACCTCCATTTAGTGACATTTACTGGAGTGAATGATTATTTCCTCATGAGGGAATAGGGTAACATTCTTTACATACCTAATTAAGGGGGGGGGAATTATTCTCCTTACAAAATTGCCTCGTGGCAGTATGAGCAGCTTGTTTTATTTTTGTGTCAGTATATTATTGAGTATGTGCAGATCATCCATGCTACAACAAAAGCTGTGTCAGGCAGTAGTATTAGTAGTAAATCTTTTTTTGTGAGCTGTGTTTGTCCATACTTTTGTGTATCATGACACAGTGAGTCAAGTACCCCTAGCTCAGATGTTCCCATTTGTTTACCAGTTTTCAAAATTAACTGCATCTCATACATTCTTTACTGCTGTGTTACCGTTATGTTGACGGTTATATTTCTGCAACAGCGCACACCATATGTTCACATGTGTATGATAAACAGCACTAAGTTGATATACAGTGGCCATCTGCTTTCAGTTGGCTTCAGCTATTGGTACGTTAACCAAATTACTGCGCTGTAGAGTAATTATGGTGAGATGTTTTAAACATGCAGCAGTTTCCTGGTTCATCTTAACTCTCTGACAAAATCCATGCTGATTCAGTAACAGAGCATCTCAATGCATTGAGAGTTCTGGAGCATTATTACTGTTACGTGCAACATAATTTTAATTGCGTTATGAGTGGATCAACAAGCCCAAGGTAGAGGATATACATGGGCTGAGATATAATGATATAATCTTATAATTGCCATCTGCAAGTGTAACAGTCTTTTTCTTGCCACATATTTAAATTACCTCATTTGTCTATCAGCCTGTACTGTGTTACAGCTGACCCATTCAGTGATGTATGACATTTAGAAGATTGGTGGTATTTTCTGGATATTTGTAATTACAATTGCAATATCACCTATGATGAGTATTATTGGTAGTCTGTCATTCATTATGTTCACTGAGTGGAAAGTTATACATTATGTTTCACTGAATTTTTTAGGATGATTCTGGTAACATTTTATTCATGAAATCTGCCTTCTTTACTATGTGTGAGGCCTCTGTTACTGAAGTAGTCTGCCTCTTCTTGTGATATAGTGAGGACACTCCGATTATTCACTGCCTTCCAAATGCAGTCCTATCTGATATGCAGGCCTTTAACTGTACAGTTTTATAATTACATAATACTTCTTGATACATTTTTCCTATTGCTTGACTGATATTGCTTTTATAGTGCTTTCATCACTAGGTTCATTGCTTCAAGTAATGGTCACCCTTTCTAAAGCAGAACTGAGATTCTGACAGTTGGTGGTCTGTTGATCCATAATCTGTTGTACACAAGTGTTGCAAGATCTTATCTGGTGTACAGCAGGCATGGTGGAACACAAACTAAGTAGTTTGTCAGGAGACGTGTAATGATGCTATTTATTTCTTTGTGTTTTCTTCTATGCCTTACAAATACTCTTAATATTTAATGTTTCATTTAAGCCTGTGACCTCTGCCCCAGTTTAGGCATTATGGGAATTTGTGTGTGTATTTGCAGTATTGCACTTAGCGTAAGGTCCTCTCGCTTAAAGAGCTAGAACATGTAAAAGTCAACAAAGGCAATGAAATGTATTTATTTTTTATAAAAATAAGAGATGTCATTAAATTAAAGTCATTGTTTTATCGCATGCAGGAATGAGGTGGTTGTTAGTCGTCAAAAGACAAATGTTGAAAACCAGAGTGGGACAAAGATAATTGTACGGAATATACCATTCCAGGCAACTGAGAAGGAAGTGCATCAGTTATTTGTGTAAGTAGGTAGGAATAATTATTATATAAATTATAAGTATGATAAAAGAATTTTTGTATCCTTACTAAATAGTGTTCTGTAGAATAGGAAGATTAAGAGAATTACCAAATCATATATGTTGAGCTGTTTGTTGACTGCACTGCATATCTCTCTCTCTCTCTCTCTCTCTCTCTCTCTCTCTCTCTCTCTCTCTCTCTCTCTCTCTCACACACACACACACACACACACACACACACACACACACACACACACACACATTTGTTTTTATATTCATATATGCTCAAATGTTTCTTGTTATTTTATATTTTAAAAAAAACTTAACAAGAATATATTTTTGTAAATTACAAATGTTTCGATAGTAATTCAACGACCATCATCAGATATGATAGTTGAATTACTATCAAAACATTTGTAATTTACAAAATAAAAAAATATTTTCTTATTGAAAGTTTTTTTTATTAGTAATAATTTGTTTTATATAATTAATGTAGTTGAAATTACAATATACTATGTAAGTTCACTTCAGGTTATTAATCAGAATTATAAGGTAATCAGTCTGCTTTTATAACATGAGAAAACTTATATCAGGACTGGGAGTGAGAATGAATTGAATTTATAGTATAAAACTCTTTGTTAAAATACCACATCAATTAACAATAGCACTGAACAAGACTCATATGTCTAATACTGCTAACAGAACTGTGAATTGTTCACTATAGGACAGGGTCTTTACCTGTATTGCAATTTCTCATTAATCAGATGACTAAGATATTTGCGATTGAGAGGAATATAAGTGACTTTCTGTTCTATAAATGTTGACATTTACTTTACAGGTTACTTTTGGTAGTAGGGTAATTTTAATTTATTTCATGTTCATTCTGAGTCTGTATTCTGCATGTGCCGTTTCCTTCAGTACTTGTTGGAGAAATCTTGTTTTCTACTAGTTATTAAAACTAATATTATAACCTCTTCTTTTGAGTTATAACGGAGGGAACCCAAAATAATTGGTTCTGCCAATTATTTCAGGCTGCCTTATTCCAGACGAGCTGAAATTTAAATCAGAACAATACACAGTAAGACATACAAGAATCAGGGAAGGCGAAACTGTTGATTTATATACTCCGTATATGTGTGTAACAAGAAGACTTGCTTTATTAAACATTTGAAATATAACATTTACTCCAAAGAACAGATCCCATGACATTATTAATCAAATTATTAAAATTAATTGAATTGCTTTATTTAGACTACGGGATCACAACAGATTTATCTAGCTATATCCCCGGATCCGGGTAACCATTGATATTTAGTCTCTAATCTTTTAATTATATTCAATTCAAAACTTTATCTTGCAAGACTTTACCTTTTTGCTTCATATATATATTCCATTAGAAGAATGGTATTAATAACACTACGTTACGTTCATATCTAAACTGTTACAATTGAATGATATTGAATAGTTACAATTAAATTCTCAAATTTAAGTTTTTTATATTTTTATAAAATCAATCGTCTCTGAAAGTCTCTTTAATAGAGTATTGTGTTACAAAACTTTTATCATTATTCCTCGATAGACGTGCTATCGAGTCACCTCTATTTTTGGATGTAGTAATCTTCTCCATGTGGTTCCTCTTGGGAGTCCTAAAACGTCGTCCTCGTCTTGGTCTGGTCTCAGTTGTTCATGGCTTAAAACGTCTGCAGGATAGGTAGAGTCTTCTACACAGATACTCGTTGATTCTCAGATGTCTCGAACTGCATCATCGGTATGGTATACTAGAGTTGTAATTCAGATGGTCCATGACCACAGGTGAGAAGTTGAAAAGATTCATCCATCGGTGAAGATTGCAGTCATCGTTGTTTTTAACACTTGTCGTTTGTAGTTACATCTTTCTTCTTGTTACAAAGTTTTTTGAAATGTTCTTTTTGTTAACGTTACATGTTACACTTTTTGTAACACTTAGTAAAATACAAAATAATAATTAATTAATCCACACTAACAATAAATTGCATAACTTTTGAACAGAGCATTTTGCTCGTGCGTCTGCACTGCTGGGAGTCGTCATGGCGAGAGCCGTATTTTTCGTCCGCTACCCTTGTACATGACAAGAGAGAGTGGGGTGTTTATTCCGCGAGCATATATAGTTCCTGTTTCTCTTTGAATAAACTTTTTTATTTATACAAACTATCGCTAGATAAAAATACATCATTTAAATTAATTGTTTTAGTTACTCTCTGTGTCTACAGATACTTCAATTATTAACATTAGTTTACTATATTATTTTTAATTACAGTAGACTCGGAAAACATGTCGAGTCCGGTATCAACAGGTAGGCGCTTGATAGCAAGCAAAGGGTTAAATACGAACATAATAATTATTTACACTATGCCTTTTCTTTACGGATACTTTGCCCTGATTAATTACTTCTTACATTCACATTTAGTACCTACATGTTTTTATTATTATTATTATTGTGAGATTTAAATGGTTAATAGTACGCAACCTTAATTAATTAAAAAATTTTTTTTTTAATTGTCACAATTTAAATTGTCACAATATCATCTGCATAGTGGATATTATTTTATAGATTACTACCATTCCAACTGTATCATCCACTAGCTTCATGGAAAGTGTTGTCATGATAAATATTGAACTGAAGTGTGAAAGGACAATGCTTAGTAAAATACTAAGGTTCTGCAATATCTCTGGAGGTTGTTGAATGCTTTGGTTAAATATGTCAAGGATGTTTAAATGTTGTAATTTACATCACTTTATCTCAACAATTTATCTCCAAACAGTGCTCACTTAATTTCCATAGTATTCTGAAATTTTTACAGATAATAGTTTAGATTTTTTCACATTGTATAAGTAGCTTCGAACTCACAACCCTCGGGAATTTTGTAAGCTATCGTTTGGTATTTTGGCACATTTCTTGGCTTGTGATTTCTTTCAGCATACTAAATATTATTCTGTAGCACAAAATCAAAAGACAGCAAATAACAGATGAGCAACACAATAATAAGAGCACTGTAGCTTACAGTGATTCTAAACTTATAATGAAGTGTGGTAAATAAGAGTAATAATGGTACTTTTTATTGATAAACAAATGGACGTTTGGAGGCAAGCTGTGGGAATTACAAGATATGGTTATGAATGGAAGAGTTTAGAAGATTTTCAGTAAAATTCTTTTCTGAGCTGTTGGGCTATGGCTACTTTTCTACTGCAGCTGCAGTAGTCATCTTCAGTGCTCCTCTGGTGGGGTTGGCCAAGCACTCAGCCAATCAGATTGCAGCCTGGAATAAGATGACTATATAAGTGTGATGATTTGGAGTGTTGTGGTGTCACTTCCCAGGGGAGAAGAACGGAAGACTCCAACACCTGCTACAACTGAAGTCTAAACATCTGATAATCACAGACCAACCACAGACAAGAATTTTACTGAAATTGACTCTAACTTTATGTGAAAGTTTTAAAATTAGGAGATAATGGGAACCTTGTGACATAAGATGCTGTTCTGGTAACGGAATGTACAAATGATGGGCGAAGCTCAATTATCAAAACAAATCTTGGGTTCCTGGACACCAAGAGGAAAGAATAGATTGGGAAGATTCAGGAGAACTTGTAAGGGTGGAATTAATACAGTAGTAAGGGAAAGTGATTAGAAGAAAACCAATTGTTGCTCGATAGGAGTAGCGGAAGATTAGGAATCGGAAGACACCAAATGGTTTTTGAACCTATATACAGGGGCGGATTAACCATTAGGCTGACTAGGCTGTAGCCTAGGGCGCGGCACTATGGGGGGCGCAAAATTTTAGCTAAAAAATAATAAAATTTTACAGCTAATGTAAAATTGGTAATAAATTACAAGGATAAAAATTTGAGTTCATTTTGAACACAGGCGCCTGTTTGTGAGAAATTATGGTAAAACTGTACATAAATAATAGAAGTGCTTTCCAAACTGTTTTCTCCGGTTATGAGTCATTGGCGACCGGCGCTCATTGAACTATAATTTCAGTGAGGTGATTAAAACCTTTACTCAATCTAAAGCGAGAAAAAAGAATCTAGCTTGAACTTTACATGAGTCTTAACAAATCCACAAGATATTTAACTGATTGTCTTCTTTGTGTAAATGATGTTAAATGTACCCTTAATAAAACTGTTATAATTCTATAACTACTTAGTTAATTTTTTCCTTATAAAAACATGCAAACTACAAATGGTTGAAGGTGTAATTCTAAAATAATCTCTGAAAAATAGCCTCAATTTTCAATTCTTGAGACTATTTCCAAAAACAGTAAGATATTTGAAATATTTCTAACTAATAAATATATTGTATCTGGGTGTTAAAACTTCATACAGCCCCTTGGAAATAAACGTAAGAGTAGCCTATGGGAGTTGAGGGGGCTGCTAAAATATAATTAACCTAGGGTGCCAAGATACCTTAATCCGGCCCTACATATATATGTATATATAAATATTTATTTTTGTAATATGGATTATTTTTTAGATGTTTAAACAAATACTAATGAGATGATATATGTGCAAAAACCAAGTGGAATGAGTGCAGCGATTTGAAGTGGATGCTGTTACTGTTTATATACATAACATAAGCACTTTAGAGGATTTAAGCAACTATACTTTATTTAGAAGTCACATGACACAAGAGAGGAAATATCGAAGTAGATTGTGTATATGGGGTTTTCTCTAGAATGTACTACGCGACTTGAAAATTTGTCATAAAAAAATTAAATTTGCAGAATTATAATTTTTAAACTTTTACAATATCAAAATCGTTATTCTCCATTATTCCACAAATGTTTATATTATTTTGACCATAAATAAAACTATAACAAATATGAAAGCAATAAATTGTACATTTCAACAATTTATTGAACTTTAAAACATCATTATCGTATTTCTGTTGTTAATTGACTTAAATGGATTTTTTAATTTCAATTTGTAGCTTAAAATGTCAGAAGGCTATGGAACACTTAATTTTTGTTTGTACACTTCATACTTGTTAAAAAAATTATATGTAATGTTTGCTTACGGTTTTTTTATTTTTTTACGATTTGATTATTGGTTATTGAAGAAATTGGTCTGTGAGAAAATGTTCTTATTATAGGTGGATATCTAGTGTAAGCAAATAGATTTATCAGAATCGATTGACTTTAATTTGTATTCAATATGTAAGTCTTTAACTTAATAGGTTTTGAAGATACAAAGTTTTATATTGAGATTGGGTATAACGCAAGCTCTCTGTCGTATAACACAAGCACTGCTGTTTCTGTGTACCTCTAAAACGGCTAGTCCAGTTTTGATAGAAGAGGTATCAAATCACTTGTCTTGATATTAGGAGTGTCTGCAAAGATATTAAGTTTCAGAAAAACAAAATGGCAGACATTTACACCGTTACACACTGTACTGTGTAAAATGTGATGAAAGCTGGTGACTTAGGTACCGTGTTAATTAATAAATAGCAGGGAAAAATCATTGCAACATAAACAATTAAAAAAGTAACTACTACTCTGTTACATAAGGAAGACAGTATTATGATTAGGTGATAATGTTTGTTGATTATAGCTAAATCATTCTTATCATTACCATGGTAACACACTGATGTAGCTTGTTCTTCATACTTGTGATGTAGCTTAAAATGCATAATTAATTGTTAGATGTGTATTAATTTTGCTGTTAATGATAAAAACATAGTTTTGACTTTTACTAATTTGATGATTTTAGTATTTTAGGGTGTACAAAATTAAAAACTTAAATTTAGCAAAATTATGTTTATTTTGAGATAAAACATTTATGGTGAGACAATAAACAGTTGTGAGCTCCTATCATATGAAATATTTACATAGCTCTTGGTGAATATACTACAAGCTAAAAAATCCATGTACACAATGTATTTTCCTATCTTTCCCATTGTGTCATGTGATTTCTGAATGAAGTATATAGTACTATAATAATTTAAAGGGTCATGAAATTAATGTTTTCAGTTATTAAAAAGAGTTGCTCCGGGTAAGCATAGTAGAGAAGGTTGAAAATACAAACATGTCAGTAGAAATCAGTATTAGCAAACTGTGTAACTAATACAAATAGTTACATTTTAATTTGCGTTAAATTGTGTTAAGTTACAGTATACAGTATGCTGTTGTTGACAAAGCATTTCATGGCCTCCCAGCAATCTTCATCTTTACGGAAGAGCACACAATTATATTCTCTTCATATGTAACAGATACGCTATATTTTATTAGCGTACTCGTATGATTATTATTAAGAATTGTTTTATTGGTTTTGTTAGTATGTTCATCTTTCTGATTTATGAAACATATAAATACAGTGGAATTCTTATTTAACTTCAGTTAAGTTGTAACGGCACAGAATTGTGTGTGTAACGGTACGGATTTGGGAGCTACCACAGTTTAATTTTATATTAACATAGATCACCCATTCAATCACTTTTAAATTGCCAGACTTCACCTGTAAGGAGCCTCCAGTACAGCAATGCAACATACACAGCCAGTCAAAACAATTGCCAGACGCATTGCGTAACCGCCAGCAACAGCCTTGTGACACAGTCTCCAGTCTGCTGTGTGTCATCAGAGAGAGTGGTAATAAGCAGCATACAGTGCAGATAAAAATTACATAGTGGCCTCGGGTGTAAGATAGGCCGCAGTTAAGAGTAGGCCTATCTTTGTAAATACTAAAACTAATATAAAAACTGTATAACGCGCGGCCAACCTAAGCGAGCTAAGTGTTCGAAAATATATGTCGGCCGACAAAACAACACTAAATGCTATTTTAAAGTGAACTAAAGTAATAGTGGCGCATCAACTTAATTTGAAATAAGCAATAACAGTACCGCGGTTAAACAGTGAAAAACTAAATCATGGTGTGTTAAACAGTGCATTCACAGCAGAGGTGCAAAACAGCGGAGTTCTTCAGACGTTAAGTATTAACTGAGTTTTAACCAAGATTATTTTACCTTTTTCCCCAGAGTATAATTCAACATAAATAAATATAAATCTAAAATGTACATCAGAGATCTCGAAGTGGGGTTTAAATAGAACGATAAAATCAAAGAACGAATGTGTGTGAGTGTATAGCCAAAGCACGTATTGGTTCATTGCAGATAGTAAATAGTTGGGGTATACCATAGTTGTAATAAGCTAGTTAATTAAGAAATATTTTATTACTAAATTTGATTTCACAAATTGTTGCTCATTCTACAAGTATTTGCTCTAAATGTTATGAAAGAGAGACGAAGTAGTTGTTTTGAATAATAAATCAGAGGCAATGTTTTAGCACAAACGGTGTATTTGATCTTTGCCCATATCAAATCCCAATAATCCTTTTTGCAGCTGTTTTCGTCTGAAAGACTTTGGAATAAAAACCCGAAGGTAAGAGATAAATATAATTATAATTTTGTAATGTAATTCGTAGAGTTACATGTGCTACCCCAGTTTTAATTTCAATCAGTTTTAATTTTTAATTGTCAGTATCCACCTGTGAGGTGCCCCAGTGCAACACAATGTTAGCATAAACAACTGATGTCTAGACAGCTAGACTAGACATATTACGTAATAGCCCCAGTAGCAGTCTCCTTTGTGAATCACAGTAAGCAGAGTTCTTCACTAGTGTCAGCATCAGACAGTTCAATAAGTAAACTTTATATCAGTGGCCTCGGAAATTTCGGTAGGTCGAAGCGGAAAGAGTAGCCTAGACCTACCGAAATGTATTGAAACTCCAATGAAGAAGATTATAAAAAAAGAAAACAGTGAACGTGATATACAGTGAATACGTAAAGTAAAGTAAGTGAACACGCAAGTGTGGTGTAAGTGACAGTGTACGGGCAGCATAAGTGGAATAGTGAGAAAAGAAGCACAGTGAACACATTGGCCAGTAAGTTTTTGACTTTTAAAACAGTAAAGCGCTTAGTAAGAGGGGGATAAAAACTATATGTAGCAATTGTAAAGAGTGAGAGTGTGTGTGTGTGTAGGATAAGGGGAGCATTAACCCATCAAAGTACTGGTTCCTAGCTAAAAGTAGTTGTCTAAAGAATCTTCATTAAATACGTTTGTTTCTAGTTGTTAAGAAGAAGGGAGATATTGTGAATAAAATAAGATTTGTTTTAATATAACATGTGGTAGAATAAGTTATTACGCCCGTTTAACATAACCTGCCCTGTATGGAAAATCTCGCCTAAACGAACCTGGTAAGTAATTCAGAGTAAATAATGGGAAAATGTATTAAGGTTTCCATATTTGTCCTTTTGTTTAAAAACATTGGTGGCGACCTATAAGTTGGGAATCTTCTGTTTTTGGTAAGTCAGGGCGAATGCGTAAAAGGTAAGTAAAAGTTTAATATAGGGGTGGGGGGTAAAGAAATAGACCGTAACAAAGTTAAGGTGAATTTTTCTATTGCTAACTGTTATGTTGTAAACTCATATATGAGAATTTGACTTCTTTAGCTCAAACTGAAGATCTTGTAAGACGAACTAAGAAATTTGGTACCGGTACCCATTGTTATTTTTTCCTTCAGTAAAGTTTGTTGATAATATTACTGCACTAAATCTGAAATACAGTGAACATATCTTTTAGTAATTTTTTGTGTGCTTGGCAGAATCAGTATTTTCTGCAAAGACTGAGTTAGCAAATTGGTTTACTACAGAACATCAGAAAACAATCATGAATTTTTTTTCAATTGAAAACTGAAAATGTTTTAAAATGTTGCGACCAATATTAAATACATTTTATAAATTTTTTGTGTCTGAAAGTTTTTTAATAAACCGCCGTACTGTCCAGTATTTGTTTTTGAATAGGCATATATGTTTATTTAAGGTATGTAGAACAGATTGTAGTACTGTGTTGTGTTAAAGATCTTGAATTTTTAATTCTAAAATATCACTATCAATAAATGGTGCTGCATTCTTGTCTTATGAATAAAATAGTTCATAATAAGTTTATAGTTTGTTATTAATGTAGGTCTGAATATTCTCATTCTTATATTCCCATTATTATATTGAGCAGGATATATTATTAATAAAATAGTTGCTATTTCGTATTTTTTGTTTTCAAATAAGTTGAATTTTTTCAAATTCTCATGGAAATTCCAGATGAGGAAATCCACAGTAATATTAATTATGACTTTATTTTATTTATTTTATTTAATTAATCAGCTTATTACTTGAAATTTCCATAGGACATTTGGTGAAATTAGATCAGTGAGATTACCAAAGAAGATGGTGGGGACAGGACCACACAGAGGTTTTGCATTTATTGATTTTTATACAAAACATGATGCAAAGGTAACTTGATTTATATAAAGTATTTTGTAGAAATTGAAAATATATCTTGAATTTTTGTTTGTTTATCATATCATAACTTTTTTGTATTTTTAAATATGTTGTATATCATATATGTTGTATGTTGTATGATATAAATATGTTGTATAAGAACAAAACTGTTGTAATGTTCATAGTATTCTAAGACAGTTTCTTAACTACCAAGCTGTGGGTCTGTATCAATTACTCCAGGCCATGAGAGATTACCTGGAATTTGTAATCTTATTTTTCCAAGCATTATTCATGATCAAATGTTTTATTCTAAGTGTACTAATTTATCATTATCTAATAATTAATATAAAAAGGATTTGACTGGGTCATGGTCTCATAAAGGCTGAGCATTACTGCGGAAAAAGTGAATAAACTGTCAAATCTTTTTATAAATTAGATGTTTTGTACATTCACAACAAATATTTGTAGTAATAAACTATACAGAATCACATTTCAGTTATATATCGATGTTTTGTGTTAAATTGAATTGAGTCTTTATCGTAAACAGTGAATTTCTTCTACTACATTCAAACTCTGTGCTAATATTAATAGTTTGTAATGAAAGTCCATTTATACAACTTCTTTAATGGTCATGCTGCTGTTATCCCATTTTTTGTAACAATGACATTTTATTTTTTGAAGGTTACAATTTTTGTATAGATTTTGTAAAGGGACCCAGAAAAACTATGTTTGTTACATCTATCTACAGTAGAACCTCACTAATTCGTACCTACAGGACCAAAGGGGTGATGAATTAGTGAAATATACAAATTAGTGATGGAATAAGAAACAGACCGATTAAAGACAATATAAAATGTTTTGTTACAACACTAACAATGTAGAATACTAATGTTATGCTTGAACATATTTATTGCTGGAAATTTTCAGACTCAAACAAGTTAAGCACTGTCATTGCATACAAATTTGTTTAGTGATTGTGAAAAAAATCTGTAATATTCTGTTTTTTCTGTCGACCGTACTTTTCAAGAGCCAGATTATGTATTTGGTGCAGTGAAATTATTTTACGCAGTTCTGATTCATCGTGGCCTTGTACCACTCGATTGTTGTAGTAAGTGATTGAATGCCCTCCTTATAAGAGATTGCAGGTTTCCTTGGTTAGTCATCTTCATCATTAGCTTCTGTAGGTTCTGAGGATACGTAGGCCTATGTAACAATTTCATCATCACTAAACATTTCTTAGCCTACATCCGGTAGGTCTGTTTCACTCCAATTTTTGACATAAATTCCGATGTGGGTTCAAGACCTTCTGGTTCTGTAGATGCTGGTTGTAATTCAGATGGCCATAACTTATTCCAGGCAGATTTTAGTGTGTTTTCCAGAATACTTTGCCAGGTATCACCAATCCGACTAAATTTCCAGAAACATATTACACTATAACAACACAACACAGCACTTATTGTGCCGTGTACATAAGTACGAAATACCCATTCTTAGAACCAATACCTTCCACAATCTGTTCTCCTGGCTATTAGTAGAACCCTGGCCACAACAGCACGTTTCTGGTTTACCCTGGCTGTAATTAGAGCATATATGTTACTCGCTTGTTAATAAGGAAAAAGAAAACAAAGCTTGAATGATTGACGAATTAGTGAGGTTCCACTGTATATTTATTAATGTTTGCTGAATATTATAATTACAGTATCACCAGTATGTAGTAATAGTGTAATTATTAGCATCTTCAAAAAAACATTTTTCAAACAGAGAAAAAATCGTCAAAAGGTACCAAGTAGATTAGAGCTCTCAAAGTTCACACTGGGAAGCTCAGTAAGATTGTGACATTACAATAAAGTGATATACAAATAATTTTTAATAGTTTTAACAGACAGTATGTTGGTTATAGGATATTATGAAATAAATAACAATGAATGTAACAAATAAACAACACATTTACCATCATTAATTCATTTACTTTTCGTATGCTTAAGTAACACATTTTGAAGTCTTACTTTCTCATAGATTATACTTTATCTTGATTTCAGAAATTTTTGAACATAAGTTTATTAGTTTACAAGATTAACCTTGGTTATCACACACACACACACACACACACACACACACACACACACACACACACACACACACACACACACACACACACACACACACACACACACACACACACACACACACACACACACACACACACACACACACACACACACACACACACACACTTGAGGAACTTTTTGCCTGCAGTGAATCCTGTAAAACATAATCACAAAGGAACATTTGTTTTAGAGTGGGAATTGTATTCTCTTGCATACTATGGCTCCCTTCCATAAGGCTGAATGGTTCTGGAAGTCTACCACTGCCCTACTACCATTGACAGATGTCTCAAACCAATGTTGATAAAATTATTGGAATGTATTTCTTTCCAGATGAAATAACATGTATGCTGTCTTAGTTGTGCTGTAAACATAATTAATTTTCTGCATAGTACTTCTGTATCGTTACTCACACAATTCATTGAATTAAATGTAAAATTTCTATTCCCATTTACTTCACCATTTCTTGGCATATCATATGTTCTTACAGATTATACTGTAATGATTCGAAGCTATCTGTATCCACTTGTAGTAAAAAATGGAAAATTACGTTCAGTCTACTAGGTATTACACTATGTTATATATTAAGGTAAATTCAAACTCTTTTTGCTACAGTCCATTCTTGATTTATATAATATATTTATTATTTATACTGAAATTACCTCAAGATATTTTATTTTCCTAACTAGGAACATGTTTCGAGAGCTATTGTGCTCTCATCCTCAGCCTTCGTGATTCTGCGTCTACTGAAGTACCTATGTGTTGGTTTATCGCCATTGTGGTCTCCTGTTGGTTTCTGGTATCTCAAAGTGGTATTTTTGTGTGTGGTTGTGGTGTATGTATTAGTATTTTGTGTATTTTCGATGTTGAGTGCTTTGAAACAAAACAAAACAAGACACAATTTTCAAAGCACTCAACATCGAAAATACACAAAATACTAATACATACACCACAACCACACACAACAATACCACTTTGAGATACCAGAAACCAACAGGAGATCACAATGGCGACAAACCAACACATAGGTACTTCACTAGACGCAGAGCCGTGAAGGCTGAGGATGAGAGCACAATAGCTCTCGAAACATGTTCCTAGTTAGGAAAATAAAATATCTTGAGGTAATTTCAGTATAAATAATAAATATATTAAGGTAAATGTACATAACACTGTGTTAAAACTCCATCAAGTACAAGTTTTGTCAGGCATGTACTTCAAATATACAAATTCAATCGAAAATTCTTGTATGCACTAAGTCTTGTGTGTATGACTTGTTCTTGTATTTAAAATCTTAAAAAATAAAATAAAAATAATTACTGTTACATATAACTGAGAAGACACTTTTTTCTTACTATTGCTGTCAGAACTTGTAACAGACAAGTGGAGTACAGGGAAAAGGTATATTAGTAAATAAGGCTGTCAGCTTTCATTTCTAAACCTTTAAAATGAGTTTTTCATAACAATAACCCACAATAAATTGTAGAAGTTTTGTTTTTTGAAACATATTTTAGGGATGTTTTGTACAACATATATTTACTATTTACAAAACATTTGTCTTCAGCTATATTGTTTTGCAATCGTCACGTGCTGAGATGAACCATATTGGAGTTAGTCCCTTTTCACCTGCATCCAAGGATGTTTAAACACTTGTGGTAGTTCTGTCCTTCTCATTTTTCAGTCTAAATTGAACCTAATCATTTAATCTTAATAATAAAAGCATAAGCTTAGAATCCTTTAAACAGTGTAATACACTGTACAAACCAAGGTGTACTTAGTGAGATAAGATGACTTGTTTACAGTTCCAATTAGCATTCATTTTGCCATGAGCTCATCAGAGTTAGAAATATAATGCTTATATTGAGCTAACCATGTTCAAGTTTCTCTCCACTATTTTTTAAATTTATGAATATAAGTTTGTTACTGTATATATTGAAATAACTTCAAGAGATACAGCAACTTTAGAATACAGCGAAACTTCGCTAATTCGGACTAATGCGGACCAACCTCAGTCCGAATTGCTGAAAGTCCGAATTATAGAACATTACGAACTGATCGCGAGTTTTTGCATGTCTATCGGTTACCGATAGCAGACACTATAAAAGAAATCATTCTGAAACCCAATTTGAATCTATGTGCCGCCCCTTGGCCAGACAACACAAAAATCGGGAACTAGTTTAATTCTTTACCAGTAAACTAAACCAGCTGCCGTTGTTAGTAAAACTCTTACTAACAAATTACAAAGCAAGTATGATATAGGAAACTGACAAGGTTTGCATAAACTTATTCACTCACTAGGTATTAGCTAAAACATCTCTTTATTGCTATTGAAATATTAATCAAACATTATTACTGATTTTAAAGAACGTTATTTTAGTAAATAGTGCTTTTACTGCTTCAAAGATCTTAATTATATTATTCTTGTTATATCAAAATTTATTCATATAACTGTTGCTTTTAATACCACGGATCCGGGTCTCAATTTTCTCAAATTATTAATTTATCAATATATACATTACGGTTACTATTACTTCTTACAAAATTACAAAATATACAAATCTGATAATTTGTTCATTACATTGCGAAAGTTCTTTAAAGTTCTTTGTTACTTCTTATTAAGGGGAAATTTACAAAAGTTTTGATATCACCTGAGGTTGTTGTTGTATTCTTGGGACATCTCTCAAGGACATCTCCCAAGAGTCTTCTACGGGTTGAGTACGTCGTTCTTGGTGTATCTACATCGGGTTGATTTTTAGTTTACTTGAAGCTCTCGAAGATAGGTTGTTTACTTGAAGTTCCAAATGTTGTAATTTCACTTTTCTTAGTGCAGATTCTTGTAGTTCACATTTTCTTAATTTTAATTACAGTTATAGTTCTCACTTTGCAGTACTACAGTCTAGTAGTTAACTATGTTACACTTACATTTGATTTTGTTGTTAAGAGATGTGTTGGCTACCTTTTTCTATTTTATTTATATATTTTCTCACAAACTCTAGACACTACATTATTCACAATAACAAGATTTCACGCTGGATATGCTTCTAGAAAACATACACATACTTATATGTGTACAACACCAAAACTCACGTCTACTCATTGCGACGTTCTACGGCCGAATGCGTACGGTTTAGGGGAGAGGGCTCAGTAAGCTAGTGCGTATTTACACACTAAGAAAATAGTTCGTACTTTTTCTATTATTATTTATTCATTAATTAGAAGATAAATACTTTATGTTTATTTTATTATGACTTAGGGATTTCTTTATTTCTCTAGTCGCATTTTTTAATCATTTAAGTAATTATTATTATTATTTACTACTTAATACTTTTCTTGGCGTGTTGGTACTGGAAGGTTTCAAGTTGATTCAGGAATCGGGGTATAGGTAAGGGTGTATGATACTCTTACTTATTAAAATTGAAAATTTTAATCTGTGCGATTTTTTAATATTTTTAAAATCGTCACATCCTCCTGCACTTAACTATGAAAAACGGGGGGGTTGGAATAATAGAATTCTAATAAACATAATTATATTTTTTCTTTCGTGAAATTCCCTTTCTCTCGTTTCTTAACATTTACCTTAATATTATTTACACATAAATAGACATTACTTATCTATTAATCTATTTGTTACTCTTATTTCCCGTAACTTCACAATATAGTGGCCCGACTGATTACCTTGCATACTCTAACTATATTGGTTAGCTTTCTGCGCTTTCTTTAACCCTTGTAAAGAACATTTTTCAGTACGGCGCCATTGTGACTATGTTACGTCATGATCCCTATATCTCTTAATACTACCAAGGTAATCTAAAGTTGATCCCATACTCAACCTTAGATCCTATCTTAACACTAATTTCTTATTCTACTACAGTAATCTAAAGTTGATCCCATACTCAACTTTAGATCCTATCTTAACACTAATTTCTTATTCTACTGAGATACGCGGAATTTCACAAAGTGGGAATCTTTATTTACATTTAAACAATGAGCAGTTACAATCTAAGAGGGGTCAAACACTTTACACTAGACGCATTGTATTATACACTAGGGAGGTTTTCATTGTTTAGCGATGCTACCATTTATAACAATAGGGGAAGGCTTACTACAATATTTCCTGTACGAACGGGTTTGTCTCTATTACTGTCAAACTGGGGGAATTATTTTGAAGAAGGCCACGACCGGGCGTTTACACGACTCAAATATACTTTTATTATTATTTTCTCTTTACTCATTTTACTTCTACACTTTACACTTTTATTACACGTTATTTTTATTTAAGCTATTATTAAACCTTTTTATTTAAAGTACTTATTATTTATTTTATTTCAAACACTTATAAACTTGAATTTATTTAAACACACACACATATATCTCTTATTTCATATTAAGCTTCCATATGCAATCTTATCTTAATTAATCAACATAACTTATTTCACAACAATTAAATTCTCAGTATTGACATATATAATTAATCAAAACAAAACGATAATACCATTTTAGTAGAGAGAAATTTCATATACGGAAAGTTCATTGCTTTAACAAACAGCACCAAGAATCAGCTGTTTTGGGGTGTCGTCTAGTTGCATAGGGTAGTAATTCAGGACAATACGAAACAGGAAAGAGCTTGTCTAATATGGTTTTGTTTTCTTATGGGGAGGAGGGGTTATGAATGAGAAGGGTGTATACAAAGAGGAGAGTTTACATTCCACAACACGTATTTAACATGAACCGACTGGCTTGGAATTAAATACTTACCAGCTATGACTTGCTTAATACGCCAAACTCGCGATACTAATATTATTATTATATAATTAAAATTTTACTCATTTATTTTTTTTTTATTATTTCTGAGTGAATAAATTTATGTTTGTCCTTTTTTTTATCGTTAACGACTTATAAACTTACACAACAACAATTACATAACTATGTTGCAATTTTCTGTACGTGACACTCTGTAAACAATATTTTGTTTTTTCCAAGTAAATTACACAATTTTAAATTCAGCAGAGTGGCGCAATTCTGTGCCGCCCCTTGGCCAGACAACACAAAAATCGGGAACTAGTTTAATTCTTTACCAGTAAACTAAACCAGCTGCCGTTGTTAGTAAAACTCTTACTAACAAATTACAAAGCAAGTATGATATAGGAAACTGACAAGGTTTGCATAAACTTATTCACTCACTAGGTATTAGCTAAAACATCTCTTTATTGCTATTGAAATATTAATCAAACATTATTACTGATTTTAAAGAACGTTATTTTAGTAAATAGTGCTTTTACTGCTTCAAAGATCTTAATTATATTATTCTTGTTATATCAAAATTTATTCATATAACTGTTGCTTTTAGTACCACGGATCCGGGTCTCAATTTTCTCAAATTATTAATTTATCAATATATACATTACGGTTACTATTACTTCTTACAAAATTACAAAATATACAAATCTGATAATTTGTTCATTACATTGCGAAAGTTCTTTAAAGTTCTTTGTTACTTCTTATTAAGGGGAAATTTACAAAAGTTTTGATATCACCTGAGGTTGTTGTTGTATTCTTGGGACATCTCTCAAGGACATCTCCCAAGAGTCTTCTACGGGTTGAGTACGTCGTTCTTGGTGTATCTACATCGGGTTGATTTTTAGTTTACTTGAAGCTCTCGAAGATAGGTTGTTTACTTGAAGTTCCAAATGTTGTAATTTCACTTTTCTTAGTGCAGATTCTTGTAGTTCACATTTTCTTAATTTTAATTACAGTTATAGTTCTCACTTTGCAGTACTACAGTCTAGTAGTTAACTATGTTACACTTACATTTGATTTTGTTGTTAAGAGATGTGTTGGCTACCTTTTTCTATTTTATTTATATATTTTCTCACAAACTCTAGACACTACATTATTCACAATAACAAGATTTCACGCTGGATATGCTTCTAGAAAACATACACATACTTATATGTGTACAACACCAAAACTCACGTCTACTCATTGCGACGTTCTACGGCCGAATGCGTACGGTTTAGGGGAGAGGGCTCAGTAAGCTAGTGCGTATTTACACACTAAGAAAATAGTTCGTACTTTTTCTATTATTATTTATTCATTAATTAGAAGATAAATACTTTATGTTTATTTTATTATGACTTAGGGATTTCTTTATTTCTCTAGTCGCATTTTTTAATTATTTAAGTAATTATTATTATTATTTACTACTTAATACTTTTCTTGGCGTGTTGGTACTGGAAGGTTTCAAGTTGATTCAGGAATCGGGGTATAGGTAAGGGTGTATGATACTCTTACTTATTAAAATTGAAAATTTTAATCTGTGCGATTTTTTAATATTTTTAAAATCGTCACATCTACAAGAGGTCTACTGCATGTTTTGTTAAAAATACTGTATTTAATACTCTATTAATTAGTAGTAGAAGAGGTATAAAATTCCTAGTATGAGAGATGGAAAATGCACAAAAGATTATCCAAAACGATTTAATGAATTTACATGTGAATCATTAAATGGATATCCATTATACAGAAGGCGTGATAATGGTATTAATGCTGAAGTTCGCGGTAGTTGCCTCGACAATCGTTATGTTGTACCATACAATCCATATTTACTTGCCAAATTTAATTGCCATATAAATGTTGAAGTATGCACTACAGTTAAAAGTGTTAAATACATTTATAAATACGTGTATAAAGGCTATGACAGTGCATCTGTTGAATTAGGTTCAGAGAGAAATGAACCAGGTCAAGAAATACAAATTGATGAAGTTAAAAATTTTTTAAATGGCCGTTATGTCGGATCAACTGAAGCTGTATGGCGCATGTATGAATTACCAATGCATTTTCAATCACATGTCATCGTTAGACTTGACATTCATTTACTGCGTAGATAGAATTTTTACTTTCGAGAAGGGCAAGAACGTCAAGCAATTGAAAATGCAAGACAAACAAAATTATTAGCATTTTTTGAATTGAATCGATCAGATCCATCAGCGCATGAATATAAGTATATTGAAATTCCTTTGCATTATGTGTGGGAAGATTCCCGAAAAAAATGGAAGAAGAGAAGGCGTGGAGGTGATAAAATCATTACACGCATATATGTAGTATCACCAAAAGACATCGAACTTTTCCATTTACGATTGCTTTTATTATATGTCTGTGGTCCAAAATCATTTGAGGATGTTAGAACATACAATGGAATTATACACACTTCTTTTGTTGAAGCGTGCCATGCTCGTGGCATTGCTTCAAATGATAATGAATGGCGCGAATGTTTAATTAAGCAAAAGAATTACATTCACCAAAACAAATGCAAAATTTATTTGGTTACATTTGTGCATTAAATGTGCCAGCCAATGCATTGGCGTTATGGAATGAATTTAAAGTATATCTTAGTGAAGATTTTTTGAGAGATTACAACGAAGAAGTATCCTTTAATACAGCTCTATTAGAAATTGAAGATATTTTGAATGTTCATACTTTGTCATGTCAAGAACTTGGTTTACCAGTTCCCACGTATTCGCAGAGAACAGACGAAGCAAATGCTATTGATCCAATAGAACAAGAGTTTCTGTTTTGTGAGCATTATGAAACTGCAAATATTGAACAGTTTAATCTAATTGATCGTGTGATTCGTGAAGTTTTGCATCATGATACTGGATCTAATGTTTTTTGTTTAACCGCTCATGCAGGTTGTGGAAAAACATTCACACAAACAGCAATCATTCACAAATTAAATTCGCTTAATTTTAGTTGCATTGCAACAGCGTTCAGTGGCATAGCTTCAACTCTATTACTTGGAGGTAGAACTTTACACAATGTGTTTAAATTGCCTATACCCATTTTGGAAAATTCTGTAGCGAATATTACCGCAAATAGTAGCTATGGACGTTACATAAATTCATCATCATTGATAATTATTGATGAAATTTCTATGTGCCCACTGCAAGTGTTGAAAATCATAGATAGATTATTGCAGGATCTATGTGATGAAAATGATAAACATAAACCATTTGGAGTGAAAACGATACTTCTGTGCGGTGATTTTCGGCAAATCTTACCAGTTGTCCCACACAGATCACGTGCAACTTTAATTGAAAATTGTGTCACAAGTTGGCATAAATTTGTTTATTTTCATAAAGTAACGTTTACTCAAAATATGAGAGGCTTACCAAGTGAAATAGAATTTGTCGAATTCTTGAAAAAAATTGGTAATGATGAAGCCCCACAATTCCCTCAGTTTGGTGAAAATATTATTGAAATACCTCAACAATTAATAGGAGATGAAAATAATATTATTAATGAGGTGTATGGAAATATTTCCGAAAACATATTCTCAGATAACATATTGAAGTCAGTTATTTTAGCACCTAAAAATGATGATTGTACTTTTATTAATACTGATATACTTAATCGAATACCAGGTGAACAGAAAACATATCATAGCTACGATAAAATAATTTGTGATGATGACAATGAAATCAATAACTATCCAGTAGAGTTTTTGAATTCTTTGACTATTAGTGGTTTGCCACCACATAAGTTAGTATTGAAAGTTAATTGCATCGTTTTACTGATCAGAAACTTAAATACAAAGGAAGCATTAGTCAATGGAACAAGAATGCGCATCAAGTGTATGCATCGTAATGCTATTGATTGCGAAGTTTTAACTGGAACCGCACGCAATAAGAGAATTTTGATTCCACGTATAAATTTAACATATTCCGGTACTGTTTTACCATTTAACTTTCAAAGAACTCAATTTCCAATTATACCTGCATTTGCGATGACAATAAATAAGTCTCAAGGACAAACATTCGAAAAAATTGGAATTTTATTGAGGCAGCCAGTTTTTATACATGGTCAATTGTACGTCGCAGCAAGTAGAGTTCGATCATTCGATGGTTTGAGATTTTATATTTCCGAATATAATGGCCAAGGGCATTTAGCAAATGATGAAAGAGTTTTTACAAAAAACATCATTTACACAGAAGTTCTGAATCATTAAATTCACTTTCAAACTATTTTAAGTTCAATGGACAACATTTATGTTTTTAACCGCCCCGTTTTTTTGATTTAATGAAAAATATATGAAAAAATACGAGACACGTATTTTTTATTTCATTTTTTATTTTGTATTAATTTTTTATTTAAATTTTATATAATTCGAAAAAGATAGGCGAAATAACTGTGTAGCCTTGGCGAAACGTGGTCAGTATGGCAATAAAAAAAACCCAAGGAAATGTCAAAAAACGTGTTATTGGTTTTTAAATATGGCTTAGCCAAGCTAAACCTCATTTTTCCTATCTTTCATATTTTTCAAGTAACTCGAAAATTAATGCATAGAAAAAAAAAATTATATAAGCTTTGTAGCAGATAATCTTCAAACTGTTTTCGAATTTCGTACCTTACCAAAAATGAAATGTAATCCACTGGAATTGAAAACAATGTATCTTATACTTCTATGAATGTCAAGTCTCATTTTTATTAGCGTTTATTTGATTCAATAATAACATGAAAAAATTAAAACTGACAATGAATTATATCAAAAAATAAATACGAATACAAGCTGTAATTGTGTTTTTTTCCAACTGTTACTAACATTAAATTTTAAATTTCATAGGTATTGCAGGGAATTAAGGCAAACAACACATGCTAATGACGTATTTGTACACGCTCGCAGCTGACGTAATAGAACAAAATTCAAAAATATTATATGCAATGATTATAGAGGTATACTCTTTGACAAAAGAACCTCAATAACATTCAAACTTAAAAATTTAATGAATTACGGTCGAATTTCGACCACTGGGCGACCACTAGTGTTAAATAAACACACATAATAATATTGCATTGGTTAACTTTCGTTAATTTCGTCAGCTGACAATCCTCAAGTCTTACTAACTATCGTTAGTTTAACGTTAATAAATTCATTCAGGTGTGTGATTGTAACACACTCAATGTTTATACATAAACAACAATTATTGTCTTTAGACTTCTTATTTATTAATTATTTAAAATGAATTGAGGATTATCTCTATAAATGGTTGCTGAGTGATATTAATCGGCTGCATTGCCCTTTATACCTTTATTTATACACATTACAATAATGTTGTTCGATTATATCGTCATTTTTCAACTTCCTTAACTAATATTATAAAACCACTGTACTCCCTGTAAATCCCGGAATTGCTAGGGATTATACACTTAAAAATTCGTATATACGCACAGTTTATTCTTTATAAATCTTCAGTAATAGTGTTGTTATTATCGCACAACATTAGGTTAGGTTGATTTGTTGACATTGATGATGCGCACAAACTAGGTTAAAACAGCTGTTTTCTGGCGGTGTCCAGCTGCCGTCTGTACTGATGAAAGGTTATTCAAAAAGTGTCTCGAGCCGATGCGTGATGCTGCCGTTCTCATCTGCGATCCTTGTAAAATTGTCAATTTCTCTGATTTGATTGGCTGACGATCTTTAATTTAGCGCACATACCCCCTTCGCGAAATTATTTTATTGTTGTAATAGGCGTGGGGTAGCTGGATTCAAGATTACGACTGACGCTAGATATTTTTCCCAAACTAACTCAAATATTTTAAAATTGGTATAACTTTCTTATCACTGCTTAGATTTTGAATCTAAGTTTACCGCATGGCGAACATTTGGCTCTTAATTTAGAGTCCACTCATGAAATGTTTTCATCCATTATTAAGGAAGTTATTGTTTGAGATGAACACTGTACACTATTTATGATTAACTTTATATATTCTTGTATTATAACTAGTTAATGACAATCATATCTCTTAAAGAGTATGCCTTTCAAGTTCTTTGACACTACTTGCTTATTATTTCCTTATAATTATGAACAGAATACAACTCTTATTCTAACATTGTCTTAGACCTAGGAGTCTACTAACTATATTAATAAATTATTTATGAGAAACAGTTTCTGGGCAATTTCAATGTTGCCCCAATTGTATACACAGTGTCATTACAATTACTGGTTGACTTTTTCAATGAGAATATGTTGTTATTCCCTGGTTCTTTAGTCTATTTAGTGACCTCTGTATAGCACTATTAAGTGTCCCTTTACTTTAATTCTTTTCTAATTAATTAGTGTCCTTTCAGGTCACTATCTGGTTTATATAGTTCACTATAGTTGTTACATTGATTACTAACCTGGTGTTTTGATACATTTGTCTGTGCTTTTGTATAGAGAATTGGATAATAGTATTCACATCTAGTGTCACATGACAGATGTTCTTATTTATGCTTATTATATTTTATATTACTGATAATAATTCTCTTACACTATCATATTAGTGAGATTATATTTTATTTATCATACAGGTATCTCCCTTTTTACTCGTGTCTAACTTTATAATATGTTTCATTTCAGTTTCAGATGGTGATTCTCATTTTGACTGTTTTTGTACACTTGGTTTACATTAATACTTATATAAATACTACTCCAGCTGATCTTGGTACTGGTAGAAACCTTATTACCTCTACTTGATTTTGTGTACAAGAGATTTTAGTTTAGACATATTTTAGTTATTAATAAATATGAAACTACGTGGAAAGTACCTGTATCTAGGTTATGTGTTTCCCCCCTTTGTAGCAACAATGGGTTGATACAAATTTATATTTTTTAACCTTGTTTTCACAAGTATTATGTTATTAATTATTACCTGTAATTCATTAATTAGTTCTTTTTTCTGTCTGTTATCATTTTTCCATCACTTAGTTAACAATTATTACAATTTTATTATATACATCCACCAAAATCAGTAAAGTTTCAATTTTTTAAATTATTGAGTAAGTCCTTTTCGAAATTATTATAATTTAATTTTAATTATAATTTTAATTAATTTAATTATAATTTAATATAATTTTGAAAAGGCCTTATTCAGTAATTTAAAAAATTGAAACTTTACTGATTTTGGTGGATGTATATAATAATATTATAACAAATCAGTGGCATAATGTTTAGTAAAATTATTACAATTATTAGACAATTTTGATTCTCTTTTATTTTACATTAATGCTGTGCATAATATGTCATTATGCTGTTGTTTACTGCTTCTTATTGTATTAATATTATCGTTACCTTCCCTCTCTTGGCTAATATGGGATGCCTTACTCATTTACAATATTATTGGTCATATATAGGTCATCTAAGTTAGTCAGTTATTGTTTTGTCTACAAGTTGTAAGTCTCTCAGTTAGTGTTTTACTTGTGTTGGCTATTTACTTCACATTAGACTTCCTTATCTTGTTGTCATTATATTCTTGTGGTTCTTCTTATATCACCATGTATTGACGTCATCAGTATTATCATTTCTTCCTCTTATATGTTTCTTTTTTGGTTTTATTGGCTTCTTACTGACCGAATCTATTGGGTATATGTTTCTGTTGTATAATCACTACTTAATGTATCTTCTTTCTTCTTATTAATTATTATTACCATTACTTTTATTAACCCCTGCGTTGTGAGTTCATTCTTCTTTATTAGTTGTTTATGTAGTTTCCATGCTTGACATTTTCATTGTAATTACTTGATGGGTCTTGTCCCCTCAATTATCCTGACATGTGCTTATATTTGATACTTAAAATATCGGGGTCATATGTCTTGTTACAGGAGGCATGAATAGACATTTTATTTTTCCATTATCACTTCGTAAAATGTCCTCTGCAGGATGCACTGGAGCATTGTCCAATAACAATACTGCTTTAACTTCTTCCCTAGCAACATTTTTTTCTTCCATCTGAAATGTTGTGACTGATGCAATAAAATTATTATGAAACCAAGAACTGAAAATTTCACAGCTGAACCACGCGTTTCTGTGAGCTTTATAAATCACAGGAAGATCAGTCTCGTTTATGTTCTTTATTGCTCTTGGGTTTTTAGATTTTCCTACGACAGATTTTAATTTATGCGTACCATCAGAATTGGCACACAGTAATGCAGACAGCCTCATTTTATTTATTTTATGTCCAGGTGTATGGGTTTCTTTTTTACTCGATTGTGTATTTTTTGGCATTGCCTTCCAAAACAATCCCGTCTCATCAGCATTGTAGATTTGCCATGGTTCAAGTTCATTAACATTAATAATCTTTTGTAATTTATCCTTATATGGTTGAACAGCTTCATGATCTGCACTTAAAAGTTCTCCACAAATCGATTGGTTTGCTATGCCATGTCAATTTCTAAATCTAAACAACCACCCTGTACTTGCCTTAAAATCTTGGTTTTGAAATCGAGTAGCAAAACGTTCGCAGCAGTCTGCAATTCTATCCCACGGATCGGTACACCAGCAGCTCGTTGTTATTTATACCATGGTCCAAACAGCTTCGTCAATGACAGACGTTTTGGCAGGAGTCATCCGTTTTCGCTTAATTTCACTGGCACTATCAAAGTCTCTATTCAATGAATAATTTTTAATTGCTGATCTGCTTTTTTTAATATCGTAAAATGTCGATTTACTGATACCAAAATCGCGTAAAACACTGAACCGAATCACCTTTGTCAATACATTTTAAAACTTCTATCTTTTGTTCTATCGTGAGCGATTTATACGAACCACGTTTACTCATTTTTGAACACAGTAAAAAGTACGAACACTACGGAGTCAAAACGTAAAGTGACTGGCTATGGGACGAACATTCACAATGATGACAAATGTGAAAGTCTGTATGAGTCATATCCGTTGTTATGAACATTACTGTTCAGAATTTCCAGGAAATATATACGACACTGCTTTTCGTTATCGCTGACCTACCAATTAATAATCCCAGTTCATGGAAATACACTTTGTACAGTATTTCCGGCCTTTCTCTTCTCAAGTAGGCTAAATCTACACTTGATTTTGAATTTTTATATATGTACGTATAAATTACAGTACTGAGAACCCCAGTCAGAATTATAGAAATTCCGAATTAGTGAAGTCCGAATTAGCAAAGTTTCACTGTATTTCGTAGATTTTGATGACAACATTGCTGAAAGTAGAACATCATAGTAAATATTTAATCACTCTGATATTTGTATTATGATCTGGTTAAATGTTACAAAATGATTGATTTTAACAGAGAGCAATGCAAGCACTTAGTCAAAGCACACATTTGTATGGACGCCGACTTGTGCTTGAGTGGGCCAAAAATGAAGAAGACGTGGATCTGCTTAGGAAGAGAACTGCTCAGCACTTCAAACCAAGTACGTTACTATCTGGTAATAATATACACCAGATTAGAACATATATATTGTATTATTAGAACATATTCCTTGTTCTAATAAGGAAGTCCAGTATAACATTTTGAATTCTTTAAAAAGGTAATGGAACATAGATTATATGAATACACTCTTCTGAAACAACAGTTGTATGAATTATATTTGTGATACAATTTTTTTAATCTAGTGAGTAAAATTTTCTATAGTCCTTGCTATAAGATGCTGTGCTTACATATTTTCTGTTCTTCCTTCTCAAATTTGATTTGCCAATTATCATGTTAGTAGTTACATCAATTATGAACATCAATGATCAGTGGCCATTAAGTGCATGTGTATATTTTGTTCAGTAAAGTGACATGATTTAAGAAATAATCACTCAAGAACTGATGGACACGCAGTTACAAGAGGAGCATGCAAAATATGTAGATCATGATGAAAGTGGTCTGTACTGGAAATATGAGGGGTGTGAACAAAAAGTATTGAGTCTGATTTTATTGTGAGTTAGGCAGTTGCGTTAGAGAAGCATGTGTAGTAGGCCCTACATCAATTGATCTTGGTGTGTAGTGAGGGGGGACTAGTCATACCATGTAGCCAGCTTCTCTCAGTCCTGTGTTACACACGATTGAGTGAAGTTTGGTTTTATGTGTTTTTGGAATTCATGATGAGTGAAAATATGGACCGACCAACACGTGTGCACCAAAGTCTATCAAAAGAATCACCACAAAACTTACCAAATGTTACCAATGGCTTATGAAAGTGAGCAGTGTGGAATACGTGTGTTTTTTTCACAACTTTAAAAGATTTATAGAAGGAATACTGTGCATTGAAAGTTATGAATATAAAGGACATTCTTCAACAAGCTACAATGATGAAATGAATAACAGAATTTGCAAAACTCTCTGAATTAATTACCATCTGACAATCAGAGAATTTATTGATGATTTCAACAACTTGTTTGGATCAGGTAATTCCATTTTGACTGTTGACTTAGAAGAATGACAACAAAGTTTGTTCGAAAACTGCTCATGGATGAGCAAAGGGAACATAAAAACCAGATCACCTTTGATGTGCTGAATCTGATAAAAAATTTCTTTTAAATTATTAATTATAGGCTACTGGCGATAAAACATGAGTGTATGGTACGAAGATGAAGTTAGTGATGATGTACCTGGAGATGAAGGTACAGAGGAAGACAGCTGATTCTCTGAGACCCAAGAAAACCTCAGTAAGAAAGCATGACCAGGTGAAGATGATGCTGACTGTGTTTTTTGGTATGAGGGTATTGTTCATCATGAGTATGTTCCCCCCAACAGGATGAACTATAATGAAGGAATACTACGTTGGAATTCTTTGACGTTTGTGAGATGCTGTGCACAGAAAAAAACCTTGATTCCAAACCTTGCGCAACTGGAAATTGCATCATCAAAGAGCTCCAGCACACTCGGCCCTTGTGCAACAATTGTTAGCCGAACACAGCACCTCATTAGTCCAACAACTTCCATATTCACCCAGTCTAGTTCCTTGTGACTTCTTCCTATTCCCAAAGATACAAATGGTACTCTAGGGTCAATGTTTTCAAGGGAGAGATAAAACAAAATTTGACAGAGTACACCTCGTACTTTCAACATCTTAAGTCTAATATACTTGGATATGAGGCTAGTATTGCAGCATCACTGCTCCAACATATTGTTATGACGGTCTGCTTGATTGTCGTAGGTACAGTGGAAACAAAATAAGTACAAGACACCAATTAAGTCACTAACCACCAGCTTTAATTTTCACAGTTAACAGTTCATAATTAACAGCACAGTCTCTTATAACAAATCAAATAAAAATTGTTCACATACAAATAAATGTCAACTAATATTAAAACACAATTGTATTACAATATACTATCCGATTATAAAACACAACACGTAACTAATAACCACTTGAACGCGCACAATAATATTGCCCAATAATAACTCTTGAACCGCACTGTAAATATATCGCAGCTATACTGAAAAACTAGGCCACTGCCGCCATGTATTTATACCTCCGCTCACAGACCAGAACGTTCCTAATTGCGTCTTAGCGCCCGTGTGAACTACGTAATTAACTGCGGCCTTGACACAGTCCGCGCGGCTGGCGGCTTCGAGAAAACTCTCGCGAATGCATTGACAGTCACGTATGCCACACACATTAGAGCGAGATTCTTCTGGCACATTCGACAAATACGTAGATTGTTCTGTGATGTCGTAACAAAATATTACTGTTATGGACACTCACAAGCAGTTTGTCCTATTGACAGAAAATCATAAAAACTAAGAGGTTCAAAGATAGCAGAAATCATCGCTTGCTTATAAAAATCAAAAAGTAGCTGGGTGGACAGCATTGTTTTTAGCGGTTTCATGATTCTGTATTTGCTCTTGAAGTTTCACTGTTAAATCAAATAAGAGTTTCAGTATTCAATGTTTCAGTGTTAAAATCAAATCATTGGAAAAATTCTTTTGCTTGATACTTGCTGCTGGAAAGAGAGAATGGAAATTTTGCAATAGCTTTCTACCACAAAATATGACTTCAGTCTTACATCCAATGAACCAAGTGATAGTTGATATTACTTTTAGAAAAAATAATTTATATGAATGTGGATCCATATGAACAGTATTATATATAAGCAGGCAAAGCACTGAAACAAAACAGTTTTACTTGTTCTTCCATTTGGTGACAAAAAGCTTTATCTACTATTAATTAAAACTTGGACTCAGCTATTGTAGACTGATATGAACTTATATAACAGCTGAGTGTTGTAATAGTAGTTAAATCTTTTGGCCACTAGGTAAAAGTAGTACAGTGAATAGTTCATTGCTTGGTGTTTTGTGCGTAAACATATCATCTTCATGAATACATACAGTGTGATGTTGCTGACTGCTGACGTATCCGGAGCTGTTCAAGATTCTGTAGAAGACGTCTTTTTGTGTTACAGTATTTTAACAGACAGTACAATTATAGATCAGTTGCAAGATGTAAGGATTAAAGAAAATTAGAAATGGCTTTGAAAACACCAGATATAGATTTTGACATCACCAAAATCCAGTGAATGTGAATTTGTGAGCACAGGTAGTATTTTGATCACACCATTGAATAAGCAAAAGTTTCAAGAATTATTCCTCTGTCTTAGAATTGTTTATCAGAAGAATGCTACAGATTTGTTGCAGCCAAAATGTTTTGTTTAAGTAAAGTTGTATCAATAATTGTTAAATTAAATTTCCGAAATTTAAATAAATATACTATACTACATCACTAGCAGTGTTTAGAAAATGCAATATCTATAGTCTTAAGTAGCAGATTAATACATAATATCACTCTTGCTCTCAGATGAAATTTCAAACTTACGTGTTTCTAAAAGACACTTGATTAACTATATTTGTTCTGTCTCCAAAAAAGGTGTGTTTCTTTAATTTCTTTACAACCTGCTTTTCTAGGTTGTAATTCTATATTAGCTGTTATTTTCCTTTCAAAAATTACATGACATTAAAGCTTGTCTACATGTTTAACTGACTTTTTTTTGTCACAGATTCAGCTGAACATAAACACTACTCAGCGTGTGAAACACATTGACTTTGTCTAACCCAATTCAACCAAATATTAAAATAAAATTTAAAAACCCACATTTTTAAAGTATATGTAGTTAAAAACCAGAAATAATGTTTTGTTTTTAATTATTAAATATGTTGTTACTTAGTTAAATTTGTATAAAATGGCTCTTACTATATATTAAACAGAAGGAATTTTATTAAAAAAAGGTCCTTACCACATTTTATGGAAATGCAATAATTTTTTAGTAAAATGTAATGAAAGTGCAGTTACTTCATCTTGGTGTTAGACTAATGTGAAAACTGAAAAATTTTAATTTTACATTTGTAACGGTACAGGTAAAACCCTCCCGATCAATAAAAATATGTAAAGTTTATTTGTAAATGTTATGGGATAATAAATAATGTACACGAGGTGTACTCAAGGTCAGCGGGTTAACCGCAGAAGGCAGTTATTTTTAGCCGACCGACCTATGAACTTTGTATGTTGAACAAAGCAACACAATATGTCAGAAGCCAAACCCATCAGACATCACACAGGAATGCGGGGAGTGTCGGCTAACGGGCCGGAACGGCGTCAACAATCTGCGCCTGGCATAGAATTTTCAGTTGGTAAACAACATCTGGCGACGACGGACGCGGGCCGTGTGCTCGCCCATTTGTTATAAACCAAGTTGAAATCACAAAAGTTCCGGAACAAATATACGGGCGCCCGAACAAATAAAATGTGATTTAAAGAAATTGAATAATAATGTAATTATATCAGAATAACAGTTTTGTTTAAATAAAAAAATGGTGAAAGGAGAAAGGTGCAGAGTGACAAAAAATACGTGAGGAGGCTGGATTATGGATGGACAATGAACAGCTAAGTAACAAACGGGGAGATTAAAGTAAACCAAGAGTTTTCAAAATTAAACCATTCCAAATTAAAAAGGAAATATGACCTCAAAGGGGGGTTAACAAAAAATGTAAGGTATGAAAGATTGTATGTATGTGAATGGAAGCGCTGGTTTGCGAAAAGTATATTTAAGTTTGTATTTAATTCTCTTGTTATTTTGAAGTTAAATACCAGTTTTCTGTTTTCATTATGTCTATAATCAAGGTATTGTTTTACTATTAAATTTATAACAAGTAAGAGAGGGAGAAAGAATACTGTTATGATGGGAATTTATTAATGAGTTGAAAATGTTGGGAATAAAACAATTGATGGAGAGTTATAAAATAATTGAATTGAAATAATGATCATGAATAAAATTTAATTCATTGTAAACAAGTAAATGATTTATTTATTTCGAACAACCATGCTCTCTCTCTCTCTCCAAATACCGTCTTCACGAACTCTGGACCGGGTAAGTAAAATTTCACAGTTGGCAGTATTGCAAGATGGCGTCTGAAAATAGACACACAACTGAGTTTTTTGTAAACAAACGAAAGTAAATTAAAAGTGTAAATAAGTAAATAACGTTACACATTATACTGCATAAAGTAATTGGATTGGGGGGGGGGGAGTTAAACAAAATTTTCTTTCAAACTGAGTTTTAACTCTGATTAAAATGTTTTAATACTGTTTACATATGTGAAAAAGAATAATATTAAATTGCAATTTATGTATTGTTCAGCAACATACTGTAATAAGTTATGAGTAGCTAAACATTAATTAAATACAAACACAACATTAATCTACTAAAACCCTTGGAAAAATAAAATAATAATTACTGCATTTATGATACCGAACAATACTGTATATTAAGTTACACTTTAAAAAATCTGTGATTGGTTTTTGCTTCTTAGGTTTCAATGAATTTTTGAAAGCGTAGTCACACCACTTTCTCATAAACATGACATCGATAGCAGACACCTAACCTCATTGTTCGCTGTATCGCACTGCCAGCTGTTATGCTTCCAATGCGTCTTAGTGACTGATTTTTCCCTCACTGTCCTCTTCTTCTTTTTCTTCTTCAATCTCATGTTCATCAATATAAGTTTGTTAGCAGACAACACTTAAATTTCCTCATCAGCCAAAGTTTCATTTTCAAGCGGTTGATCACCAGTTATCCGTTCTTCAATGTCTCTTTCTGCAAGTTTGTCACATTCGGGCACTATTTTTTTTCACAGATCATAGAGTAAACTTTGATTGTCGTCATCTGGGACGCTCTCTGTAACCAAGAGTGTATTTTCTTCTGTTATATTCTCAGTGCAATTCCCAATGCCCAGCCAAGCTTTCCTCCATGATTTTATAAACATAGTTTGGGGAATTTCTTCAAACATGGTTGTTACTATGTACATCACATCTTTGATATTTATAGTCTTTACATCATGTACAAGTCCCGAGTTTTCGTCTTTCATTTTACCCTAAATTTTAGATAACAGTTTTCGCCTATACTTGTAACAGGGCAAAAAGGAGGGCCTTTTTTATTTTATTAAATTGGGGTTTATTTTATTAAAATATCAACAATTTATTTCATCTGTGTGGCCAGACACGTGTTTGAGTAGAAGTTTTGTTCAAACAAAGAAACGGTACGCTGTAGCTGGGTGATGAAACAATTGTAATGGAATGTGCGGATGACACAATTCTTGGAACTTTGCGGCTGTGTGACATCTACGCCCAAACGCACTAACATCGGCGGGGCGCCGACTGACGCCGAGTTGTTGGAAACAAGATGGCTTGGAGGTGAAAGTTTGTTCGCACATGGTCTCAAGACGGCAGAAGTCTTGACGAAGTCCCGCCTCTTTGGTGACGTCGACCAGTGAACACAAATATCGTCGACGTCCAACACACGTGAATTGCACTTGTTGAATGTGTCACCGCTATGACAAAACAGTAGAAGGCATTGCTTTCCGCCTTGTACGGCCAAAAATCTAGTAGAGAGGGGACTTAGGAACGCTATTCCCAGTTCCTCACCGACTCTGGCCTGCGCAGGCTGCCCGTCCAGCAGGGCTCAACAATAATATTTTAATATCAAGTAAAAGTGCATTTCCATTAGTAAAAAATGTGAAGGTGATTGGAGTTTTTCGGCAGAGAAGATGAAGTTATAAACTATTTCGGACTCGCAACAAAATTTCGTAAGTGAATCGCCACGATTTCGGAGATACCCCGTTACCGGCAAGGGTATTGCACAATGTATTATACTACCAATGTTTATAAATAAGTAAAAGGGGGTTTTTATATATAAATGGAATGAATGTGAGTGAGAGCAGACTGGGCTGTCTGTTTATAATAAGGTAAGATGTTTTAAGTAAGTTTAATGGTACCAAATAATATTTCAGTTATTTCAAGAAAGGTGTATTCAATTTAAAGTTTGGCTAGAAGTACTAGATTGTTTTTTAAAGATACAGAAATGAAGAAAGAATAATTTGATATTGAAAACATTTAAATAAAAATAAAAATTGAATTTGTTTCTCTTCATAAAAAGCGAGTTGCGTAAGTTATTCACTTAACCTGTAAATCATGCTTGCATTACAACGTTCGTGTGACGTAACTCTGGGCTGAGAGAAGGTTTTTTAAGGTAAGTGTGATAATAATAAATAATTTTATTTATTTGTATTTGTAAGTAATTATAATATCACAATTGGCGCTACGAACAGGACGAATTTGATTAATTCAATAATTAAAATTCCACACCTACAAAAGATGGAAGCGTGATTTGGGGTTAAAATAGCGACGTAGAAGTACGTAATTTACGCATTGTCTACGTAAGATTGAAATTGTGTTGTGAGGAATTAAATTGATTAGAGTAAAGTAACAAGTCTTAAAAAATAATAAATAATGGATAATAATGAGAGTATCAATAACGAAGTCAGCTTCTCTGACAGTCAAACAGAAATTCAGATAAGTAGCGACTCGGGAGTTCAAACAAATGACAGTAATCTAGAAAGTCAGTTGAACGAATCGAGAATAATGGAAGGTGTGACGAGTCAGTCGATGCCGACCTTAGTTAAGAAAGAAAGTAGTAGTGATATGATGACTATGATGCAGTTATTGTTGAATAAATTTGATAGCAAATTTGATGAACAGAAAAACGAAATTCAAGAAATTAAAAGTAGTGTCAGTGAGAAATTAGATATACAGAATAACAAATTTAACGAATTAAATAATCGTTTTGACAATAACGATATAAAATTGAATGAAATTAAAAGTGAATTTAACTGTAAATTTGACGCTAAATTTGATGTACTTAAATTTGACATTAATGAGGTCAAAATTAAATGTGAAAGTAGTTGTAACGAATTGAAACGAGATATTGAGAAAATAGTAGAGTCAGTAGGAGAGCAGATTAAAAGTAAAAATAATAATGATAATAAAAAAGTAACAAGTGATAAAAATAATGTTGAAAATGATAATATAATTAAGAATGTGGTATTAGAGAATAAGGTAACAAATGATAACAATGATATTGAAAATGGTAATGTAATTGAAAAGGTGGTATCAGAGAGTGATACGTTAAAAATAGATAGTGAGTGAGAGAGAGAGAGAGAGTAATAGGTTGTAATGGAGTAGTAATTAGTGTTGTTGAATTAGAGAAAGAGTGGAAAGAGAGAGTAGATGAGTATGTAGGGCAGAGGGTAAATTTTCCCCATATTTATGATGAACCAAGGTGTTCAAAAATGTTATTGTTGAAGGGCAAGAGTCCCTTGTTAGTGAAAGATTTGAGTTGTTTCCCCTTTTTGTATAAGTTAGTACCCTCTGTGTGGAATGGTGTTGAAAGGGAGAGATGGTGTTATGATGAGAGAGATTTAGATGGAGAGTTGTGTGTGGGTAGAGAGATAGAATTATATAAATTAAAGAGAGATTATAATGAGTGGAAAAAGATGTTAGAAGTGATAGAGATAAATGATATAAAATACTTACTTTGTGCAGGAGAGATTGAGAATTGTTTAGATGATACCTGTTTAAATAATAATAATAATGTACCTTATGATGAGAAAATAACTGACCTTATATTGAATATGACTACTAATGGAGACTGGACAAAAATAAATAATGTTGACTTGGTTTATGATAAAATAATTATAATAGGAAGTAACCCTATGTATGATTATTGTGGTAAAATGAATAAACTAAAATTTTATGGTTATTACACACAGGATAGCCATATGAGGTACGTAAATAAAATTGAAAATTGTTATGTGAAACCCAGACTAATTTTTGATGATGGAGGCTGAACATAAACTTAATAGATGGACATTTTAAATATTTTGATTTATGGTTCTGACCTTGCAGACTTGGACAATGAAGTGTGATAAATTGAATAATAATGATGAAGAATTGTAAATAAATGTTTAGTGAAATTAATTGTGTATATTGTAAAATGTTAGGTAAACAATGTGTGTATATAGTAGAAATTGCTGTGGTAATAATAATAATATTTAGCAGTCGAAATATATAACAAAAATAATTTTGCAGAGGATAACAAATGAATTGTAATTATTGTAATTGGTGAGAGTAATTAAAAATGTTGTGTGTTCATTAATTAATTTAATTAAAATAATTGGAGATGTTTAAATATTTTTGATTGATTTAAATGTTATATAATTGAATTTTTTTAATGAGTTTAAACTATTTTATGAAATGTGAATTTGATAGTTAATTAATAAATGTTAAATTGTTTGGTATGAAATAACACTGTTGTTAAATGTTTCAGAGGTTACGTGGAGGTATTGGTGTGTGTGGTGTGTATATTTTGTGTTTATGTTAGTAGCTGAATAATGTACTGTAAGTATAAATTTTATAATACAAGTTAAATAGAATAAAATGTTTACAGGTGTTGAAAAAATTTTTAAATTCAATAATGAAAATAATTTGAGATAGGCTAATTGTACTAAATAGAAACTATAGTTAAAAAGTAATAATAACTGAAAGGTGATGTAAAACAAATGTTAATAATAAATTTGAAATTTTTTGAGGAATCTAATTGTAGTAAGTAATAAATAATTGAATGATGATATATAAAAGAGTTAATGAAAATTCCCAGTGATAACGTTTATAATTATTTAAATTATTTAAATGAGAATTGTTTAGTAATGTAAAAATGTCAATGTTCAAGGTCAATGTGTATTATGTTATACGAGATATGTGGGTAAATTTTGGGGGGTAGAGTGGTGTTTATAGAAGTGATATAATAATGGAATGTAGGGACTGCTATTGTAGAAAGATTTAATTTAGTTATTAGTGTGCTATCGGTGTGGTGGCATGTGCCACAGTAGATAGTGGAAAGTGTTGGGGGTAACAGAGAGTGTTACCTCCAGCGGAGGCCAAAATGGCGTAAGATGCACGGCACACCCTTTTTTACAATTTTATATTGTATCCTGATAAATTGCCGTGCCGTGCAGTTAAATGATGATGATAACATGCCTGAAAGTAGAGTTGATTTCCCCGACTTTTCGGGCGATTACTGCCTTACCAGCACTAATCGTGGTTTTGGCTAGCGGTCAGCTATGGCCATAAATTAAGAACCTTGACCATAGCTGGCTTGAAATTGGTTTATATTAGAAATTGATGGGGGGTGACATTAGGGGAAATCCCGGAAACTATGGAACAGCGGCTGCCACTCTGTTCGAGTAGGAACAGCAAGGCCAGGTGGTAGACCCGTTTTAAGGGTGTATAAATTTGTAACAGGGATATGATGATATCCAAATAATTTCCAATGTAACGCTGAAGCAAGGACACGGAGATGTAAATTCCTCCACCTATGCCGTCCTTGTGGAAGCACATGGGCGCAACTGTCCAACAGAAAAAAAACAATAGTGTGTATGGCTGGGTGGTTGCTCAGGGGAGCAACGAATTAAAATTTTGTAACCTAAAGATGATAACTCGCTCTTGCACTAATTAAATAATTGTATTATGATTTGATAAATAGGTGTTCGTATGTTTATTATACTGTGTTTATTCTGTCTTATAAATGTATTATTTTATTGTGTTAGAGGTAAGTGTTGATAGAATGTTATTTGTATAATTTTGAAATGTGTTGGTAGTAAGGTCATTCACCTTGCTAAGAAAATCAGCTGATCCGCTGTAGAATGTCACTTATAAATTGTTTGCTAATTTCCAAGGTAACTAATGTTTGAATATAATGAGTTTAATGTGTTAAAAGATTTTGATGTAAATGATGAAAGTAATTTGATATAGTTGAGAATTTTAAAGGTAATATAAAAGATAGATTTTGGGTGAGTAATATTTTGTTAGGACATGTAAATCAGTCCATGTTGAGTTTAAAGGGGTACTAGAGATGAATAATATTGTTGTGAATTAATGTAATGTAGAATTTGATATGTAATGGTGACACAGTAGCTATGGGGAAAATATGTAGAGTATTGATTGATATATTGATGGATAAGTGGAGATATTTTGTTGTAGTTGAAGTGATGTAATGAGAATGGTAATTGGAGTTGATGGGAATTTTATAAGAGGGGGTGGTGTGGTAGGAGTCCGCAACAAAAGTGGTTGGGACGGGAAGGGACCGTTTAGCGCCGGAAGGGGTCACCTAGGTAGAATCCAGGGGCCAAATAAGGGAATGAGCTTTGGGAGGGAGCTTTGTACACATCCTGAGTACAAAGGGGTAGAGAGTATTTTTTTGTATAAGGGTAGAATGATGCGAATTGAGTTGAGTAGTAAGTTGGGTTTAGAGATTGTTTGATAGATGTTTTGATAGAGAGGGGTGTCATGTTAGTTAAACTGTTAGTGGTATTACAGTCAGAGGGGTAAAGATTATAAATGTATAAATATATATATATATATATATATATATGCCAAGTTGATACAATCAAGTTATTATGAATAATTAAATCACCCAAACTAATGGAAATTGATAAGGTTAAAGAAAGAGAGTTATAGTAACAATATAAAATTAATTGAAACAAGTGACAATTTTAATAAAATTTGAGAATAAAGTAAAGTTGTAAAATGTGTAAGTTTGAGTAATTTAAATGTCGATTTTATTGTTAATTGTAATAATACTATGGTAAATTTAAATGTCTTATTGATTATGTTGTTGTGTTTGAAGATAGAATTTTAAAAGATGTTTAATGTATTTTCTGATGTAGCCTATGTATAACCTGTGTAGGTCAAGGTTGTTGACTTGACCCAGTTTGATCAGCTGATGGGTGATGTTATATACTAGACCCGTTTTGGCAATGAAGTAATGCCAATTTTGGTTGTTTAATTAATTAAAATAATTTTAAATTTTCTTAATATTGAGAAAAGTATATTTTAATAAATTTAAATTTTTTTGAAAAAAAAAATTGGATTTTTTGTGCCTGCCATCTAATTGATGTTTTGAATTTTGATTGTAGTGTTGTTTATGTGTATTACTAGGGTTTTATTGAATTATATTGTTTAGTATGTATGTATAATCACATGTTAGGATAAATGAATTCATGTTTTAAGTGGAGGTTCAATTTGTTTTTCTGAGTATTAATAGTAATGAAGAAAATTGATAAAGGTAGATAAAAGATTTTTTTTGGTTTTGATGAAAATAATAATAATATAACAATCTGATTTTGAACTTAAAAGAATTGTGAATTTAAAGATAAATATTTTGTGACTCTTAAATGATGAGTTTGTTTCTAAGATATTATAAGAGTATGTACGAGCCCAGTAACTGCTAAAGGCAGCCCAGTGTGCATGATAAGGGGGAACATATCGGTTGAGGATCTGGCATGGTATAAGGCCAGGGGTTTGGATTTTGGGGTAGCATGTTAGAAGGTTAGGTGCGCTGTGGTGCGTGTCTGTTTGATTTTATGGTGTTGGGATCTCATATAGAGAAGTCCAGTAATCTCGTTCAGGGGCGGCCATAGTCGCCGAGCCAGGGGGTTGTTTACCCATGATGTATAAGAACAAATGGGGGGTTGTTGACACCATATCCTCACCGATCCTCTTAGGGGTTTAACAATGAGATTTCTTCTGTTTCGACAGAAGACCTCTCATTGGGGGGGTATTGTAACGGGGCAAAAAGGAGAGCCTTTTTTATTTTATTAAATTGGGGTTTATTTTATTAAAATATCAACAATTTATTTCATCTGTGTGGCCAGACACGTGTTTGAGTAGACGTTGTGTTCAAACAAAGAAACGGTACGCTGTAGCTGGGTGATGAAACAATTGTAATGGAATGTGTGGGTGACACAATTCTTGGAACTTTGCGGCTGTGTGACATCTACGCCCAAACGCACTAACATAGGCGGGGCGCCGACTGACGCAGAGTTGTTGGAAACAAGATGGCTTGGAGGCGAAAGTTTGTTCGCACATGGTCTCAAGACGGCGGAAGTCTTGACGAAGTCCCGCCTCTTTGGTGACGTCGACCAGTGAACACAAATATCGTCGACGTCCAACACACGTGAATTGCACTTGTTGAATGTGTCACCGCTATGACAGAACAGTAGAAGGCATTGCTTTCCGCCTTGTACGGCCAAAAATCTAGTAGAGAGGGGACTTAGAAACGCTACTCCCAGTTCCTCACCGACTCTGGCCTGCGCAGGCTGCCCGTCCAGCAGGGCTCAACAATAATATTTTAATATCAAGTAAAAGTGCGTTTCCATTAGTAAAAAATGTGAAGGTGATTGGAGTTTTTCGGCAGAGAAGATGAAGTTATAAACTATTTCGGACTCACAACAAAATTTCGTAAGGGAATCGCCACGATTTCGGAGATACCCTCGTTACCGGCAAGGGTATTGCACAATGTATACTACCAATGTTTATAAATAAGTAAAAGGGGGTTTTTATATATAAATGGAATGAATGTGAGTGAGAGCAGACTGGGCTGTCTGTTTATAATAAGGAAAGATGTTTTAAGTAAGTTTAGTGGTACCAAATAATATTTCAATTATTTCAAGAAAGTTGTATTCAATTTAAAGTTTGGCTAGAAGTACTAGATTGTTTTTTAAAGATACAGAAATGAAGAAAGAATAATTTGATATTGAAAACATTTAAATAAAAATAAAAATTGAATTTGTTTCTCTTCATAAAAAGCGAGTTGCGTAAGTTATTCACATAACATGTAAATCATGCTTGCATTACAACGTTCGTGTGACGTAACTCTGGGGTGAGAGAAGGTTTTTTAAGGTAAGTGTGATAATAATAAATAATTTTATTTATTTGTATTTGTATTTAATTATAATATCACATACTATCTTTTGAAACTTCCAATAACTCTCTGGTCCGTAGGCTGTATGAGGCTACTTACGTTAGGAGGCAAAAAGGAAACACTGATACCTTCCTCACATATTAATTGATCAGCATCGGGGTGGGCCGTGTATTGTCAGTAACAAGTAGAGCTTTTAGAGCCAATTTAGGTTAATTAAATGGCTTTTAACTTTTGATATGAATTGCGTAATAAACTATTCTTTGAAAAGATGGGGATCCATTCACGCAGATTTTTGAGACCTATAATAAACCGAGAGGGATTGCATATTAACATGTTAAAATGCACACGGTTTCTTCGCTTTACCGATCACAAGGGGAAACTTATGTCTACTGGACCTAGGAAACAAGAACCTGCACACAAGAAAATGGGATCTTTTTAAAGTGATCACCTAAAATTATTGTAATTGTTATTTTCATGGTTTTTTTAATGCTGTAAATAAAATGTTTGTTGTAACATACATCAGTACATATTATGTTTATTGATAAGTGTAAAATATTTCAATGAAGTTAAATCGAATAAACTACAAGTAATAAATTTCCTTGAAGTTTCTTGCTATGGATTGATTATCCAGAAAATTTATTTTATAGATCTCCTATGTAGATAATTGTACAGTTTTATTGGACAAGTACACATTATATTATATTTTATGTTAAGTTGTATGTTACAAGTTAAGATGGTTGTATATTTAGTAAAATTGAGATTGGCACACAGTTAACTCACTTCTTAATATTGATGTACATTTGTTAATGTGTATTGCTTAATTGTATTTTGTACAAACGTTAGTTGTGTACAATTTGGTATAATTTATTTCAGGTTCAGGGCCAAAAACCAAAAAGAGTACAGCAGATCTGGAAATTGAGAACGTTGATGACAGTGACTAGTAGAAGAAAACTTCTAAAAGGAACATTGATTGTAATGCTACTTTGTACTGTCTGTGTACATACTCTGTATATATGTGTAATTAATATGCACTTACTTTTATAAACTGTTATATGAGTGTAATAAATTATATACATTTTTATGTGTATTTTCTTCAGTCAGGAATAAGACAGGTTTGTTAATAATTATGAGCATTTGTTACTTAATCCTTTAATACCTTTGGCTTTCTGTATGAGTCTTTCCCAATTCTTATTGCTCTCATGATTTCCTTTATTAACATAAATTAATGAAATAAAACTTGTACACTTCATTGTTTCTGTATTGTACAATATGTAAGTAAAAATTTACTTTTCTAAATCTGTGTGTGTGTGTGTGTGTGTGTGTGTGTGTGTGTGTGTGTGTGTGTGTGTGTGTGTGTGTGTGTGTGTGTGTGTGTGTGTGTGTGTGTGTGTGTGTGTGTGATAGAAGAGATGTTTTTAGTAGTACTAATTTCAGGAACTAATGTGGGGAGGCCACACATCTTCCAAAAGTAATATCTGACTAGTAATGCTAATTTCCTGCTAGTAAATGTTTCCTGGTGTACCATCTTTCTGCTCTATACAGCTACTCTTACTAATAAATCGTAAACATTATATTTTCTCTTCGTACCAGTGTCCTAAGTCTGAAGAAACAAAGGGAATGATTCTTTTTTTTCTTCCCAAACTGTTTTCTGCTAAATATTGAAAAAATAATTTTAATTCTTTAAATTGATAACCAACAACTCGGTGATCACATAGGTGTGATTTGTTTTGTTAGTGTATACAATGCAGACCTAAAATTTATTGTAGTTGACCATTCAAAACATTTTTAAATTCAAAGCTGTAATTCTATTAATTACAATTTTTAAAATGTATTTATTTAGTAAAAGACCTAGTCTAGTTTTACAGTATATATAGTAACATAAGAAAGCTGTGCATGTCCTGTATACAAGTACAGTACTAACATTATGAGAAACTTTCTTGATAAAACCAAAATAAAAATATTGAAAAATATTTCAACAAAAGAAAATTATGATTCCAAAGAAAAACATGCTGTTGTTAAGTGTGAATTTGTAAACCATGATAATAATTTAAGGTAATAAGAATGCATTAAAATAATTATAGTAACATAAGTCTTAGATTTGTATGGGTGTGATGTATTGTGTCCTGTTTTTGTGTTGAGTCCTGCACTAAGTCATGCTGTTTTCCCGTGAAGTGTTTTCGACAATATTCTGGCATTCTGGCAAATGCAGCTCTCCCATGATGAAACATTCCATGGTAGCTGTTGTTGCAACTGATACAGACAAAACGAATATATGTAATATTATGTGCACACACATTGTAATTACAGTAAATTTATTTTATATTTGCAAGAGACATAAACAATAGGTAAAGTGACAAGGATACATTTCTGTGCCCAGATGTGTGCTGTCACAGTCAGTCTGATGCTTACAGCCTTCAGTAATCACTGTTAGCAGTATCGTGCCAAAATAATATTAATACTGTAACCAAACAAAATGTTACAAAAGAATAGTAAATAATAGTGGAATCCGATCCAGAGAGGAAACAAGAAATAATAATTGAAAGCAAATTAAAGGAAACCTAGTTGGTTTGACTTATTTAATATTATTAAGAAACCCAGTAGAATAGGGCAGTAAACAGACAAAAATTAAATAAATAAACCTAGTAAGTCTAAATAATCAACTTACCCTGAATAACAACCAAACCCAATAAAGAGTACCTAATCATAAATTAAAATTGTATTAACAAAATTGTATAGGCATATTTTTAAGGATAGAAAAAGGGACACGAACCTTTACAGTGATGAGTGATATAATATAAATAGTGACACAGACTACCGTTAAACAGTGTTATTTATTATTTATAAAAAGTGTTATTATTATTATTATCATACAGACAATAGTTTAAAAGTATGAAATAATTAAAGTTGTTAAAAACAATTATTATTATTAAGAGTTTTGTTGTATGTTATAAGATTTTATGTCAACAGTTAATTTATGTAAATATATTTATCTCATGCAGTCAAAGTAGAAATTACAATCAACCATAACAAATTGTTCCACCACATATCATAGAAATTCAAATTAATAAGGTTTTACAGTTATAAACTGAGGCATGTTTAGTATCAAATTGTTTATAATTATACAATTAATCATCATGTAAACATTGCATGTATCATTAGAATATAATAATAAAATTATCTATTAAAGGTAATTTAGAAAAATGTAAAGTAATTAATGGGTGTTGATCCTATAACACTTAACCTGTACATAAATGGCCAATCAAAATTTAAGAAGTTTGTATGAGTTCGGTGACTAAAAAAGAAGAAATAACACTTAATTGTTAATTGTGATGGAAAACAGTTTAATAGTGCGTGTCGAGGTGTAATTAAAATAAAAATATAAAATTTGTTAACCCGTTTGTGAAAGAAGATCTGAATGACCACCATCGAAGATAATTAATCCCTCCACTACAATTTTCATGAACCAGTAATACACACAATCAAGAAATTATTCAGAATAAACCAGAAACCTTCAGCAATATCGTCTAGATGTGTAAAGTATAATTTGACAATATTTTTATCCAACAAGGAACAACCTCTAGACAATATAACAATTTACACTAACACTAATCACTAGTAAACATTTTTAAGTGAAAACAAATTCAATATCTAAACGAACAGTGTACACCTTTATTGTACACATTAATAAACTTCATTATTCTGTGAGACGGACAATAGTAGCCATGATGTTAACGTCACTCTAACCTACATGCTTTTACGAAGCGTATTGAATATCGTCAAACTTTGTATGTTACTTAATATATAATTTTTGTAAATTTTTAGATTATAAGTAATATATTGTTTGTAAAGGTATTCTCTATTATCAATTATCATGTAAAGGAACTTTTCGTAGCAGCCACAAGAATTCCCACGAAATATATTAAAATTATTTAATTATTAAATCCTGAGATAAATATCGATTGTGACAACCGTATGTATCGAATGGAATTTTCCAATAATTTGAATTTATATTACAGAGATTAAACCATTATGTTATTAAATCATATCCATGCGTTATTATTTCAGGAACGTAATATATTATCAGCATTTATTTTATAATTAACAAGGATAAGAAGAATTCGGGGAGTCATTGGAAGTACGCAAACTGCAAAACCAAGATTAACCTCAAATAATAGGTTAAAGACTAATATCGAAGGTGACTTGAAAATTTTGGGATGACTCGACCGCTATTTTTTGAATTGATTTTGGAGTTCTAACTACTGAACTGGAATAATTATAATTCTGATTCAGAAACCAAGGCATAATAATTCAATTCTTTTACTTAAATAATTGTGATATGTAAATCACATTCGTAAACACACAACATAAATATTCCACGATCAGCTGATACACTATTTATTACAAATTAACATATACAAGGAATAACACGGGCAAATCATTATACCATTAAGATACTACGGGTACAAGAGTCGTATTATAATACATGTATTTAATATTTTTGAATAAAAGGTTAAACATTCGTTTACGCAGTGTACTGTATTGGTACCTTTGTAAATAGGAAAGAAAAATTTGGGCTGTACTCTGCATCATAATTTCTCATAGTGTAAAAAAAACTGTATACAGGCCTGTATACTTATTTCAAACAGCAATCAGTCAGTTATAAGAAAGGTAATTGGTCATTATACAATCCTTAGAGAAGCAAGAAAATTCTGTCAAATTTGGGAAGAGCCTTACTCAGTTGTCAGCTCACTAAAATTATCTTCTGTATGAACCAATCTATATGTAGAGGTTAAACAAATTCATAATTGTCAATTGCTAGCACCATACAGAAGTGAAGTTACAGCATGGTATATTGCAACTTTGTGAGTGAAAGCAGTATTATAAATTGGGATTGGTAGTGGCACTATTGAAAGAATCAGGTAACATGAGCTGTTTAAGCATGGACAATTGTATAAATAGTGAATACAATTCTTACAACTAGAGCTATCATAGTTATATACTGGAGTCCAAAGAGTAAAAACTGAAGTTGTTTTATACAGCTATTGACTGTCCTTGAATGACTTTTGGCGTATGTATTGTGTTTTTTTATTTATGTGTGTACTAAGAAGGTCATTTTAAATTAAGAAACCTAACAGTCAGTAAATAATAGATGTATGATTATACATTTACTTACATGAATTTTAACAGTAACCAAACTTGAATATTTTTTGTGTAACTCATAATTCTGTCTCCACAAAAACTAAGTATATTGTGGGATTAACTACTACTATGAATCTCTGATGGAGTTAGAGACTAATACATATAAATAACAAATCACAGACTTTTTTGTAGTACTGATCTTGTGTGAGACCTTTTGTTAAAGAAGGCTCAGATTAGGTCATGTTCTTATTTTTATAAAGGCTTTCAGAAGTCATGCTTTGCCTAAATAGTTTCCAAGTTAGAATATATAAAAGAGGGTTATTCAAAATTCCCTTGTTTATGTGAAGCAATTTATTCAATCAGAATTAAAATTTTAATTAAAAGGTAGTCTCAGCCATTAAAAATGTAGAATACTGTGTAATGTGTACTCTGTTAGGTTGAATATAAGATGACCTTGAGTGTATGAGTTTGATACGATCCTGATTGTTGGACCTTTGATTATCAGAAACCCTGGTTAATGGAAACGGGTGGCAAAAGATGAAAAATTAGTTAGAAAACTCAGTATAGTAACATTTTGGTTGCTGAAAAATGCAGCTTGAGAGAAATAACTCAATCCAAATAGCGATAGCCAATGGATACAAAAGTCATATAGTAGATAGAATAATTAATAAAAAACAAAATAAACCAATAAATATTGATGTGTCCAAAGGAAAAGTAAACAAATATATTGCAATAGAATATGGTGAAATTCTACATCATATTTTAAACAACCAATTAAAAAAGCAAAATATTACTTTGGCTTCAAAGGTGAATAATGAGCTTGAGAAAAAACTTACATTACAAACAAAAATATACCCTCCGATATATTTGACGGTACTGGTGTATATAGACTTAATTGTTCGGATTGCATACAGTTCTACATAGGACAAACGGGTCGTTCCTTCGAATTACGTTATAAAGAACATATCCCAAGCTCCAAGCCAAATGTAAGAAGATCTACATTTGCAGAACATTTAAGCTTACATGACCATAACATAAAGAGTATTGGTGATAATTTAGATATCCTACATAAATGTAAAAAGTCACTAAGGCTAGACACCCTCGAACGGTTCGAGATATATAAAGCTATAAAGGAGGATCACAGTCGTGTCCTAAACGAAAAAGCAATACATACAAATAATATTTTGTTTAATAGAATCGATCATAAGAACGAGAAATCGGCTATATCAGATCGATAAAATTGAACGAAGGTCAAGCCGGTATTGATTAGTTTTACCGTGGGAGCGTTCCTGTGCAGGTTTGTTACGGCCGCATGTTGTTTTTATTTCGTTGTTATTTTGTTTTAATATGTGTTATTTATTATTTTTGTACAATGTGTGTGTTGTTTTTTAATATTTGACGAGATGAATATACATCGATTAATGTTTTAACCTTAATCATATTGGATCTGATGATGACACCATTGGTGTCGAAACTCGAGTAATCCCGTATAGGATTCTGAGAAACGTTGACATAAGGTAATTAACCTATTTTATAGTCTTAATCGTTTCTGGAGGCAAATAAAATGTTAAAAAAAAAATACAATGAATATGATTCAATTGACCTTTGTTTTTTATTGAAGTGCACAGTTTTGGAAGAAGTAAAGTGCAACTTTACAAACCATGAAATATTGAGTTTGAGAAGTCACACGGCGGACCGCATACAGGTAATCACTTATTATTACATGAAATATTGTTTTTTTTTTGTCTATTTAATGATATTCAAGTTCTTCAACATTCGAATGTCTACACTTTTTCTAATACTATGTGTTTGAAAAATCTTCTGTTTAAAATCAGTTCAAACTAAATGAACCTAAACACTTAATACAGTAGAACTTGGCTTATTCGAAGCTGAAGGGACCAGTAAAAAATTCGAATTATCCAAAAATTCGAATTAGGAAAACTTTTAATAAGGGTAGAAAAATCAAATCAAAAACCGAAATTCAGTAAAGCAATATGTTATTTTATTAAACAATTTCCTTATACATATGTATTACAAACGTATAAACATGTTTCAGTACAAAATATAGCATTCACAGTTTTTTAAAAAAGCTAGAAACTTTTGATTACATTTTGCAGTTAATACACCGAGTTGTAGTAAACTCTTCAAGTTTATTAAGTCCTCGGAAAATAGCGTCACTTACGTTCTGCTGTCCTTCAACAAACCGTCTCAAGTCTTGAATGTAATTTGATGCCTGTGAAGCCGTTGGAATCGGTATCTCTGGAAGTTCTAGCTGGTCCCCTTCTTCATCTGAAGATGTACCATCATTTCTTATGTTCATAACATCAGCCACGATCTCCGCATCTGTCTGTTCACCGCACACCGCCAAGTCTTCATCCATGTTTACAAACTCTTCGTAACGAATGCCTGCATCATGTCCAACATCTTCCCAGTTATCCGTAGTGGGTACGACTTCTCTAGCAGCTTTATTCTCCTCTTCACCTTCAATGTGGCAGAAACCACCTTTACGAAAACAATTAGCAATTGTTTTTTGCGTAACTTAGTCCCAAGCACTGTTGCACATGCGGGCAGCTTGAAGGATGTTAATCTTGATATTTTCGTGCTCATCTAAATAAGCACCTGACAGAATGTTTTGGACCACAAGCCGTCTGTAAAAATGCTTAAAATTTTTTATTGTACCTTGGTCCATAGGTTGAACTACTGAACTCATGTTTGGAGGGAAAACACATCCTTTACATTTTCCATCAGAGGAATAGTGTTGTGCGCTGTACAGTTGTCAATAAACAAGACGATTCTTCTGTTTTGATTTCAAAATTTCCTGTTGATTTTCAAAAGCCATCTTTCGAAAATTTCACCTGTCATCCAAGCTTTATTGTTTGATTTGTATTCAACTGGTTTCGTTTTTACATTTTTGAAACAACGTGGGTTGGCTGACTTCCCTATCATTAGCAAAGGCAGTTTTTCCGAGCCATCCATGTTTGCTCCGAATAAAAGTGTTATGTGCTCCTTGCTGTGTTTGCCGCCACTACAACTTTTTCCTTTAAAAGCAAGTGTTTTGTCGGGGGTGCATTTGAAGAATAAGCCCGTCTCGTCTACGTTAAAAATGTCTTTAGCGTCTCTATCAGAAATCATTTGCAACAAATCGTCTTTCCATGAATTTGCAGCTTCAACGTCAACAGATCCACTTTCCCCACAAACAGTTTTGAAAGAAATTCCTTTCTTTAAAACCATTGAGCCAACCAGTGCTGGCCTTAAAATCATTTTTCCCTAAGCTAGATGCGAATTCCTCAGCTTTGGCTCTGACGAGGGGCCCACTGACTGGAATTTTTTTGTCCCTTGCTTGCTTAAACCACTTCACTACACATTCATCCACGTCAGGATTTTCTGGTCCTCGCGCTCTTTTCCTATCTTTGTCGCTGGCTTTACACACACTATTCAAAATCTTCTCTTTATTTTTTAGATACGTTGACAGCGTATTTGGCGGTATCGCGAATTCCTTGGCAATTTCAGATTTCTTTTTTTGTCCCTTTTCCACTTTCCGTATAACGGCAAATTTTTCAGCAAATGTCAATGATTTGCATTGGGTCCGTGTTGGTTTTGAAAGGGCCATGATGAACACACAACACAATAAAACTGCACAATAAGCATCACTAAAACACACCAGTCTGTATATACAGTACTGTATAAAGAAAGGAACGGTCTCTCACTACAGGACACAGCTCGCACAGTAGAAACTCAAAAAGACTTAACACTTCCATGAATGCAGGCAGACTGAACTGAAAGCAACAGTAAGGGTGGCTGACTGACGAGGCATGGAACCAGGGACAATGGCGGACGGTACCGTTACATGAGCCAGTCATGTGTCATCGCCAGATACTGACGGCAATTCCACGAATTTGACACAAAGGACAAGCGTCTGTTCACAAAGGGCGATGCCTGCTTGTCTGTTTCCAGTCGTGTCTCTATTGTTACGTGGTCTAGCCCATACAGCAGGCGATTTTTTGTAGTTTGAGCAAAATTTTTATTTCGAATTAACCAAAAAAAGTTCGAATTACAGACGATGTTTTTGCATGGTTTTACATAGGATATTCAAGGGACCACGGTAAAATTTCGAATTATCCACGAATTCGAATTATGCACGTTCGAATTAGCCAAGTTCTACTGTATAAGACAAAACACTTGCAGTGCCCAGTATAATTTATTTATAGATATTAGATTATCAAGGTAAATTTCAAATTAAAGATGTTAAAATAGTATGACCAAACATGATGGAAGTTCAGCAGTATATATTCATCCTGGATTGAGAATGCTCATCCCAGCATCCCTGAGTGGACTCGAGAGAAACTGATTTGTTTTGAACTTTAAGTATTCTACAATATGAGAGTTTGTTTTGTGAGTGAGATCAGAGAATGAGTGAAAAAATATTATAAATCAAGAGCAAGTTAATTCATATTGTATAAACAAATTAAATAAATATTGTATAAACACAGCAAGAATGTATTGCCAGGTTTCTAAAAATAAGCAGCTTCTAAAAAGTACATGTTAAAACTACTTATGATTGAAGACACATCAGAAGTATCAAATGAGTTAACATTTTGTGTGTGTGTGCTTGCCTGCACATGCTTCTTTCTAATTATAAATTTAGTAGTAATACATTAGCAATGATACAATGTTAACAATAGTAACAATTATAATATTAGTTTGTTTAATATTAATTTAATGTTTTAATAATATAATGTGTATAACAGTTGCAATAAAAATATTTTCTTAGAAAACAGTTATTCTCTAAAAAGCTCCTGATTTTGGCTCTAGTTCTGGATGGTCAGACAAAACAATTATCTCAACTACTTCAAACGTTAAAAACTAATGTTATAAATACAACAGTGGAATACGTGGTAGTACTGACCACAATGCAGCAGCAGGAGATTCCCACTACTTGAACTGTCAGTTCGGAACCAATTATAATAATGACCAAAATATAATTATGTGTAAGTGGCATCATTTTGTGAACATCAGGAGATGTGATAAATAAGTTTTTATGAGCACATGAAGGGGAACATGTGATTTCAGTATGGACTGCAAGCTCGAGCAAAGAGCTAACAATGAATTGTGTGTCAAGCTCAGTAACACTTGCAATGGACCCTCCAAATGATTCGGCATATGCGAGTGTAGGAGTATGTGGTGGAAGTTGTTTTGAGTGGCATTCATACTTTAAGAGTGGCAGACCATCACTGGAAAACAAAGAGAGGTCCACTGGGTGACCTCCTACAAGTACAACACCAAACTTGTGTATGACAGTCATCGGAGAACCATTCAGGACATTGCTAACGTCTCCAATGTTTCACATGGAATGGTATATGCAATCCGTACATCTGATTTTAATATAGATTGCATTGTTACAAAGGTTTTGTGTAGAGTATGGTCCCCACATAGAAGGTGCAGCATGTTGATTTCTGTCAGGATCTTTGTCGCCAGGTTTTGGATGATCCCTCCTAATGTCAAGAACCATCACTGGGGATGTGATGTGGGTCTATAGTTACGGCTCAGAGACCAAACAACAGTCTGTGCTGTCAAAGAGCCAACACCTCTTGGGCAGAAGCAAGACAGGGTAGGAATGGGTAGCATGGTCATATTTTTCAACATTTTTTTTTGCATTTGGAGTTGTGAATTTGCTCCAAAGGACAGATCATTAACACCCAGTATTATTGTAATATTCTGTGGTGTCTGAGGGAGGACATTTGGTAAAAAAGACCTGAACTGTTGTGCAAATGGTATTGGATTTTTCATCACAGAGCAGTCAGAACATCAGTTTTCAGATTGAAAAAGCATACCCTCACTAAGAATTGGAACTGGTACTTCCTGTTTTTGAAAAATTGTTATTTTAAAACCAGGGATGAGACTGAGCGTGAATACGAGATATTGCTTGACACTTTCAAGACAAGACTCCCAGGGAGCTTTTGAGAAATATTGCTAGTCAAGAGAACTACTATGTGATATATGGTGGCCAAACTTAGAGGAAGTACTTTGTTGTAGGCGTACAGTGTATTTCAAATGGAAAGTTGTCCATGATGTGTGTGCTGAGCACTACTCAATCTAGAGCATGTAACTGTTTTTCACATTACCCATTTGCATCACAGCATCATATTCTGTGTAGGTCTTGGTCCTACTAATGTATATTAGCAGTTGTACTAGGTATAAATTATATTATATCACATTAATTTTTTTATATGGTTGTTTGTCAATAAATTCTGTACGTCGAAATGGTATGTTTTTAACATTAACAGTTTTGAAGTTATAGCCTATTAAAAGTTTCTGTACATTAGCTTCCTGTGCAATATCACATACTGCGACATAACATATGTTAGGCATAGTAATAATGGAACAATATAGTCAGTTATCTGGAGCAAGGTTGTATATTTTAAGACAAAATTTCATATGGTTTGTAGTTTACAAAATATCTATATATTAATACGTGAAGAGAAAACTTTGTACCCCTTTTTAAGCATATTGCGCGCACGGAGGAGTGTGAGATTTGGCATAGTTAAAGTTTATATGGAGAAGGAGTGCAGAAAGCTAAAATTTATATATAATATGTGTTACAAATACATTAAATAAAATAAAATAAACATTCATTTGTACTTGAAAATTCATTTAAACTTTTTCAAACAATGGTAATTGTTAAAAATAAAATAATTTTGTTGCCAGGCAATAAAATTATAATTTTTTCATTTTAGTGTACGTTCATACTGCCAATGTCAAACACATAATAGTCTGTCGTTTGTTTACGTTCATACTGCCAGAGCCAAACACATAATAGTCTGTGGTCACACAGTCGCACAGAGTAGAGATTGTCGCCAAAGAATTTTAAAATGTTGCCAACAAATAATTACTGACAGATTGACTGAATGAGCTGTGAATTTTGTGTGATTTCAAATGTTCCTTTTTCAATAGTCTGTGGAGTGTATGTCAAGGCAAAAAAGTGTTTATTTTATATTTTGTATATTAGATATCTGTGTTTTATATATTAATGTGCAGTTGAAAGTGAAATACAGCTTGCTTAATATACACCTAAAGTGAAATACAGCTTGCTTAATATACACCTGTTGCAAAAGGAAAATTTTGTAGCAGCAATTTGAATTGACTTACTCTCGCCTAATTATTATTGGTGGTTTCAAAAAAGTGAGTACATTTTATTATTTTTAAATTAAACCCTGTCTAATCTTAGTTTCAGTAATTTCATTACATGTTTTTTTTTTACATTCAGATATTCGCACCTACTTCCATTATGCCTCGACATAGAACATTGACGGGTCGGAGTGAGAGACAAAGAAGAAGGAATATATATTCGCGTGAAAGTCAAAATGATAATAGACCAAATGCAAATTTAAATAGTGTAAATAGTATACAAAATGATGAAATTATTTTGAGGGATACATTTAAATGCGCACTGAATGTCATTCCAAGAAATTTTAATACTTTTGATTGTGGATTAATGCATTTACAATGCAGGTTTTGCAATGCAAAACATTTCGAATCTGAGGTCACTTTAGGTGAAAGGACTGCATTCACTTCATGTTGTCATAAGCGTAAAGCAATATTACCGGCCTTAAGTCAAAATGAATACTTTAAATCATTGTATGATAGACTTACTTCAAATGAACCTTCAATAAAAAGAAAGTCAAAAAATTATTTTGAAAACATTCGTAAATACAATTCATCATTTGCTATGGTTAGCTCAGAAGCTAAAATTTCGGATACAGTTACGCGTGGAGTGTATCATTTTAAAAAACATGATGTTTTTTTATCACAGATCAGGTCCAATGACTGCTGGATATGGTCGCTCACCATGTTATGCGCAATTATATTTTTATGATGTTGACACTGCTGTCAATTATAGATTACGTGAACACTATAATCAAACATGCAATAACAATATAATGCGCGAAATCTCTCTTGAATTGGAACGCATTAATCCTTTCGTTCGGTCATTCATTGCAATGAAAGATCATTGTCAGAGAGTTGAAAATCAAAATAAAGAAATTTGTATGCTCATTAAAGTAAATCGTGATTTAGATCTACGCCGTTATAATGATGCAGTTCAAACTGATGTAGCAGTAATATTTAGTACAGTTGATGGTGAGCCACCCTTTGAACGAAATATGGTTTCGTTTTCAAAAGTTAATGGTACCATTAAAAATATCTCTGTTTTGGATTCATCATTGGACCCTTTAGCGTATCCATTACTTTTTCCAAATGGTGATACTGGGTGGCATATCAATATTTCTCATAATGTACCAACTACATCTAATTCAAGAGCGCCCAGAAATAAATTAACCATGCTTCAGTATGCAGCCTATCGACTTGCAATTAGAGAAGATTTTAGCATGTTGCACCATTCACAAAAATTATTTCTGCAGTGGATAGTTGATATGTATGTGAGAATAGAGGGCACAAGGTTACATTTCATTCGACAAAATCAAACAAGTCTTAGGTCTGAAGTTTACAACAATTTAACAGATTATTTAGAATTGAACCCCAATGCCAATAATGTTGGCCGTAGAGTAATTTTACCATCTTCATTCAATGAATCTCCAAGAAATATGTATCAGAATTATTTAGATGCAATGTCAATTGTACAACATTTCGGAAAGCCTTCTTTGTTTATTACAATGACTTGCAATCCAAGTTGGCCTGAAATAGCAATATTGGTGTAGGTGAGTCAGCTAATTTTCGACCTGATATTGTTGTGCGTGTATTCAAGTCCAAACTGGAAGCATTAATTGAGGGCCTTACACTAAAAAAAATCTTCGGTAAAGTTGAAGCACTCATTTATACAATTGAGTTTCAAAAGAGAGGATTGCCTCATGCTCACATTTTACTCTCTTTAAATGAGCAAGATAAAATTGTTAACGCTACCGATATTGATAAAGTTGTATCTGCGGAGATTCCTAACATCCTACATTACATGAATATGTTGTAAAACACATGATGCATGGTCCATGTGGTGTACTTAATCCAAATTCTGTATGTATGAGAGATGGAAAATGCACAGAAGATTATCCAAAACAATTTAATGAATTTACATGTGAATCATTAAATGGATATCCATTATACAGAAGGCGTGATAATGGTATTAATGCTGAAGTTCGCGGTAGTTGCCTCGACAATCGTTATGTTGTACCATACAATCCGTATTTACTTGCCAAATTTAATTGCCATATAAATGTTGAAGTATGCACTACAGTTAAAAGTGTTAAATACATTTATAAATACGTGTATAAAGGCTATGACAGTGCATCTGTTGAATTAGGTTCAGAGAGAAATGAACCAGGTCAAGAAGTACAAATTGATGAAGTTAAAACTTTTTTAAATGGCCGTTATGTCAGATCAACTGAAGCTGTATGGCGCATCTATGAATTACCAATGCATTTTCAATCACATGTCATCGTTAGACTTGACATTCATTTACCGCGTAGATAGAATATTTACTTTCGAGAAGGGCAAGAACGTTAAGCAATTGAAAATGCAAGACAAACAAAATTATTAGCATTTTTTGAATTGAATCGATCAGATCCATCAGCGCATGAATATAAGTATATTGAAATTCCTTTGCATTATGTGTGGGAAGATTCCCGAAAAAAATGGAAGAAGAGAAGGCGTGGAGGTGATAAAATCATTACACGCATATATGTAGTATCACCAAAAGACATCGAACTTTTCCATTTACGATTGCTTTTATTACATGTCTGTGGTCCAAAATCATTTGAGGATGTTAGAACATACAATGGAATTATACACACTTCTTTTGTTGAAGCATGCCATTGCCTATACCCATTTTGGAAAATTCTGTAGCGAATATTACCGCAAATAGTAGCTATGGACATTACATAAATTCATCATCATTGATAATTATTGATGAAATTTCTATGAGCCCACTGCAAGTGTTGAAAATCATAGATAGATTATTGCAGGATCTATGCTATGAAAATGATAAACATAAACCATTTGGAGTGAAAACGATACTTCTGTGCGGTGATTTTCGGCAAATCTTACCATTTGTCCCACATGGATCACATGCAACTTTAATTGAAAATTGTGTCACGAGTTGGCATAAATTTGTTTATTTTCATAAAGTAACGTTTACTCAAAATATGAGAGCCTTACCAAGTGAAATAGAATTTGTCGAATTCTTGAAAAAAATTGGTAATGATGAAGCCCCACAATTCCCTCAGTTTGGTGAAAATATTATTGAAATACCTCAGCAATTAATAGGAGATGAAAATAATATTATTAATGAGGTGTATGGAAATATTTCCGAAAATATACTCTCAGATAACATATTGAAGTCAGTTATTTTAGCACCTAAAAATGATGATTGTACTTTTATTAATACTGATATACTTAATCGAATACCAGGTGAACAGAAAACATATCATAGCTACGATAAAATAATTTGTGATGATGACAATGAAATCAATAACTATCCAGTAGAGTTTTTGAATTCTTTGACTATTAGTGGTTTGCCACCACATAAGTTAGTATTGAAAGTTAATTGCATCGTTTTACTGATCAGAAACTTAAATACAAAGGAAGAATTAGTCAATGGAACAAGAATGCGCATCAAGTGTATGCATCGTAATGCTATTGATTGCGAAGTTTTAACTGGAACCGCACGCAATAAGAGAATTTTGATTCCACGTATAAATTTAACATATTCTGGTACTGTTTTACCATTTAACTTTCAAAGAACTCTATTTCCAATTATACCTGCATTTGCGATGACAATAAGTAAGTCTCAAGGATAAACATTCGAAAAAATTGGAATTTTATTGAGGCAGCCAGTTTTTACACATGGTCAATTGTATGTCGCAGCAAGTAGAGTTCGATCATTCTATGGTTTGAGATTTTATATTTCCGAATATAATGGCCAGGGGCATTTAGCAAATGATGAAAGAGTTTTTACAAAAAACATCGTTTACACAGAAGTTCTGAATCATTAAATTCACTTTCAAACTATTTTAAGTTCAATGGACAACATTTATTTTTTTAACTACCCGGTTTTTTTGATTTAATGAAAAATATATGAAAAAATACGAGGCACGTATTTTTTATTTTTTATTAATTTTTTATTTAAATTTTATATAATTCGAAAAAGATAGGCGAAATAACTGTGTAGCCTTGGCGAAACCTGGTCAGTATGGCAATAAAAAAAACCCAAGGAAATGTCAAAAAACGCGTTATTGCTTTTTAAATATGGCTTAACCAAGCTAAACCTCATTTTCCCTATCTTTCATATTTTTCAAATAACTCGAAAATTAATGCATAGAAAAAAAAATTAAAAAATTATATAAGCTTTGTAGCAGATAATCTTCAAACTGTTTTCGAATTTTGTACCTTACCAAAAATGAAATGTAATCCACTGGAATTGAAAACAATGTATCTTATACTTCTATGAATGTCAAGTCTCATTTTTATTAGCGTTTATTTGATTCAATAATAACATGAAAAAATTAAAACTGACAATGAATTATATCAAAAAATAAATACGAATACAAGCTGTAATTGTGTTTTTTTTTCAACTGTTACTAACATTAAATTTTAAATTTCATAGGTATTGCAGGGAATTAAGGCAAACAACACACGCTAATGACGTATTTGTACACGCTCGCAGCTGACGTAGTAGAACAAAATTCAAAAATATTATATGCAATGATTATAGAGGTATAAGATTATATTCTTTGACAAAAGAACCTCAAAACGTTCAAACTTAAAAATTTAATGAATTACGGTCGAATTTCGACCACTGGGCGACTAGTTTAATTTATTTACCACTAGTTTATTTTATTTCAAAATTGTCTCTGAAATCAGATTGATCTGATTTAAAAAAAAAAGTCAATTTGTTACTTGGATGTTGTTTTCGTGGGTTGATTCGTCTTACTGCCAGTCCTGTGAATCGCTGCAATCTGCTCCTCTCTCGTCTCCTTTCTGCACACTCCCGCCTCGCTGGATCTCTTCTTGTACGCGCGCACGCCGTCACACCCGTAATCAGTCTAATCTTATCTCAGGGCACAAATTGGGTAGTAATTTAATCTTACTTATTTTTGGTGCTTTAAGTGTGCACCTTCCCGCGTCTTGAGGTGTCCTCGCGATCACAAAGGAGTACTGTATTCCGGATGGATAAACCTTCCCTATGCGGAAATCTTGGCTCACGCGATACTAGCACTGTTTACCAATATTAAATAGCTTATTTCTATATTCATTTTGTTTTGGTGTATTATTGATGTTTATCTTTGTGTGTGTATTGTATGTTTCGGGATTCCCGTCTACATTCTCCCATTTTGTTATTAACAACAGAAGGTCTTCTAAGGTTTTGATTCCTTGTGTAATTAAGGCCACTTGTATTCCCCTGTTGAAATGATGTGCTAGCTTGCTGACAATTTCAGCTTCTGATATTACCGGCTCCAGGTGTTTCGCCTTGGCTACAAGCTGGATCAAATATTTCTCCTTACTTCCCTTACCTGGAGTATACTTACCAAACTCCAGCTGTACGCGTACTTTCCGCTGGATTTCGTCATTCCAATACCTTGCTTTTAAAGTGGTTAACCAGATCTTCAAATTTTATCTTGGACGATCTAAAACCATTCAGCCGCTGTGCCCTTTAACTGACGCACCACCCAGTTTATTTTGTCAACATCGCTAAGGTTGTCAGCGATATGCTCCATATTACGCTGGCATGCTTAAGGAATTGTATGGGATTTTCATGCTCCAGGCCATAAAATTTCATGTACGTGTTAATGTCGTCCTGTGTTTTGTATACGTAAGTGACCTGGTTTGCGATTGGATTTGTCTGTTGTATTTGTTTTATTTTCTGTTCTAACACCTCTAATTTGTTTTCATGTGTGTTTATGGATTCATTTACTGCGGTCGTCTGCTCTCGCATACATTCTTCTACGGCAATCACCCGCGTCTCACATTCTGTTACGCGTGTGTTGGTTAAGTCTATCGCGGACTCAAACTCCACGCGGATAGATTCAACTTTTTCCGTGATTTTGCTTTCAGCCGCTTCAACTATGATTTTATTCTGTTTAGCTTGCTCGTGAATGGCCGCAAAGATTTTTTATTTTGGTTTTTAGCTTCGTCTCTTACAGACTTCAAGTTTTCGTTTAATATTTTAGTATCTTCATGCACGGATTTTAAGTTGTCTTGTAACGCTTTATTATTTTTATTGCTTTCGTCACGTAACTGCTTATTATCATCTCGTATAGATTGCATATTAGCTAAGTGTGCATTTTAGCGTAGATTGTAAGTCAGCTGATAGACCTTCCGCCATTTTGAACACGATAACAAAACACAACAAAGTTTATCTTTCTGTCTTGACTTACTTATCCTTATTGTTAACGTTTAATGTTCAACTATTCTAAAATATTAGCGCAATGCACAGTAAACAGTCAGAAATCATTTAACACAATGTCTACATAAATCCTTAACCTATACATGCACAAACAAGATAATTCACTCCAGATAACGTTCCAATACTAATTTACAATTCTAACCTAAACACTAGTCTTTCTGAGCATATGCAATATTTAAATGATACACACTCTGAAGACAATTGTAATATATCAAAACACTACAAACATTTTTTTATAACATACTATTTTGCCGTGCCAAAACGTTGGGTATTGCAATTTAATACTATGAACAGGTTATTAATATATTTCTTGCATTTTTTCGAGCCCCATCGTTGCAAGCGCCATTTTGTGTTTTTCCGAAGTAGTTCCAACATTGGTTCTATTGTCTTTGCATACGCAGGTGCGAACCGACGGTAATACCCAGTAAGTCCTAGGAATGCTCTAATGTCCTTCGTTTTTTTAGTATAGGAAATCCCGTGATGGATTCTATCTTTTCAGGGTCCGTACTTACACCCTGCGCCGATATAATATGTCCTAAAAATTTTATTTCAGACTTACCGAATTCGCATTTCTCATAGTTAAGTACCAAGTTGGCAAGACGGAGTTTACTGAAAACAATATCCAGATGCTTCAAATGCTCATTAAACGATTTAGATATGACTAATATGTCGTCGACGAAAACACTCAAAAAGTCTTCCACCTCAGGACCCAACGCTAATTCCAGGCATTTCACCATTGCAGCGAGGCTGGTTACCAGACCAAAGGGCACTACCTTGAACTGGTAGCATTTATTTCTATATAAAAATGCCGTGAACTTTCTGCTATCCTGAGCTAATGGGATTTGCCAAAAACCACTTTTTAAATCCAACCGAGACATATATTGGACACCCTGGCACTTGGTAAACAAGTTTTCTGCATTTGGCGCGCAGTCAAAACATTTTTTTGTGATACTGTTTAGATTACGCATATCAAGACATATCTTAATCTGGTTATTTTTTTTTTACGATAACCATTGGGTTAAGGAAATTGCTGTTGGACCGTTCGATGATGTTCTCGTCCAACACCTTATCGATTTCCTCATCCACCAATTTCTGATAGTGCAGTGGAATAGGATACGTCTTACGTACGAATTTATTTTCGTCCGTAACTTGGATGTCGTGCGTGTATACATGTGTAGTAGTGTGGGTGTTTTGATATGTCTCCGTATGTCTCTTTATCAGCTGGTTTAATTTGTCCCGTTGGCTCGAGGTTAATTGCTCTGTATTATTCACATTATCTTTGTTATTGTTTACAACCACCTTAGCCACCGGCTTGGTTATGCGAATGTACCTCGCTTCAGATTGCTTATCAACGTTATTATTTCGTAATACTATCATTGATTATTATTAACCGTACATACTAATTCATTTTTACTAAAATCAATGATGGCATTTATTTTTTTTAAAGTGTCTGTTCCTATGATGACATCGTAAATTAAATCCTTAACAACTAATACTGGTGTTTCAAGCTCCATATCTTGCGATGAAATGGTTATGTATACTTGCTTATTTACTTTTTGAACTTCGTTTGTGGCTGTTTTAATAGTTGTATTATTAATCGGTAATATTGGTATTTTCTTAAACTCTACTATGTTCTTATTGATAAAATTTTCACTGATCAATGAAATCTGAGCACCACTGTCTATTAAAACATTTCCCTTACAGTTATTTATCCTAGCTTTTAATACATTACATCTACTATCTAACTTATCACTATCCCTAGGCATATTAGTTACATCGTCATTACTGTCAATTATAAGTTCATTTCGTACATCATTAGGGTATACACCAGATACACAGTAGGTTCTACTCATGTTATTATTTTCTATGTTTTTATTGAATTTCTGATTCTCTGACTGGTACGTTGTTTATTATTATTATTATCTGTTTTATCTTTGGTTATAGTCGCGACTTTATGACTACCTAATTTGGGTGAATTTTGTTCGCGATCCGGCTTTTTCCATTGCTTATTTCTTTGTAATAATGAGTTCGTACCCAGTCAAGGTATCAGCAACGGGTAACTTGTCGCTAAATTGACCCTGATCACTCGTACAAAAGCTCGTTTCTGTTCGAAAAACTCGTACAGAGAGCACGTCTGTAATATTCGAGCTGCAGGATGGAACTAACTAGATATTCGTCGGCGGAGACCCAATCTTAATGGAAATTGGGGACGCTGATTGGTCGAAACAGCTATCACGCGATTGATGGCTAAAACTGATAGACGATTTCTTGAAACGATTTGCAGATTTCTGCAGAAGCAGGTAAAGATTTTATCTATGAATTTTCTGCCTTATAAAAGATAAGGACTTTATAGAAACTGCTTTTTACTAACAAAATCCCTATCTACAAACTACGTAGCAAGTCTTTGACACCCAGAAAATATAGCGCTATTAAAGATGCGTGCGCTATCCAAATCTCAGTTAGGTACGTTCATTTATACTTGAGCTATTCATAAAAATACGACTGACACGCGCACTCGCACCTTTAACTCGCACATGACACGATCACAAATACATTTATGGGCATTTTAATACATAATAGTATTTTACCCAATTCTTATTTCAATACTTACATCTAATTTACATATTCAGACAAAAATCATATTTTAACATGTCTATAACGTCATAACCTGTTATAACAGCATGTAGTCCTGGCTACACTTCCCTTACTGCAGTGTTCTATTGCAATACATATGGTATATTTTTATATTCCTCACATTCAGAACAAATACAGCCATTGTCTTTATTAGAACATTACATATCATATTCCACAATTTTTTAAAATAGAAATAAACTAACAAGGGACGACCTAATGTACTGAAGTCTTTTTTATCATCCTCAGGACAAACAATAGTAGTACCTCATATAAACTAAACAGATTATTTCCTTTCCTACTTGCTGTCAGTATTTCAACTTTTTGTGGTAGTGAACTGATTATTTAAAATATTTATACGTAGACATCATTAGGTGCAAGCAAGGAGGCTGAGTGGTATACCTCAAAATGGCAAATATTGCATAGTTGGATTTTAGAGTATTATTTAAATCTTTATTCTTTTTTAAAAGGCATACAACACTCGATTGTTGCTCTGAAATGGCCATTATCTGGCTCCAGGACCAGTTTGATTCCTATGTTGAATGGGCGTAGAAATGGAGGGTCGCCATTAACCACCCTCACAGTACAGTTGTAGTCATCTTCAGATGCAGAAGGCCCCCCAGACTATATGTAGGCAATACTCCATTGCCTTGGTCTCCCAGTATAAAGTATCGTGGACTTCACCTCAATGTCTCACCTAGTGGCAGACTTGGGATTAATGATTTAAAAAATTAATAATTAAATTAATCGTTAAAAAATTAGTTAACTTTTTAACTTAATCATTAAATTTTAAAATTGTTAACTTTAATCATCAGTCGTTAAATTTTTTTACCCAAGAAGTATCCAGAATAGTTGTTGAAGTCAATATTGGAGAAAGTTTGTTCTAGGTATTCCTAATCCGTTGGCAGACAATGGACTGGTTTTCCCCCGTGGCACCGTTAAGGGGAAACCTCTGTATCCTTGTTGACAAGGTCTGGGTGGCAAGAATGGTTTTTTGTCTTTTGTTGAATTACTCTTATGACTACCCCTGACAAGTAGACAAACAACTTCTGTTTTGATGTCTAAAGTAGTGGGAATACAGTGTTGCTAACATTTGTTTTAATAACATGCTCAGATCTAAAACGAAATTGCATGTTTTTATTTGATAACATCAACCAGCAATATTCATCAGCTGCTGGGCGAGCGCATAATAAACAATTAGCTACTTCAAAGAAAGCCAAATTCCACTCATCCTACTACCCAGATATCACAAAGGCAGTTAATTTAAACAGATTTTCAATTCTACCAATTTATCGTTCACTATTCATTCTGATGTACTTGTCATTTTTATATTAGTGCATTCCGTGTAGTGGTAATTGTTATTGTTGTGTTTCTACAGTTTCGTTTTAACTTTTTTGTAAATAGAGTAGTTTTTGGTTACATATTTTTTTTTTCACGAATTTGTTTTTGTTCCATCTCATTTATTATTTTTATATTAATATGGCATCATCACCTTGGCCACAAATTTCTAGATTTTTTTTAACATACTGAGAAAGTAGACGGTCTCAACTTAACTTTTAAATGCTTGATGTGTGTGCTCAAGGACAAACATATTAATACATCGCTGACTTCAGTGTCTAATTTGGGGACACACATAAAGGTAAGCAGACTGATAGATTATAAAAGTAATCAATAGAGTAGCTAATTATTGTCTACTCTATTAAGTCACTTAATACTACATTGCCTTGCAGGCACAGTACAATACCAGTAGTCAGTACTGTGAACTGAAAAATGCAATAGACAATAATAATATAGACATACCTGCTGCAATTTAAAATAATTTCAATATAATTTAATGATTAAAATAAAATCATCTGTGATTGTAATTATTAATGATTGAATTTTTAGTGCTAAATATTTTAAGACATTTTATCTGCATTGGAAATTTTAATTAATTTTTTTTTTAACTGTAGTTTGTGGATTTGTTTATAACATGATTTTAATTATTTCAACAGCCAAAGGCTTGCTCAATAAAACAAAACAAAAATAAAATAAAATAAATGTAAGTTTTAATCAGTTAATTTGATTTTAACTTTAATGAGTTACTTTTTGCATACTATAATGTGTCGGCTACGTTATAATCCAGGGAACCCGTGATAATTGACTCTAGCCAATTATACAGGCTGCCTACGTTGTAACAAACTGAAAAATCAAACACATCACTAACAATAATTATAATTACTCTAATTAAAGGAAACAAGGGGAGGGAATTTAGCTGATTTATGCACTCACTTTAGTATGTAACAAAGATGACATCCCTTTATTTACATATGATAGGTAACACATTACAAATAAAAAATTTTACTTACACAGAAATTGTAAAGGGGTTTTCTGTCTTAAAAATGATCATACAGATAATGTATTTACCTCGGATCCGAGTCTCTTTAAACTAGTTAAGAAGTTTCAAATTTACTCTACTTGTATAGACGATTACATTATTACTTAAAAACCATTTGAAGAATGGTTTTATTTAGTTGAGAGATGTTTCAAAGTTACATCACAAGAGTTATGTTACAACGTATGATTTCAGAAAATTACTGGTTACACCATTTTAAAACTTAATGCTTAGAGATTGTCTTTTAAAGGTCTTTTTCATTTATAATTACTTATACTTTAAATATACATAATTCACGGAAGATGAGCTTCCGCGTCACCTCTTAGTTAAATGTTATCGGTCCATGTCCTGCCGCGTGATTCTTCTGTACTCTCTTAGTCGTGGGTTGTCATCGGGGTAGTTTCTCCAGTGGATGTCCTCGGAGTCAATTAATGATGAAATGGATGTTATGGTGTCATCTAGCGTGAAGTCATCCTGATCCTCGGCGGTAGTGTAAATGCAGTTTAGGTCTTAGTCGTCACTATTCACATTTATTCACATCACATATTTAATGGCACCGTAGTATTAGAGTTTACATATTCTTTTCACATTATGTCAGAATTGCCCTTAACTTGAACCATATTTGATCGTTTATTTTAATTAACAGGAGATGTCACCTTATACACTCATTTTCTTTTGTCACATCTTTGTTTTTTAAAAAATACTCACTACATCTTAGTTACTTATATCTAGCTCTCCACACTTTTAGTGGAAGCTAACAATCAAATAAAATTTAAAAAAATAAACATTTTGTGCAGAGCCCCGCTTGGAGCTGTTTACAGTTTGAAAGCCGCATCATAATTCCTACATTGTTACAACAGGAAAATTGTAATGACGCGGAGTGAATACTCCGCCATAATATAGTTCCAGCTTTTAATTAGTAATACAGTCTTACAGTTCGACAAAATAAACAATCGAGACTTTGCTTGTCTACAGAATTTATTACAACTACTACTAGTGACTTTAAATTATTAATTATTTACATTATAGTTTACAGGTATTTCTTATTTAATGCCGGGTCGGTATGCAAGTTGGATCCGGAATACACAGGTCGTAGCATGATAAATTTAATAAAGGGTTAACAGTTTTATTTTTAACTTTTGCTTTCACAGTTTTAATTAATTATTTTAGTTGAATTTTCTTATTTAATTCTCATTACTATTATGAGTTAGTTCAGGGGTATTTGGTTTAATAGTGCTTTTTAACGGTTTTCACTAACTTCCCATTTTATATTTTTATTATTAATTTTTTTTTATTTTTTTTACAATTTAAATCGTCACAATACATTAACTTTAACTTTAAATAAGTTAATTTTGGGGGGGCACTAACTTTAACTTGAATCAGTTAAAAATTTTTATTAACTTTCCCAAGTCTGCCTAGTGGACACATTCCAAGCAAGTAACCCGCAAAACTGCCCATCAACAAATCAACTCTGACCTCTGCTCTGCAGCAAATCAGTGACCCGCCACCTAGGTAAACTCATTGTCACCACAATGATGTGATCACAGTGTGGTGTCTCTCTTGGACACCATATTGTATACTGCATTGAGACTGTGAAGTCAGGTTTCAATAGAGTTCTAATACAGTATGTCAGACCCGTAGGGAGCATGTTGATCTCCAAAAGGGAATTTCCAGCTTTAGTTACTTTAACAAGCACATTGTATACTTTAACAAGACTGTTGTATATTTTATGATAAAGGTGTTAGTCTAGTGTTGAAGCACACAAAATATTACAATATATTAGTCTAGTTTGAAAGCAAAACTTTGATACAAAGGTTTCAGATTTGTCCACATGTATGATGTTATGAAGTTTGGGCTTCAGACATGAAAAGACAAATGATAGCTGCAAATTCCTAATGGAAGGGACATTGTAGCGGCAAGGTTATGAAGCCAGTTTCGTCTTGTATGTAGATGTGACATTTGTAAATCAGATCACTAACTGAAATCCATATGGCAAGACTCTTCAAGAAATAGTGGGCTGAAGGTACCTGTAGGAAACATGGTCACTTTATCACTAAGAGCAAGTGGATGTTTCAGTCAACAACAAAAACAATTTCTAATTGTCACGAAGAAATGGTAGCTGCAATGTATAAGGACTGGTTTTTGAATGGTTTCCTAAATTATTTAGAAGAGGAAAACACCCCTTAACATTTGGTCACTTCCAAACACGTCCACTAGAAAAAATGTCATTATTTAAATATAATAAAATAGAGAAAATGAAATCCAGTTTTTAGCAACTGAAAATAAAACTGAACTCTTGGAATGTGAGTTACCTACCATGCATAAAAACCAGCCTAAAATGTACGTTGATCAGTTTGACAGTGAAATGGGGCATGAAATAATACATAGCCCCTTTGTCAATGTCACTACAACCTCATTGAATGTAAATTGGTGCACATTGCAAATAGTCTTGCAAATAGGAATAACACATTCAAAGTGAACAACATAGACAGACTTTTTAACATAAACTGACAGAAAATCTGGGAAATTTATGTACTGTAAATGTATGCCTTCACTGAAAAATTGCAAACAGAGGACTTATACCTTAATTAATTTTATTGGATGTGAATTCCACTCTTTACTTTTGCTGTTTAGGCCTACTTCTTTGTGAAGTAATACAAATGCTTCACAAAAGCTTTATTTTCCATCATTATTCCTAGATACGTTTAACTAGGAGACATAGAAACATATTTTCAGTAGCTCTGAATGCAATTCTAGTTTCAAAACTACTTTTGAGAGTTGATTAGGTCCCGACCTCCATGTAAAGGCTGATTTGAAAGCCATCACTGAGATATTCAACAAGTTGTGTAGACATTTTATAGGTACTCCATTTATCGAGTTAGTGAATTTTGCAATCGAGTCTCGCCAGCGCTCAGTCTACATCCATACTACTAACTGGAACGAATGGAACTATGATAATCGATTATAATTTATAATATTTAGAAAAATCAGTAAGTTACAATTCGTTTCATAAGTCATACGAATAATACAGGCTTTTGACAATATTTAAAACATACTCTGCGCGCGCGTAAGGGCGTGTACATCATTTAGGCGTATGTAGAATGTACATATTTTAATAAGCTCTGATCTGATCGTAATGTTTTAATTATGTTTTTAAAATTTAAACACCCCGTAAGATTGTCGTAAATTTGTAGAAAATAACTGAGAAAAAATTTTGGTCAAACATCTTTATTATTTTCAAATTTCTGAATAGTATTTTATCTTAATTTCATGTCTGTCGTGTTTTATGGCGCCTTCATTGTGCTCTGTAAATTTTTCCTTAAACATTAACATTCGTGTATAGGATTGTGCTGTAGTTTTTCACTATAATAGACGTTTTATGGTAGTAAATGTGTCACAAAATGTATTATTTACTGTTGAGTTTTTTATGAAACAAATATGTGGCAACATTAAACATAACTACATCTTATTTAAGAACGTTGTGATGCGCTTGTGTTTGTGAACGGCATGTTTAAAAAAAAACAAGATACAGCTAACGGAATATATGGTACTGTCCCAATATCCGTACCCGCACTTATTTTCGATTATGCGATTGTTGGCATCGATATGTAGTGAATATCGCATGTACTTTTAGTTAGTAATTAGAAGTGAAAATTTATTTGTGTATGTTATAATAGTTTGTTGACGATTACAATCGTATTTCATTGTCATATTTTTTTACACATTGTCATTTAATTCCGATGTGTGCCTGTGACGCCAAAAGTTGGCGTTGTTAGGTTAACATGCAAACTAAAATTACACATGGAAACCAGTAGGCCTATGCCTACAAAATAATACCTGCTTTTTGTGGAATCAACGTAAAAAAACAACTCGAAGTAAGGTGAGGTGACCTTTGCCTATTACTATTCATGTCTCCCTTTTTGGGGCAGAACTCATTTTCCACAAATACTCATTTTTTCACTAATGGTCGGCTTTTGTTTAGCACAAAATTTGCTTCCAGTGAAGCTTTCGAGATTTTACTGAACAACACAAAAGAATATTGGCCACCTAACTAATAACAAATCTTGTTTTCATTTGTTAATACGTTGTTTTTTGTTTTGTTTTAATCTTACCATTCAGAAATAATTTTATTTTTCATTTTACATTTCCTGTTGTTGGTTTCGTTAAAAATACGCCATGTTCTTTGTTTTTAATGTTTCTCTATTTCAAACATTGTGTAGACGCGTTAAACGTCATATATTTCTTGGATTTCGTTGTCCATGACGTGTCCGTTACTTAACTAAATACCACTATTGTATTAACGACTCGGAACACTAAGTTTTTTATAAGCATAAAGTTTTACCTTACAGCCTGAACCGGTTTTCACCTTTAAAAGGTTTCTTCAGAGGCTGCCGCTGGTAGCGCTGTCCGTCCTGTTGTGGGTGACGGAATCGAATTTCGAAAGATCGATGCTGTGTGTGTGGGGTGAGATATGTTCGAATAATGCGTGCGATTTGAATTGTGTCTGTTCGTTTAGGATGTCGTTTTTATTTGTTTTCGTGTGTTTGTATAGGCCTATTTCCAATTGTTCTAGAGTGTCTAGTTTTCGGCCTTTTGTGTGTACGTGTAGAATGTTCATGTTATTGTCGATGTTTTTATATGTGTGGTTTGCTTCAATGAGGTGGTCTGCAAAGGTGGATTCTGAAGTGGAGTGGAGTGCCTTTGTGTATTCAATGTATCTCTGTTTGAAGCTATGTCCTGTCTGGCCTATGTAGAATTTATTGTAATTTGACCAATTTAGCTTGTAAATACCGGGTAGATCGAATTTGTTTTGTGCTTTGTGTGTGTTTTGATAGTGTGTGTTCTGTTTTGTTAGTAGTTTTGTAAGCGATTCTGTATCCTGCTTTTTTGAATTTGTGGGCTATTTTTTCAGTTTGTTTGTTGATGTATGTTGAGTGTTATGAATTTGTTGTTTTCTGTCTTTGTTTGTTGTTTGTTTTGTGTTTTGTGTAGGAGTTTACTGACTATTGTTCTGTCATATCCGTTAGATTCTGCTAGATATTTTATTGTGTTTAGTTCGTCTTTATAGTCTTTTTCATCTAAGGGGATGTTGTTAAGTCTATGTATCATGGTTCTGAAGGCAGCTAGTTTGTGTTGTATTGGGTGATTGGAGGAGTTGTGTATTAGTGTGTCAGTTGTAGTTGGTTTTCTGTATATACTGAATTTGTGCATGTGTTCTAGTTTTGTGTTCTAGACCTCTCCAAAACTTAGTGTTCCGAGTCGTTAATACAATAGTGGTATTTAGTCATATTAAAAATAATATAATTTAAAATAAAAATTATTTCTTTTATTTCTTTAAACAGTAAGCTAAAAACAAAAAACAACATTATTATGTAACCTCACAAATGGAAACAACACCATACATTAAGAAAAAGAACAATTTACAATTAGTGCATTTCTTCTTCTTCTTCACATCATAGTATATCGATACAATCGCATATTCAAATGTAGTACTGGTACGGATACTGGGACAGTTCCGAGTATAAAATCCAAGGTTACTCTACTATATATATAATCCTTTACTCCATCGATTCCTATTGGCATTTTCTCTACAACTCTGTTCCAACAATTTTGTTTATGCCATGGAAGTTATTAATTCCAAATAAACCTATTTTACAGTGGTTGCGGTTATTTTTGCACAAACATGGTTTAAAGTTGAGCATTTGTATCGCAGAAAAGATACTGTCCATAATGTTATGCTAATATAGTTAGATTTCTAACTACATTATATTCCAATAATCATTTCCTCAAGACACAGTTAACGGGTGAGATAAAGTCTACAACAATGGAATGGGCAATTGCGTGTAATTATGCTTTTATTTTTGCGTGCGGGCAATACGTAAGAACAAACAGATCGTCACGAGAACTAGTGTGCGTTAGAAAATAGGTAGGTGCTTGTAGGCCTACCAACAATTCGAATAGGCCTACATGTGTTCAATTCAATTAGCCTATTGTTGTATAATATGTGTACTCATAGTGTACGGAGCAACTATTACTTACATTTTCATTTACATCATAAAGGTGAATAATTTAATGGAAAATTATGAGCTGAATTGTTCAGTAACAAAAGGGACAATACTATGTTACGAAACACCACTTAAAGTAAGTGTCCTTTAAGTGTTAACAGAGATATCAATATGGCCTTGGATTTTATGGCGATGCTATTGGTTTTTGAAATGGCATGTAGTGAACTTTCAAATGAAGAAACGAGTTTGTGAGTTGGGATGCATGCATATTCACGTAGTCCTTCAGTTGCAGAAGAAGTCAGATTGCGAGATTTTGTGCAAATAAAAGTTGAGAAGCATATATCGTCATTCACTGAATAGAATTTATAAATTAAAATGGATAATATTTTAACAGGATCCAATTAATAGTTTCAACACTCCTCGGAGATAGAATTAAGTGCACATTTCATATTCATAAATTCCTATTGTTTGGTGACTATCAGACGGATTACCGATTGGTACGTATTCCGTACATTACGTTAGCTGTAATTTCCAGCATTTTTTTTTTATGAAATTCGGGTTTCCAATACCTGGAGACTGAAGGAAGGGGCCTGTTTCACCTCTGATGTGTTCGCTCTACCTTATTTTAATAATTACTAAAAGTAAGTACTTTAAAAAAATTTAAATATAATGTGGAATGTTAAAAAAAAATCTTAGTGGTATGTTCGAGTAATCTGTCAAATTGTAAGTGATGTCAAACACAGGTACACACACAGGTAAACACAGGCACGGGTGTACGCAATGCGTTTGAATAGTTAATCCTATACGCTTATTATAGCCATGTGCGAATCTCGAGTTCTGTTCCGGCGGGCGAAGTGTCGGTAAAACGTGGAGCGGCTAAAGGCCCGGACGGTCTGACTGAGGGGCGTCAAACTGACGTCCAAAATCTTGTGCCGTCTCCCTTGTTAAGACAACACAAAAGTCGGGAACTAGTTCAATTCTTTACCAGTAAATTAAACTAGCTGCCGTTGTTAGTAAAAATACTTACCAACAAATTACAAAACAATTATGATATAGGAAATTGACAAGGTTTGCATAAATTTATTCACTCACTAGGTGTTAGCGAAAACATTTCTTTATTGCTATTCAAATATTATGCTTGATTTTAAAGAAAAGTTATTTTAGTAAATTCTGCTTTTACTGCTTCAAAGATCTTAAGTATATTATTCGTTTTATCTCAAAATTTATTCATATAGATGTTAGTTTTAATACCACGGATCCGGGTCTCAACTTTCTCAAAATAATTAATTTATCAAAACTTCAACCATATTATTGGAAGAATAATATTGGTGATACTCTACATTATTATCTTACATTTATCGATACATTGCGGTTACTATTACTTCATTACAAAATTACAAAATTTACAAATCTGATAATTTGTTCTTTACATTGCTAAAGTTCTTTTAAAGTTCTTTAAAGTTCTTTGTTACTTCTTTTATTAAGGCGAAATTTACAAAAGTTGTGGTTTGATATCACCTGAATTTCATATGTTGTTGTTGTTGTATCCTTTGGGGCATCTCCTGTCGTCTTCTAAGGGTGGAGTACGTTGTTCCTGGTGAATCTACATCGGGTTGATTATTTCTGCTCTCGAAGATCGGTTGTTTACTTGAAGTTCCAACTGTTGTAGTTTCACTTTCCTTGGTCCAGACTTTTGTAGTTCACATTTTTTTTTAATTATAGTTCTCACTTTGCAGTACTAAAGTCTAGTAGTTACATATCTTACACTTACATTTTATATTTTAAAAGAGATGTGTTGGCTACCTTTTTCTTTCTGTATGTATTCTCACTAACTCTACACACTACATTATTCACAATAAAACCATCTCACGCTGGATATACTTTTAAGGACATACACTTACGTGTATGTACACAACACAAAACACATCTTGTCATGACGAAGTTCTACTGGCGAATGCGCATATAGTTTAGGGGCGAGGGCTCAGTAAGCTAGTGCGTATTTACGCACTAAGAAAATAGTTCGTACTTTATATATTATTAATTATTCATTAATTAGAATGTAAATACTTTATGTTTACTTTATTATGACTTAGGGATTTATTTATTTATATAGTCGCATTTTTAATAATTAAAGTAATTATTATTCTTATTCTTTACTTAATACCTTTCTTGGCGTGTTGGTACTGGAAAGTTTCAAGTTGATTCAGGAATCTGGGTATAGGTAAGGGTGTATGATACTCTTACTTATTAAAATTAAAAAATTTTAATTTGTGCGATTTTCGATATATTTAAAATCGTCACATCCTCCTGCACTTAACTATGAAAAACGGGGGGGGTGTAATAATAATAGAAAATCTAATTAACAATTATATTTGGACACAAAATTCCATACTGAAATTTCTCTCTCTCACATTATTTCTATCCATCAATTGATTATCTTACACTTACGTAACATCTAAATTCTACTACATCTACTATATAAAATACACAAAACGTAAATCTACCTTATTTTAATTCTTACATCTACTACCGGTTTTTTCTTGAATTGGTCACTCGTTTTACGGAGTTATACTCATGAGTATGTTACTAATAATAATCACGTATTGTAAGAACAATAGAATTACTTTTAGTTTACAGCGCTAAGGATTATTTTTTTTTCTCTTCATCTTCATTATCATTGTCATCAGATTTCTCATGTATAATATCATTCTCGCAGGACATTATCTAAGGTTGATCAGGCCTCGCTAGTATTCGTACGAAGGGGTTTTGAGTTTATACTCACTTATAGTATAGGATGTTGCACAATCTTATCCTATTTCGGTATAAGTATATACAACATATTTTATTCTTACTACTTAGATAGTATTCTAGGTTTTCTATCTTTCTCGTAGTCTTTCTTCTGTATTTTGACACGAAAAACATTTTTTTATTTGAGACAGATGGCTTCTGCGAACGTAATTTTCTGTATTGGGTTCATACAGAGCTACAGTAACGGGGGTGATGAACTTATGAATTTGGTAGGGGCCACACCATCGATATGATAGTTTCGAAGTGGTCCTATCAACTGCTTTACTCATAGGATGAGTTTTATACATTACTAAATCACCTATTTTATACTTTATTTGCCTATTATTATGCTCATGATACTTCCTTGATTTTTGTAAATTCGCTCTCAAATTTGCACGAGCTTCTTTCCATATTTTTCGTATGTTATTCCCATTCACGTCGCGGGGTAATAACTCATTGATTTTCCACTTTGTGGTTAAAGGATGGTTGGGTTTGTACTTGTACAGTAAATCAAATGGTGTTGATTTATGACCTTCATGATACGCTGAATTGAATGCAAATTGTATCCACGAAATATTTTGATCACAGGTTGTCTGGTCTTTAGCATGATAAGATATTAATGCTGATTTTAAGTTACGCAAGTATCTTTCTGCTAGGTTTCCTTGCGGTCTGTACTCGGTCACGGTAATATGATTTATACCTAATTTAAAACACATGTCGTTAAATTCTTTCGACTTAAACTGGGGTCCATTGTCAGATATTAAGCTTAAAGGTGTACCATAGTCTTTAAATAGTCTTTCTTGTAGAATTTTAATTGTCGTAGATGCTAATGCACGACGCATAGGATACATCCACACGAATTTAGTGAATGAGTCTACACAAATTAACAGCATAGTATTTCCGGATTTAGAGCGGGGATAAGGTCCAGAATAGTCTATGTATATTTTCGAGAAGGGAGTGGTAGGTATTTCGGAGATTAATTTTCCGACTTGACTGGTTCTTGCTGGTTTGCTCAGGGCACAAATTTCGCATTCTTTCACGAACTTTTTTATTTCACTATTCATGTTTTCCCAGTGGTATTCCTTGCGAATACGATGTATAGTTTTCCTAATTCCCATATGAGCTCCAATTGTCGATGAATGGTAGTACTCCATTAACATGGGTTTGATTATTTCCGGGGCGATTATTCTCAGTAATTTTCCGTTTGCCTTTTTAAAACAAAGTACTCTTTTACTCAAGATATATTTGTCAGAGTTATTTCCTTTTTCTATTTGTTCGATTATTTTGCACAATTTCGGATCTTGTTGTTGGTGATATGCTATATCCTTAAATGCAAGGGGAAAGTTAGTAATTAGTGTATTAACGGTAGTTGTTTCAATCTTGTCGTCTCCAGATCTTGTATTGGGTAGTTGGAACATGCGGGATAGAGTATCGGCTACTACATTTTGAGTACCACGAATATGTTGCACTTTGAACTTGTAGCAATTTAATCTTAACACCCATCTTCCGATACGACCTAACTGTTTTGGGTGATTCAATAACCATGATAAAGCTTGATTATCGGTTTCTAGTAGAAATTCTTTGTGTTCCAAAAATGGTATGAATTTATCAAAGGCGAATACTACGGCTAAACATTCAAGTTCATAGGCTGAGAACTTCCTTTCTTGCTCGGTCAATGTACGGGATGCATAGCTGATCGGGAGTCTAGTATTATTTATTTCCTGGTATATTACGGCTCCTAATGCTACACTTGAACTATCGGTCTGTACGATAAATGGTTTACTGAAATCCGCTAACTGCAATACAGGTGGGGATATAATGCTTTCTTTAAGTGTTTCAAACGCTTCTTGATGTTGAGTAGTCCACTCGAATTTCGTTCCTTTCTTTCTTAAGGCATTCAATGGGGCTGCTATATCCGCTAAGTGGGGTATGTACTTATGAAAATAATTAATCATACCTAAAAATCTAGCTATACCTTTGACGTCTCTGGGAGGTAAGAATTCTCGGATTGCGCGTGTACGTTCGGGATCGATGGTAACCTTACCTTCGGCTGATACTATGTGACCTAAGAAGGAGAATTGTTTTACTGCGAAATTAACTTTACTCGGGTTTACGGTCAGTCCGGCTTTCTTTAACCTGGATAATACTTCACGCAAGTGATCAATATGTTGATCCATTGACTCACTATATACTACTATATCGTCAAGATAATGATATACAAATTTAAATTTAACGTCATGGAAAATTTTTTCTAACAGTCGGCTACATACTGAACTTCCTTGTGATATACCGAATGGTACTCTCGTAAATTGATATAGATTAAATGGGACAGCAAAAGCAGTTAAATGTTTTGATTCCTCAGCTAGTGGGATTTGATGGAATGCTTGGTTGAGATCCATTATGGTGAAGATTTTCGCTCTTGTAAAATAGTGAAACGCACTGTGAATGTCGGGCAGTGGTATCGATTCAAATTCTATACTCTTATTTAGTTGTCTATAATCCACGACTAGTCTATGTTTGTCAGTTCCTTTTGGTACTAGGAATGCAGGCGATGAATATGGAGACGTTGAGGGTTCAATGACGTGGTGATCAAGTAGTTTGTTAATGTGGTTTCTCATTATTTCCATCTTGGGCGGAGATAATTTGTATGGGTGCAGTCGTATTACCTTGTTGTCACTAAGATTTATTTTATATTCGATTAAATGGGTTAATCCTAACTTGGGGGTGAGTACAGCAGAAAATTCTTTTATTAACTTTTGGATTCTTAGTCTCTCATTTCCTTTTAAATGACTCAGACTCGATTCATGATGCTCTGAATGAATAGTTGCGGTTTCACAAATAGCGTCGTTACTTAACTCGGAGTCGAACTGATATTTTCGAGTACGATCAAATCTGAAGAAATATTGTTTTGCATATATATCAAGGATTAAGGCAGTTTTTCTTATAAAATCCGCGCCTAATATTAAGTTTTGTCCTAACTCTTCAGCTACTAGTAGGAGAATATACCAAGTAAAATTCTTTATTTTTAATTTCACCGTAATACTGTGCGATATCTTTAGACTTTGTTTATTTGCGGTGGTACACTTTATGTTCACCATTTGGCTACGTTTAATCAGTTTATGATTAGCTAATAAGGTTGCTAACTGTTTACTAATTATACTACGGGTAGATCCGGAATCAATTAAACCAAGGGTATTCGTTGCTCCAAGTCTGTCTGTTCGTATGGTCTATCTGTACATAGGGTAGTTGGCATATACTTGTTTTACATGCACCAATAGAGTTGCACTTCTCGATAAATTTTGTTAAATAAGGGTCTCTGCGTTTATTTTTATTTATCTTTATTTGACGCTTAGTATTGTTGTTACCTTTCCTTCTGGTGCTTCGGAAGACGTAGGATTTTCGTTCTTCCAGCTTCACATGTTTTTTGATTGGTCGGTTTTCTGTTTATAGCGCTTTTGTTTACATAACTTGCTAATATGTCCGGCCTTTCCACAGTTATAACATCTTCTTTCCACATTTACTTCGCTCGTAGGTTGTCGGGGTTTTGGTTTGGAGTATGTTACATGGGGATAGTTTTGGGTTTTATGTGTACTTACGAATCGCTTATCGCGGTAGTTTCGGGTATCATTTCCAATTGGTCTAGTTTGGAATGAATGTCTGTGTTGACTCTGGGACATAGAAACACTTCTATTCTGGTCAGAATACCAGACGTCGGACGAATGTATACAACATAGTTCTAGTTCGGTGAAAGTGGTAGGTCGCTTCACGAGTGCTAGGCGAGATCGCTCCTCGGGGGATAGTCCTACTAAGATAGTGTCTACTAACTGTTGTTCACTCCATTTAACTTGTAGCAATAAAGCAGATTCTCTTACCTCAGATATATAATGAGCTAGTCTCTCGTATGTGCCTTGTGCACGAAGTGCTAAGTTTCGCTTCAATTCTTCGTAGATACCGGTGGGAATGAAATGTCTTATTAGTGTGGTATGAAGTTCTTCTACCGGGTGATTATACCTTAGGGATTCTAACACTCTATCTTTTAATGGAGGTCTACACTTAGGTAAAATTACTTGCAAAATCTGGTTATCTCTTAGTTGTTGCAGGTCCTTTAATTGTAAGATGTGCTTGATAAAATCAAGGAGCTTTGTAATATTCAGCCCATCAGTAATTGGTATGTCAGACAAAATACTTTCTACAGGGTGGGTTATCTTTCCATAGAGCTCGGGAGTTAGATTTATTTGGCTCATCACTCTAGGTTTTTCCGCAGATTGATTAGTCCGCAAGTGAGAAGGTAAATCGTAGGTACGGGTCATATTTTCTAGTTCATTAGGGAGTGACGTAACGTTTACTGGTTGAATATTTACTTGACTATCAGTTAACCGTTTTTTGAATGGATTTATATTTGATTCCTGCAGAATCTGAAGTTTTGCAGTACCGTTTGGCTGTTCTTGAGTCGGCGATTGGGTAGGTGAAATATTTAATTTCGTCATAGCTTCTTCGATTTCGTCTAATCTAAACGATTCGGATCGTCGACGTAATTCGCGCATTATCTCAGGTAATTGTTGTAATGCTTCCTCGGCGAATTTTTGTACATCATGAGGGGTATCTTTATCACCTGGCCAGTTCAACAAATTGGTGATACGGCGGGTTAGATGCTCGATTCTTTGGGTGGTGCGTAAAATTACTGCGGGAGATTTTTCATCACGCAGGGTTTGTGCGATCGACGTTAGTTCCGTATACTTATGATAACACGTTTCTTTTTCGCTTTCGAAATCTAAAACACTCAAACGATTAGTGTAATCGTTAATACACTTTAACAGTGAGGGTTGGTCCGGTTTATTTTCACGTAACGTCTTGCGAAGTTCCGCGACAGTTACATTAGAGTAGGGAAGACCACGCAATAATGCTTCATAGCTTAATTCGTCTTTCAACAACAAGTCGGGGTTAAATTGAGCCATTTTTGATAATAACAACTTTAAATACACGACGTATTACGAACGACAAATCTTATGTCACTTACTTTAATTCGTTTTCTCAATGTTTAACATAGTTAACGTTAATTCATTTCAACACATACACATATATATCTTATTTCATATTAAGATTCCATATGCAATCTTATCTTAATTAATCAACATAACTTATCTCACAACAATTAAATTCTTAGTATTGACATATATAATTAATCAAAACAAAACGATAATACCATTTTAGTAGAGAGAAATTTCATATACGGAAAGTTCATTGCTTTAACAATAGCACAAAGAGTCAGCTGTTTTGGGGTGTCGTCTAGTTGCGTAGGGTGGTAATTCAGGACAATACTAAACAGGAAAGAGCTTGTCTAATATGGTTTTGTTTTCTTTAGGGAGGAGGGGTTATGAATGAGATGGTGTTTACAAAGGGGAGAGTTTACATTCCTCAACACGTATTTAACATGAACCGACTGGCTTCTATCGACTGGTTTGGAATTGAATACTTACCAGCTATGACTTGCTTAATACGGCAAACTAGCGATACCAATATTATTATTACATAATTAAAATTTTACTTATTTATTTTTTTGTTTATTTCTGAGTGAATAAATTTATGTTTGTCCTAGTTATCGTTAACGAATTATCAAATTACACAACAACAGCAACATAATTATTTCTTGCTTTAATGGCGCAATTTTGTATGTGACACTCTGTACACAATTAATTAATTTTTTTTTTTTTTTTTTTTAGCAAAGTAAATTATTTTTACAATAGCAGAGTGGCGCAATTTTGTGCCGTCTCCCTTGTTAAGACAACACAAAAGTCGGGAACTAGTTCAATTCCTTACCAGTAAATTAAACTAGCTGCCGTTGTTAGTAAAAATACTTACCAACAAATTACAAAACAATTATGATATAGGAAATTGACAAGGTTTGCATAAATTTATTCACTCACTAGGTGTTAGCGAAAACATCTCTTTATTGCTATTCAAATATTATGCTTGATTTTAAAGAAAAGTTATTTTAGTAAATTCTGCTTTTACTGCTTCAAAGATCTTAAGTATATTATTCGTTTTATCTCAAAATTTATTCATATAGATGTTAGTTTTAATACCACGGATCCGGGTCTCAACTTTCTCAAAATAATTAATTTATCAAAACTTCAACCATATTATTGGAAGAATAATATTGGTGATACTCTACATTATTATCTTACATTTATCGATACATTGCGGTTACTATTACTTCATTACAAAATTACAAAATTTACAAATCTGATAATTTGTTCTTTACATTGCTAAAGTTCTTTTAAAGTTCTTTAAAGTTCTTTGTTACTTCTTTTATTAAGGCGAAATTTACAAAAGTTGTGGTTTGATATCACCTGAATTTCATATGTTGTTGTTGTTGTATCCTTTGGGGCATCTCCTGTCGTCTTCTAAGGGTGGAGTACGTTGTTCCTGGTGAATCTACATCGGGTTGATTATTTCTGCTCTCGAAGATCGGTTGTTTACTTGAAGTTCCAACTGTTGTAGTTTTACTTTCCTTGGTCCAGACTTTTGTAGTTCACATTTTTTTTTAATTATAGTTCTCACTTTGCAGTACTAAAGTCTAGTAGTTACATATCTTACACTTACATTTTATATTTTAAAAGAGATGTGTTGGCTACCTTTTTCTTTCTGTATGTATTCTCACTAACTCTACACACTACATTATTCACAATAAAACCATCTCACGCTGGATATACTTTTAAGGACATACACTTACGTGTATGTACACAACACAAAACTCACATCTTGTCATAACGAAGTTCTACTGGCGAATGCGCGTATAGTTTAGGGGCGAGGGCTCAGTAAGCTAGTGCGTATTTACGCACTAAGAAAATAGTTCGTACTTTATATATTATTAATTATTCATTAATTAGAATGTAAATACTTTATGTTTACTTTATTATGACTTAGGGATTTATTTATTTATATAGTCGCATTTTTAATAATTAAAGTAATTATTATTCTTATTCTTTACTTAATACCTTTCTTGGCGTGTTGGTACTGGAAAGTTTCAAGTTGATTCAGGAATCTGGGTATAGGTAAGGGTGTATGATACTCTTACTTATTAAAATTAAAAATTTTTAATTTGTGCGATTTTCGATATATTTAAAATCGTCACAATCTTAAGAAGTTGGATTTACGACTTTTATTACTGTACCTATATTTATATTAATTGAGCTGTAGTAATAATATACTACTGCAAACATTATGTTTTTGAAGTCTTCTTCCGGTATGTACCGCGTCAAAAATGTCTAAATTACTAACCGTAATAATTACTAAGCGTCACTTAGACCTAAGGGTACTCATTGTAATATGAGTAATACATTGTCATACAAGACATTTTTGACGCGGTCCATACCGGAAGAAGACTTCAAAAACATAATGGACACAGGGCGCGGAAGCCTATGTGAGAATATACTGCAAACATATTCACCGTTAAGCACTTTAATATTGCAAAACGTTTGCAACAATAGAGCCAGGCTGTAGCGCGTAGAAACGACGGTTTGGCTAGGCGACAGCTCTTGGTATTGCTGCAAAGTAAGATACGGGGCAAATTCAGTTTTTGGCCTTTTTCTGCTCTAGTAGTGGGCTAGGTGGAGTCCGGGATACTTAATATTACTTGTCCACGTCATCGTTTACAGTGCGGCGGCTGGTGGGCTGGCGAGGGGCCTTTCTGCGTCTGCTGAGAAACACACGGCCTTAACACAATGCTTTCGTTTGTGGACCCAAACGATTTGTTGCATCTAGCTTGGAGATGAACAGCGTATACCACCATACCGTTAGCAGTCGGAAACTAACAATCAATTGAATGTAGCAATCCGAAAAAAGGATTTCCCGGACCTTGTGTAAGAGACCGAAACATGATCGTAAGATTTCTCTACGTCAAGAAAGAAGGTTACGGATTGTTCATGTGAGCAGCCAGCCTCGGCGACAGATTCGATACGTCGCATCGATTGATTGATTGAAGAGCGTCCTTACCGAAAGCCAAGTTGCCCGAGGACAAGATGCCTAGTCTCTTAAGATGTGTCCATAAGTTCCAGTTATCAGACTTTCGAAAACTTTCGAGTGAACGATGACGGAATAATTGCTTATTATTTTTCCCTACTTGCAAAGTTATGGTGCTTCATATTCAACTAACGCAAAAAATCAACGTTAGTTTGGTTAAAATTTATCAAATTTCAATTAACACAAACCATGAGATCATGTGGAATTGAATAAGCGATTAGTAACTGAACATTCGCGGCAGTACTGTACAGGGGTAGATTAGTAGCGTGTGGTCCCTATGCTGCCATCAGACTGGTGCCCCCCCCCCGATTCAAAATTCAACCTTTTATCCATTATTTACACTGATAAATAGCATACAAAATTTCGAAAGTTAACAATTATTTTATTAAACTCAAATTACAACAAATATTTAGCTAAATAGTGATTACAATAGCATAGTAGTACCTACTTGAACTTAGAAAATACTATTCGATCCATTTTTTCTTCATTTTGTCTTAACAAAGTCTTATATAATTTCTTCTAAATCAAGTAGTCAAGTATCTAGCTTTCAATATTCAACCGTGCTAACGAAAATAGTCTCTCACCTCCTATAGTTGAACTCAACATATCTTAAATGCGTTTTAATACAGAAAATGATCTTTCAGATTCGCAGTTAGCTATTGGAATCGTCAAAAGCAGACTATAAGCAATGTTTATATTCGGAATTACATCCATCATTTTATAATCAACAATCCAGTTTAATACTTTCAGCGGCCAAATTGTGATTTTATGGAATCTATCACCTTCATTCGAAAGATTTGAAAAAACCTCTTTCTTGCAATTTTACTCGTGGTACAATGTTTTTTTTTTTTACATTTATTATCTTAAAAAAGTTTTTGTGATTTAGGGCTGCATGGTCCCCCTCCGACAGCTGAGACCCTGGTGCCCGGTGCTACAGCATACCCTAGCGTTATGGATAATCGGCCTTTGGTACTGTAAGCAACTAGGGATAATTGGGAATCTATCCGCATAATTGGAGACATTTTTCAAGGGATTTAAACGGTTCCATTTCATCAAATGCAAATAAAGCCGATAGAATTATAACAGCTAATCACAGTGTTCTCATACTGGATAAAAAAGTATTGAAATTGGTCGATGGAGAAGTTTACATATACTTGAGTACCTATAGATACAGCTAAGCATCGAGGAGTAGATCAAACAGATGAAGATGTACAATAAGATACCAAGTTGAATACTTGAATTCGTTAATCTACTATGGATTTTCTGTGCACAACGTGAAAAGAGGACCAGTTTTTATTCTAATCAGTAAATTAGTGACATGTAAGATGAGCTATGTAATAGATACAACTGTGGAATTACGAATGATAATGGTAACAGTTTTATTCCTTCCAGACATTAAACTGAATGTAAGCGATGCTTCAGCAAGTAAAATACCCTTTATATTTCCGACAGTTTTAGTGTCTGTTGTAGCCACAGATAAATAGATCTAAAGAAAAAGTTGTGATCGTGTTGGAATGCATATCGATAGATCGTTATTTAGTTATCGTCAGTTATACACTATATACTACCCTCTTAAACAGAAAAGGCGTATCTCAGTTTTTGTTTTTTATATTTTTTCTGTTTATTAATGTTTGGAGTTCAATCTCTCTTATTCATAAGTAAGATTGACTATCGTCAAAGGAAAAGTATTTTTCTTTGGAATAAGAGAAGTCGACCCTCTAAAGAGAAAAAATAACAACAAAATAACAAACAAAAAACTGAGATTTGCCTTCTCGGCTTAGAAGGGCCAGTATAGGACCACTGATATGTCGATGAAACATAGGCATCAACTACAAGTTCCGAAATTGTAGTTAAAAAAGTTACAAATTAATTTTGTTGGTAAAGTGTAAGTTATATCTTAATTTCGAGTCAGAGGATTGAGGGAACAGGGACTGGTTTGCCACAGGAAAGAGGACGAAGCCCCTAGTTTTAAATAAATATACAGCCTATCTACAAGTTTAAAGCCGATTCATATTTAAAAACTGTTAAACAATAAAATCTTGAATTACTGATAATTCGTGGATGGAATTTGAATCGATAAATGTATTTAATTTAAAGGAATAGAAAATGCAACCATAATACATGTAAAATATTATTACAAATGACTTTTCATCGACATATAAATATAGAAACAGTTCTTTTTATCAAAAGATTTCGTATAGTGTAAAGAAAAACTAAAAGAACCGTGGAGGATATTGAATGAACTTGTTGGGTAAAAACGAAGTCGCCGGTAGATTACGAATTTGAAATCAGCTCGGCTTAATGAACAATCCCAAACTATTGGCGAACGAAATTAATACATAGGCCTATTTTACAACTTTTATTGAAAAATCATTAAATAAAAATGAAAACTTATACGATGAAAAAGAAGTCTTTAAACTTTTTCTGGCGAAAAAGTTGCTTCATTAATATTGCTTGACTTGGTATTAACTAGTCGAAAAAGATTACGATCTTTACAGCGTGGAAAGATGACTTATTTTAATGGAGTGAATTAAATTATTAATGAAAATAATTCTTCTACAACAATTTGAGGTTTTATTACATAGGTACAAAATTTAATCGAAAGTTGTGGCTTGTTTATAGTATCAGATATTTTGTTCAGAGCCTGTGTCATTTTTCTTCCTCTCCATAAGTACTGAACTGATTGCAGTAGTCAGGTAATTTTGAATTGCTGAAGACGTAGCACAGAAAACTAAAGACTTCTCTATATGGGTCGCCAAAAGTGGATTATATTGACTTAATAAGTAAAGATGTTCTATAAGTTCCCTCTGTTAACAGAAGTCCGAGACTCGTCGCGTTCACAAAACGGTAGCTCTCGCTTAGCTAAATAGGACGCAGCATCTGCGAGGCATTTAAGAATTTCATTTCACGATTTTTTTTCGTGTTTTCATTATGCAGTGAATCACTGATACGTTTCTACTCGCTAGTTGGTGGTTAGTCCGTGTTGTTACGAATGTATGCAACTGAAGAAAAGATCTTATATGGTTTGTAGACTTTTCTATCTCGTAATAACTAAGGATAGCGTATTTAAATTATTAAAACCACTTTTAGACCACACACCGTTGTCGTTAGAAAATATCAAACGCGGCCAACAAATTGGTTTGTTCAGTACTTTTGACGCCGTCAACTCGTGAGTATTGTAGTATTGACAAACACTAAACGTACTACGCACACATTCCCCGTTTTTCTCCTCATGCTGGCTCTTAAATTTGGCAGTACGGGATATGGCCTATAGTTCTTAACATTGTTTTTCTTCTCTTTAATACTCCTTTGGTAAAAATAAAATAAATATTCTTTCTTATATTCTTTAAAAAGCATGAATACACGATTCCGCTGATACGTCACTGTCCATTGCGGTAACAGCACAACATTTAACCACAATTAAATTCGAGGAAGCTCCCCGTTCAGAGCTTCACAAGTGGCATATATTCAGTGTTAAGAGTATTAAGAGTGGCGAGAAAGACGGATATGCGTGGGCACTGATTCCTTGCAGGAAATGAAATCACTTAACTAGCTCTGTAACAAGAGGCCTTGCTTCTACCGTACTAGTATGATTTTGTGTGGAGAGCGGTGCAGGCGAATTCAGTTCCCAACGCGGGTCGCCTACAGAAAATAAGTATTCACATAATCATTTTGTAAAATGAGTATTCACGTTTAGATACAAATGGAGATTCTTCTTCTTAAGCACTACAGCTCACCGTGAGTCCTGGCTTCCAACACCAATCTTCTCCAAAGTCTCCTATCCATTGCCATCTCAGTGTAACCCCTCACATCCATTCTTCTGAGTTTTTCATCATCCAACCATCTTATCCTAGGTCGGCCCCTCTTTCTGCTTTTACAGACTCGCGCCCTTAGGATTTTCTTTGGCATACACTAATCATCCATCCGCTCTAGGTGTCCTAGCCATTGTGTTCGTTGCGCTTTTATGAATCTTACTGTGTCCTTATGGTTCAATGGACCACCCGCATCCGCGAATATAATTTTTTATTTTTTAATAAAGCTGATTTGCTTATCAGAGGTGGGTGGTGGGTGGGGGGTTCCAACTTGATGCATTATAGTGTATATTAAAAATATACGATCAGGGTTACCAACCTTCGCATGAGTTCAAATTTGTTGCGTGTTATAATGTATATTAAATCTATATGATCAGGTTTACCAACCTATGCATGGGTTCAAACTTGATATGTGTATTACAGTGTATATTAAAATATATGATCAGGGTTACCAATCTTGCATTATTGTGTATAGAACAGATCTGCCAACATTTTTCTGTGGTGGGAAATTCAAACTATATGAGCAGACGCATTATTAAATTCTCTCTCTCTCTCTCTCTCTCTCTCTCTCTCCCTCTCTCGCTCTCTCGTTCGTCATTTCAACCAATTTGTACCGATATCTAATTGTGTAAGAATAACTGCGCGCGCGCGCGCGCACACACACACACACACACACAGGGTCATTGACCGTGGTGGTGGAAAGCTTTTAAGAAGTTAGCGATATTGAAAATATTTTCGTAATTAACCAAATTAAGGAAATAATCGAACCAACAAAACATTAATCCAAGAATTTACATTTTCAGCAGTCTACACATTGATTCGTACATAGATTTCAATCTACATAGATGTATGCAGATAAATGAAATACATGTTTTACATTAAATACATTTCTGATTACTATACACGGAATTACATATTATCTGCTCGTACGCAAGGGGTATATCTTTGCAGGGATACACTTAGTAAGTGATATTTTAAAATATTATTTACAACGCCCGACTAAAAATCATTTTCAAGATAAAGGGTTGTGTCAAGAAATAAAATCATACTACGATCACATACACACACATGACATATGTTTATGCGCCGTATACATGTAACAGAAATAATGTATTGCTGTCTCTATGTGTTTATGTAACGTCTCTGTCTCACATCTCTAGACGCAGTTATCGATCACGATATTATTCCTCAAAAAATCTGTTGTACAATATCTCTCGCTCTCTCTCTCTAGAGCTGCAAACGTCGGAAGAAATTCCTAGTTTATAATGTAATTACCTGTGCGTGTGCTGTTACAGATGACAAGTAGAAATCCATACTGCGTGCGCGCGCACGCACACACACACACACACACAACGATACAGAATTAGATATAGTTATTCTTCACTATTATGAATCTGCAACACTGGCTTAAGCCAAGGGGTGATTGACCGTGATTACAAAGACCGAATCGGTGCGTCCTACTTTCTAATTTGACACACGACAGTCATTAGCAGCGATTTAGAAATTAAGCGGTGACGGTAAGTCGGGTTACTTACGGATTATAAAGTATTTACTCCCAAAACGGACACAAGCTGTCCCCACTACCGGTGTACAATATATACACGAAGAAAATCTGTTGCAATTTCTTATTCGACTGTCTGCGTGTACTTGATACATCGTGAAATCTATCACTGCGTACAACAGCATTTTTTAATAGGTGAGTAAAATATTTGAATACATTAATACATGACTCGTTCAAAAAAATATGTGTGTGTGTGTGTGTGTGTGTGTGTGTGTGTGTGTGTGTGTTATTTAACGGTACCGTACTTTTTATATTACACTTCTAATTGAAGATATATTTTAGGTATAGCTGAAAGACCGTTTTGCATTATTATTATACGTCTTACGAGCCTTCAGTATACACAACGTCAGTCATTTAAGGGTGTGTAGACAACGCACGCTAGTTTGGTAAGTGTACATGAAACATTTTGAATACCTTAATAAGTGAACATAATTTTATTGTATGTACAGATTTCATTTAAACGTAAAAATTATTCGCATTAAAACATTATCAAGTGCATTATTTATTGAATTTAATACATGACTCGTTCAAATAAGTATGTGTGTGTGTGTGTGTGTGTGTGTGTGTGTGTGTGTGTGTGTGTGTGTGTGTGTGTGTGTGTGTGTGTGTGTGTGTGTGTGTGTGTGTGATCAAATTACTATGTCTGTTACAATTTCTGAAATTTATTCTTACCGTACTTTTTATATTACACTTCTAATTGAAGATATATTTTAGGTATAGCTGAATTTTAAGCGTGCGAGCCTTCAGTATACATACAACGTCTGTCATTTAAGGGTACGTGTGTGTGTGTGTGTGTGGACAACACACGCTAGTTTGTTGCAAGTAAGTAAAAAATCTATGTACATTATGGAAGTGGGTTATACAAATAATAATAAAGTGTGTACTATATACATTTATTAAAATACATACACAGCTCCAAGATTATATTGTTACAAGTATGAAAATATATCTAAACTAGTTTTACAATTAAAATACATACACACAGCTCCAATATTATGTTGTTACAAATATGAAAATATATATATTTAAAACTAGTATTTACAAAATATGTATAAAATAAGACTTAAACACGTCTATGTACTGTGTTGGACAATGGCGTATATTCTACAAGCGAATCATGTAGTATCATACAGTAGGCGGTAGTCTGTGCAGGAAAATTCATAGACGATTCAAATTCTAAACGTACATCAACCGCTGAAGACTTAAGCGTATCGTCTTGTTTGCTACAATCGAATACAAACAGCGGGGCTTTTGATTTGAATAATTCTGGTGACAGTAGTGGGCTGGCGTCTAGACGGTGGTAATACGAACTTTGAAAACTGGCGTACATATTGTACAATAATGCAAAACGGTCTTTTCCAATATCCAAGTTTAAATTATCGTAAGGATAATACTTGCAGTTTAGAAACAGTCTCGCATTGGTCACGTTACAGTGATCGAATTCATCGGCGTGTACTGTCAGTACATTCTTTCTTGCTGTCTGAAACGCTAACACAACAAAGCGTGGTTTTTCTAGCTGACTCGAGGTCTTGACAATCCAATTCTGCCTTTTAGTCTGTGGTAAGGCAGGATACTCGTGCAACTCCCAGGCCCTAAAAGGCATCGGGTGGTCTTTCTCTATGAGTCGTAACAGTGGTAATCTGTACGCATTAGCTACATGTACATAAGGCATTTTCCAGTAAACTTTATCCAGTTCAAGAACACAATTAGCAGCCGTTTGTCCGCTACCTAAAACCATAGCGTTTATGTCAGTAGATGTGCGTAGGAGTATAAGTTCTTGTTTCACGTTCAGCACGATGCGTGTATAGTCTTCTGCGAATCCCATTAGCATTTTCAGTGGAATACAAAAGTTGAATTCACCGTCATCGTTCACTTTTAACACGTTCGCGGTCGGTGCCACCCAACCCGCGTTTTCCATTGCGTCATGTGCGTTGTTGTTGAGTGATAGAAAAGTTTTAATAGTTGACGTAACGCCGACGTTTCTGGTATGGTCCACTACCACTCCGGCCAACTCGTAACGAATCTCTTTAAAGAGAAATGCTATAGCATTGTTCACCAGTTCCACATTCAGCGCAGTATCTGCAGGCACGCTAGGGTTTTTAATCAACTTGCCTTCGATGTAGAGGAAACTTTCTGACGGCAGTGTAAAGACGTCCTGTTGTTGTATTGGCACACGTATTTCATCATTGTTTCCATATCTTGTTGTTGCGTACGGCGCGTGTGAGTGAAATGAAAAGTGCGTGATACTGTCTTCAAAGAACGGTTGCTGCTCCACAGATAATATTCCACTCGCCATGTTACTTGTTTACAACAACAACAAAACCCAATGAAATCAGGAAATGTCGGTTAACCGATGTTAATCGTTTCAGTTTCGAACGAGTACTGATGCGTTTCCTAACTGATCTTTCTTCTTCTTTTATATCTGACGACGGTGGTAGCAGCGGTGGCGGAGAAACAAAGTACAAGCCCATGTCTATAGTCGTTTTAGATGTAAACGCACAGTGATGACTTCTCCACGAAAATCTATTACGTCACCGTCCTGGTCGTGTAAAGATAATGTTATGTTGTCCAAACGACTCACATTCACAGGTAGGTATATGACGTTTGTAGGTGATTCAATTATTTTGAATCCTGGTTCGACTGACGGATAGAATGAGTGCAGCGTGTGCTCGTTTTTACCGTTCTTGTATGATCCTTGCGCTATATTACACCTTATCAGTATACTGTTCACTTTCATAATGTTAACTGTGGCGTCAGACGTGTGCGTTTTATTCGCTTCAAGCAGACGCTTTTGAAACCCAACATATCACCGATACCACACGCTGTTTGTTGAAAGTCAATATCCAGTGCACAAGTCAGTTCACATTTCAGTGTATTGTTGTTAGGACGTAGACTAATCTTTGAGTCTCCTAACTGCTTTTTGAGGAAGGCTTCTATGTCGCCGATTTCATAAGCACCCGTGGGTAAAGTTATCAAGTCCCACGTTGTCCCGTCCCGTAGTACTGGAAACACATTGTTTTTCCCCTCAACCACGTTCGGTATACTGTTGTATGTAGTAAAGTCCAATAGACCTACATACCATTCACCGTTTGTTAGTTCGAGAGGCGGGAAAAAGTCACATACAAGAGCGGCAGCATTCGTGCCTGTTAAGGTGACCGACAACGAAGACATCTTGTCGCTTACTGATCACTCACGTGTCAAGAAATCCAAACATAAATGTCCACAGATGACTGTGTGTGGCGGCTGTTCACGCTCGTAATTGTAGTAAATATCAGTGTCGGTTCAAAATACTGTGTCAGCTCAAGAGGTGGCCGCATATTACCATACGCGTCATAGTAGTAAACTCGGTTGTTTCGCTTCTTGTAGCAAACCCAGTGCGTACCAGGTCCTTCTGCACTGTCCAGATTAACAACCGCGCTCTCGTTCTTCCAAGGTGGTCTGTGCGGTAAAGTGTTACGCATAAAAACTCCTCTGAAATAAGGTATTTTCAAAAGTTTTGCGTACACATACAAATCGCTGTCGGACAATGCACGCACTAGTATGCAAATTAGTTTTTTGTCTGTAAGGACGCAGGTATAGACCTGATGCTATTTTATTGTTACGTTCATGCTTTGAGACTGTTTTGCGTTTGGTGTTGTTACGTTTATGTTTGAAGGTCGTTTTGCGTTTGCCTGCGGATTGACGTTTAATTCCTGAACCCTTCTTCTTTTTCCTGCAACCACTACGCGAGCCCCCTCCACCTACTGCTGATTTTGCTTTCACTGCGGCTGCTACGGCTGCGGCACACGCTCTTTCACTAACACCAGAATTCCAACCTTTCACTCGTTCCCACGCTTTGTCGGCAAGAACGCGATCAGCTATACGTCTTCGACTGTTGTCTTTGTACCTTGCGTAGGCGATATCGTGTTCGCGGCAGGCTTCGTCCAGCTCGTTGATTCTGCGCTCGCCACGTGCCAATCTCTCTTTGAGTTTTGTTCCGAGTCCACAGAATCGGTAGCCGGGTAGATGTAATTCTACTGGTAATGCGTCCACCGCTCGATTAATCAAAGTAGGTACTGACGAAACGATAGCGGGCACGGTGTTTTTAAGTATTTTTCCAATTACACCACGTCCCATTCTTTTCTTACGAAGTACGGGCATTCTTGTAAACAGATCTCCAATCCTTGATTTCCGTTTCCGTATCGAGAACGTCTATTAAACGTCCCACCTCTTCAATATATTCAGACAGGACTGAACGCTGTGTCGCGCTGTCTTGATATTTATAGACAAACTTTATCAGATTGATTATATGAGCGTGAAATACCTGAGTGACCTTGTACAATTCAGTCTTTATATGTAGTTTTAATTCGTGCATTTGTCGTACAGTGACTGCGTCTGTGTCAGCTACTCCGTCCGCTATATTCGTAATTTTTCTTTCGCTAGCGTAGAAAGCATTGCTTTGCAAACTGATTGTGTTGTCATATAAAAATTCTAAATTCACAGCGTCTTTGCTGGCGACTGGCGCTTGCACGTGTGTTAGCCGACAGTCATCAACGATTACGTTACCTGCACGATTTTTTCCTTATGTTGTTGCTTATCGTATCTATATCATACATAAGTCGTTCCTCCTTATTCATCGCCATCGCGTGTTAGCAAGAGGATTGATTACATTACTACAGTGCAACCACTTTTATACTTCGCTGGAAACAATTATGAATCGATCAAAGCCGATTCTATATCTACCTTCATTTATTGACGAGTCTTTGTCTATGACTAGAAATCCATAACGATCCTTCCACGCTTCCGTGCAGACGTCTTTGAAAGCATCATATTTCATATCCATGTTGACGTGATCGTTGTATGCATGCCGTAAATTTAGATCCTCTTGTTTGAACAATATCAACAAGTTGGCGTTGTCACGCACCAATTGTTTCGGTATCTGGCTATATGTCTGACATAGATAGAATGTGTCCACACCGCTATGTCTCTCCATAGCAAAATACTTTCGAATATTGTTTTGTCTTTCACACGATACGTCATCGAATACGATAACAGAGTCAAGACCAGTGATTTCACTCGGTAGTGGGACTTCTTCGTTCTCGCTGTATGAGTGATAATCTAAACCTTCATCAGCGAGTGATTTCATCACTGTTTCTAGCATTCTGTATTTTGGCTGAAATAATGATTTTGAAAACACGTATACATTGCGGAAACGTAGACTGTTGGCATCAAACAGTAGGTTGAATAGCACATTAGATTTCCCACAGGAACTTGGGCCCGTAACGATACAGCGAATACTCTTCGGTAATAGCGGACCATGTTTACGTTCAGCACTGCCTTCATCACCAGCCAAAAAGTCCATATCCTTTATTGGTAATTTGTTTGCTTGCTGTACAATCTTCATCTTTGTGAATACCGAAAGCATACTGTTTTCAGCACGTGCTGTCACCTTTTTATATTAGATCTTTCTTATGTATCCATGCATCGTGTTTACCATCGAAACCGAGCCAACGAACACGCACTCTGTCACCTTTGCGTTGTAACACCTTTTCCACTAGGTATACGTCACCGACTTTGGACTTACTAATCTCTTGCTCGTAAAAACCACCTTTCAACACTTTGTTCAGATGATCTTTTAGCAGATAAGTGACGGGGATGGTAGTGGATTGTACTTTATCCACAGTGAATATTTCGTTAGTCCAATTTGGTGTATAACCTTTGGCGAACGTCATTTGTGCTTACTTATACGAACACGGTCACCGACTTTAAATTTGGGTGGTTTCGTTGGACTGATTTTAGGCGCTGTGTTCTTCCTTATTCGTTCCAACACTATATGTTCGTTGGCGTCATTCACTTGACTAGGTTTCATACCAATGATTCTGTGTACGGTATTGTTGTACGATTTCAGTAATATAGGTAGTAGATCCAGCCAGCGGTAGTGTCCTTGTTCGCTGAAAGCTCGATACATGTGTGTCTTCAGTGTGCGATTAAAACGTTCCACTATGGAAGCTTTTTTCTCACTATAGATTGAGTAATGTTTCACATTATACTTTTTTAGCAACGCTTGTACTGTGCTGTTGTAATACTCCTTCCCGTTGTCCGTCTGTAAATATTTCATACGGTTAGCAGTTAGTATAGGCTCTAGTGCGCGCGTTACTTCTTTTCCTGTCTTTGTTTTTAATGGTACAGCGTACGCGTACTTGCTAAACGCATTGATCACTGTCATCATGTACTTGTACCCTTTGTTCACCCGAGCGTATGGTATCATCTCCACAAGATCCGCCTTGTACAAGTCGTGTAGACCCTTCAATTCAACCGCACGCCTAACGAAATTCCTTCTGGCTGCTCTGTGTAACTCTAGAGCTATAGTCTTGCGTGCGTTGTTCATGGTTTAAGATACACTAACATAATACCAGCGTTAAAAATACTATATATATGTATAACAGTTTCTTTGTTTTTCAGTATTCACTCTCTCGTCTGAATATCATCATGTCCAACCTTCAGCAGAATCCGGAACAACAACAACAACAACAACAACAACAACATCAGCAGGAACAGGAACATCCTCAACAAGGTAAAAATTTAAATACCAATTGGTACAGTTAAGAAATCGTCTCTCTATATAATTATGTAGCAAACCAAACTTATTTGATATGAATTAACATATGATCCAACTCTGTCTAACATGTACAAGATAGTCTCTTGACGTTGTTTAGAAATTGATATGGCGGAGAAAATTTTTTATGTTCCGACATAGGTTTGTCACCTTCTCCCCAATGAATTGTCTCTCGACATCGTTTAGAAATTGACATGACGGAGAAAATTTTTCATGTTCCACCATAGGTATGTCACCTTCTCTCCAATGACCTAATTCAATTCCGCAACAAAAGCATTTAACTCTATCGTCTATGAATGACATACTATGTCCACAAACATCATAATTTAGCGGATAGTAGTAAAACCCGGCAAACGCTAACTCGTCGGGGCTGACAAACGTCACTTCCCAATACTTGAACGATTTTCTTCTTTCACTTTCAATGCTAAAATCGGGAGTAGCTGCCATCTTCACAGTTTGCAATAAACTAATGTATTACTAACTTGTACTATCTATTTATTTACCACAAACATGAATTCGTGTGTGTGTGTGTGTGTGTGTGTGTGTGTGTGTGTGTGTGTGCGTGTGTTATTCATCATTCCTATTAGCTAATACACATGTTTCTATTGTTTCAGTTATGACACGATTTTATATCGTACGAAACACCAGTATTAGAGGATCCCTCACAACATTTAATTACCTACCCGTGTACACGGACACGGGAGACCAAGATATATTATCGATAATGACTGAGGTGCGACCTTTATTGTGCAAGGATATTCTAGCAGAACAAGCATGTTTACAAATGGCAAAATTGGATATTGGAAATCAAATGGCATATTGCATGCAGGATACGTTTCACTAAAACTGTGTTAGATGGTGACAGCGGCGAAGAAAAAGAGGTAACCAAAGACGCCGTCTTCCACGGACGTTGTCGTACGTTGCTCACGGACGACAACGACGAGTTGAACTGTCTACTTGACGAATCATACGACAAAATCATGAATAGCATATCCAATTTTACCAGTGACGGGAGCGGATGGTCGGTGGACGCTGTACTGAAACTGGAACTGGTTGTTGGACGGTACCGACCGCTAGCAGCGTCCTCCTACATTCCTACCCCGCGAAAACTCTCACTCACCAAGGCAGTAGTCAACATCAAGAACTCCCAAGATGAAATGTGTTTTCTATGGTCTGTTCTAGCCCACATACACCCTCAAGAAAGAGATAAAGAACGTGTTTCAAAATACCTCTCATTCATAAACACAATAAATATGTCCGGTATCGAGTACCCTGTTTCCATAAACTCAATTTCTAAATTTGAAACACAGAATCCCAACATTTCTATAAACGTTTTCGGCTATGATATAGAAGACAATATCAGAAACGAATCAAAAAATGAGGTTTATCCATTTAGAATTACCCCCAATAAGGACAGATTACATCATGTTAATCTTTTACTTCTGTTCGATACAAATAGCCGAAAACACTACTGTCTTATCAGTAGCATTAATAAATTGTTATTTTCCCTAACAAAACACAAAGAAAAATCATTTTACTGCGACTACTGCCTGCATCGTTTCTCCACAGAACATGGTCTGTCCGAACATCTCCCCTACTTATGGTGAACAGAAAACCAAAATGCCCACAGAGGAGGAGAAGTTTATGTCATTTAAAAATTATGCACACTGTCTCAAAGTACCCTTTACCGTCTACGCCGACTTCGAGTCCCTTATCACCCCCCTTCAATCGTGTTCACCAGGTAACGACATCCCGACGAAAGTGAAAGATTTAGGTGACTTCTACTCAGTTGATAGCAGTGGTATCCGCCAGAAAATACCTTCTCCTCCTGTACCGTCCACATCATACGAAGCGATGCATATTCCGTCAGGTTTCTCCTATGCTATCGTTGATCACGCTCACAGTCTCTGGAGAGAGGTTAAAGTATATCGTAGTGAAAACGTTGTAGACACTTTCTTCTCGTGGTTGATGAAAGACGTCGAGGATATGATGAAGGTAATAGGTCATAACGTAAAATTAATTATGTCCGATGATGACAATGTTGCGTTCACTAACGCCACCGTTTGCCATTTGTGTGAGCGCCCTTTGACAGACGCTGACAAGGTACGCAATCATTGTCATCTTACGGGGAAATTCTTTGGAGCAGCCCACAATAGCTGCAATATGAGCTACAAGATGCCGCGTCATATCCCCGTCTTCTTTCACAACCTTCGTGGCTACGACTGTCACCGTTTAATGCAGGGTTTGGGAAAATATAACGACCAACACGTATCCTGCATTGCAACATCTAGTGAGCGTTACGTGTCGTTCTCCCTGGGTCCCTTGCGTTTCGTAGACTCTTTTCAATTTCTTAATCGCTCTCTGGACACACTCGTTAGCAATCTGTCCACGTCCGGGAGCCAATTTCCTTTGCTTAGAGAGGAAATGCTTAGACGGGGTTTCGACGAACAGACCAATCTGCTCGTACGCAAGGGGGTATACCCTTACGTGTACGTTGACAGTATTGATCGGTTCAGCGAAACAAGTCTACCCGCTCGTGAACACTTTGATAACCGGTTGATGGAATCGTCTATTTCGGACGCAGATTACGAGCACGCACAAAACGTGTGGAGTGCATTCAATCTGCGTACGTTTGGAGATTACCATGATCTGTATTTGTTGACAGACGTAATGCTGCTGGCTGATGTCTTTGAAAGTTTTCGGGACATGGCCTTACGCGATTACTGTTTGGACCCGTGTCATTTTTACTCGCTTCCCGGTCTCGCTTGGAACGCGATGCTAAAAATGACAGGGGTCGAATTGAAGCTGTTGATAGATATAAATCAACATCTGTTTGTTGAGTCTGTGGTCCGCGGAGGCGTTGCTATGATATCCAACCGTCATCCCATCGCTAACAACCCTCTGATCCCAGATCAGTACGATGTTTCGAAACCGACCTCCTTCATTCTGTATACGGACTGTAACAATCTATACGGTGCAGCTATGTCGCAACCACTCCTTACGCAGACTTCCGATGGCTCGATCGTAACGAAATCGAGTCTTTGGACGTACGTAATGTGAGTGATGATTCTGACATCGGGTACATCCTCGAAGTCGACCTACACTATCCTGATACACTACACGACCTGCATTCCGACTACCCGCTTGCACCTGTGCGCCAGCGCGTAACACCCGATATCCTTTCTCCCTTTTTCAAACGTTTACACGAGAGTATATACAGATCATCGTATAACGAATCAGGGTCAACAATGTCATCCGTAGAGAAGTTGTTAACGACTTTGGAGGACAAACAAAATTACGTTCTCCATTATCGAAATTTGAAGTTGTATTTAAGTCTTGGTTTAGAGCTGAAAGCGACTCAAAGGGTGTTGTGTTTTAAGCAAAGCGCTTGGTTGAAACCGTTTATCGATTTCAACACCCACAAGAGGCAAGCAGCCGTCAACAGCTTTGAAAAAGACCTTTTCAAACTGATGAACAACGCCGTATACGGCGAGTCGCTGGAGAACGTACGGAAACATATAGACTTTGAACTAGTCTCAGATGAACGACGGCTTCAAAAACTAGTTTCCACACCTAGGCTGAAACGTATGATTCGTTATACGAACGATCTGGTGGGGCTCTCACTCCGTAAAAAATCCATCGTCCTTTCCCGTCCCGTGTATGTCGGCTTCACGGTGCTTGACGTTGGCAAAACGATAATGTATGACTTTCATTATCGTTATGCTGTCCGCAAGTACGGCCGTAACGTTAGATTGCTAATGACAGATACAGACAGTCTGATGTATAGTATTCAAACATCTGACTTGTATGCAGACATGAAGGAGGACCTACACTTGTTTGACACATCGGATTACCCTACGTCTCATCCTTGTTATAGCCTTAAAAACAAAAAGGTTGTCGGACTGTTCAAGGATGAAACGTGTGGTCGTCCTGTTAGAGAATTTGTGGGTCTCCGAGTGAAATGTTATTCGTTCCTTGTGGCCCACGAAGATCCTAGCAAAGAGTGTCAAAAACGTGTATGTAAAGGTGTACCTCGAGTTGCGATTAAGAGGAGTCTACGACACGATATGTATCGCAAGTGTCTCACTGATCATTGTCAGTTTTCTACCAGTGCGCTTTGTTTACGTAGCGATCATCATATGCTGTAAGTAGAGGGAAAATGACAGTTCAAACCCACTTTCACTTTCTATCAGCTGGACCACAGCATCCGCGACTTTTTCGCTGATCTGTGTCAAGATCCGCGACTTTTTCGCGTATCTGGACCACAGCATCCGTGTTATTTTTTTATGTGCCGCCTTTCGCGAGCCTAGATCACTTTCACTTTCTATCAGCTGGACCCGCAGCATCCCAAAGGTGGTGGGTGGGTGGGGGGGTTCCGACTTGATGCATTATAGTGTATATATTAAATATATGATCAGGGTTACCAACCTTGCATGAGTTCAAATTTGTTGTGTGTTATAATGTATATTAAATCTATATGATCAGGTTTACCAACCTATGTATGGGTTCAAACTTGATATGTGTGTGTATTATAGTGTATATTAAAATATATGATCAGGGTTACCAATCCTGCATTATTGTGTATAGAACAGATCTGCCAACATTTTTCTTCGGTGGGAAATTCAAACTATATTAGCAGACGCATTATAGTGTATAATGGACCACCCGCATCCGCGAATATATTTTTTTATTTTTAAATAAAGCTGATTTGCATATCAGAGGTGGGTGGTTCCGACTTGATGCATTATAGTGTATATATTAAATATATGATCAGGGTTACCAACCTTGCATGAGTTCAAATTTGTTGTGTGTTATAATGTATATTAAATCTATATGATCAGGTTTACCAACCTATGTATGGATTCAAACTTGATATGTGTGTGTATTATAGTGTATATTAAAATATATGATCAGGGTTACCAATCCTGCATTATTGTGTATAGAACAGATCTGCCAACATTTTTCTTCGGTGGGAAATTCAAACTATATTAGCAGACGCATTATAGTGTATAGTAAATTATATGACTGTTGACGACTTCGATATCAACTCTCTCTCCCCTCCTCTCTCTTTGTCTCTAGACACAGTTATCGATCACGATATAAACTCTCTCTCTCACACACTCTCTCTCTCTCTCTCTCTCTTATGTCATCGGTTTTACATAAGCGTCGTGCTACTTATGGATTATTGTAAGTAGCGATACTAAAATGTAATCACCAGGAAATATATATTTATCACCTACCTCGTTGCATCCTACTTCTAATTTTGACACATGACAGTCATTGACCACGATTTAGAAATTAATATACTGCCAAGTCTGTGTGTGGTAAAGTGTTACGCATAAAAAAATCTCCTTGAAATAAGGTATTTTCAAAAGTTTTGTGTACACATACACATACACACATTGTGTATGTCTCTCTCTCGCTGCAAACGTTGACAAGAATTCCCTTATTCAAAGCGATTTGTATGTGTACACAAACTTAAATATGGTTTACAGACCATTGTAATTTTTAAAATTCATTTTTGCATTAATTAAGTATATATCGTAAACAATGAAATAATAATATTTCGTCATTAGAAAGTTATATTCAGTGTGGTAATTAGTGATAGAAAGATTAACTATGCACGCACACACACACACACACACACACACACACACACACACACACACACACACACAAGTTGACAGCAGTTTATAATGTAATTACCTGTACGTGTACTGTTACAGATGTCTCCTCAAAATCTGTTGTATAACATCTCTCGCTCGTAGCGATACTAAAATGTAATCACCAGGAAATATATTTATCGCCTACCTCGTTGCGTCCTACTTCTAATTTTGACACATGACAGTCATTGACACGATTTAGAAATTAATATACACAACATATGTGCTAGCACTCTCTCTCTCTCTCTCGCTCGCAGACGTCGGAAGCAATTCCTAGTTTATAACGTAATTACCTGTGTGTGTATGTCTCTCTCTCGCTGCAAACGTTGACAAGAATTCCCTTATTCAAAGCGATTTGTATGTGTACACAAACTTAACTATGGTTTACAGACCATTGTAATTTTTAAAATTCATTTTTGCATTTATTAAATATATATCGTAAACAATGAAATAATAATATTTCGTCATTAGAAAGTTATATTCAGTGTGGTAATTAGTGATAGAAAGATTAACTATGCACGCACACACACACACACACACACACAAGTTGACAGCAGTTTATAATGTAATTACCTGTATGTGTACTGTTACAGATGTCTCCTCAAAATCTGTTGTACAACATCTCTCGCTCGCAGACGACGGAAGAAATTCCTAGTTTATAATGTAATTACCTATGTGTGTGCTGTTACAGATGACAAATCCATACGTTAACAGCTTCACAGTAAATGTTAGCCTATTGTGTGTGTGCTATGTAAATTGTTTGTATATCAATGAATAATATAATCGTGATAGTTTTAATGTAATGCGTATCGTGTATTGCTGCTGCTGCTGCTGCTGCAAACGTCGGTAGAAATTCCCCATCTCTCTCTCTCTCTCTCTCTCTCTCTCTCTCGCTCGCAGACGTCGGAAGAAATTCCTAGTTTATAATGTAATTACCCACATTGTGTATGTCTCTCTCTCGCTGCAAACGTTGACAAGAATTCCCTTATTCAAGGCGATTTGTATGTGTACACAAACTTAAATATGGTTTACAGACCATTGTAATTTTAAAAATTCTAACGACATATAAATTGTAGTAGCAATAATAATAAGTGATATTTACAATGAAACTATTTTCAAATAAAAATGATGTTGGTTCGACAACCTTTTGTTTTTAAGACTATAACAAGAATGAGACAGGGATCAACTCTCTCTCCCCCTCTCTCTCACACACACACACACACACACACACACACACACACACACACACACACACACACACACACACACACACATTTTGTATGAACAGACGTGTCTTTGTTAGTAAAATGTACAAATCACATGACTTTATGTGAACTTCAAAGGGTTCAAATGTTTCAAAATAAAAATATAAAAAACAAAAAAATACAGAATATATGAAATGTATATTTACAAATAAAATATATATTACATATTATGAATTTTTTAATTTGTGAAGCAATCTTCAATACGCTCTTCTTCTTCTTCATTTGGTACTACATTAAGCCAGTCCTTGGACTTCACTTTTATGGGGTTTTCATAAACATAAAGATTTTATAATTTGTGGTACAATACTTCTGTTTAATGGTAAAACCTAAGACAAAGCATTAAATAAAACATGCAATCAGTATTAATAGTACAAAATATCACTGTTTTATTCATTTAAAATACTGTATAATTGCTTACGATTAACAAATAAGAGAAAAGACATGCTTTACAATTCTTTTCATTCTTTTATTCAAATGTAACATTCAAATTTAAACGTTACAATCTGTATAACGTTCTGTTTCAGATAATAGTTTGAATATAAAATGAAATGGAATGCAGTATTTTGTTATGAGAAATTACATTTGTAAATTACAGAATTGTTCTCTAACTACTGCTACAATCGTTCAGTTTCGATTTGGTACTCAATATATTTTAGTCTCCTAGTATTTTCATTGATACATTTTGGAAACTGAGTACAGAATAAATCTACAATCACCTAGTCGGAATCATTAAGTTTTACAAAAGATCTTATTGATCAGTTTGTCAGAGTCCAATTTGTTGGCAGAAAACAATTATGTGATCAAATAAACATTACCAGAGAACAACGTCCTCCTAAAGATAAATTTACCAGAGCTCAAAACAGTACAAAGTCATACTTTTGGTGAAGAAAATCGCGTCATCAACAACAAAAGTTGTTTGTGTTTAAACAGCTACAAACAATAATTAATTTTCTTACACTAGTAAACATTTTGTTGTAATTGTTTCAATTAAAGGAAACATATATATATTCGTTGAGAAAATCTGTTGTGGCTGGACGAAACATGTGTCTGAATAAATTTTCTCTCTACATAGCAGTTGTAAAAGTAGTCATATACATTATGTGCTATATATATACAAAAAGCTTTCAACGTGTTTGTCATTTCAACCAATTTGTACCACGCTCTAATTATGTAAAAATAACTATACCGCTCCATACAACTGAGAATAAATCCGTACAAACACACACACACACACACACACACACACAACGATGTTTCTACTTATTTGAACAAGTCCTGTATTAAATGCACTTGTTAATGTTTTAACGTGAACAATTTTACGTTTAAATAAAATCTGTACATACAATAAAATTATGTTTCAGTATTAATGATATAAATATTACTGTTTTATTAATTTAAAATACCGTATAATTGCTTACGATTGACAAATAAGAGAAAAGACATACTTTACGGAATTTCTTGAAATTTTTGCAGTTAGTCTTCTGCTCATGTGTACTGGCAGCCTGTTTGGTTACAGTTAACCATTTAAATTCAATGTTCTTGTTGTTAACCTTCTGCTCGTCTCCCTCTCGTTTACTGACGGTATGTTTGGCTACAGTTAACCATTTAAGTTCAATGTTCTGAGAAGTATTCATCTTCTTGTTCCTATAATAACAGTACCTGCTTCAGTACTATATATATTATGTGCTATATATACATAAGGCTTTCAAATCTAATTGTGTAAGAATAACTGTACCGTCACATACAACTGAGAATAAATCCGTACAAACATACACACACGCACACACTTAGCGATGCTTTTACTTATTTGAACAAGTCATGTATTAAATTCAATAAATAATGCACTTGATAATGTTTTAATGTGAATAATTTTCCGTTTAAATAAAATCTGTACATACAATAAAATTATGTTCACTTTAAGAAATAAAAACTGCACAGAATTGTATGTTTCTTTGATTGTGGACGAAACATCAGACATTCCCGTCTGTATTTCAGTTAGTTATAGTTTTCCACTATGTTTTAGCTAATGATCAACCAGTTGAAAGTTTTTGGAAATTTGATAACCCTGAAGGCACGACGCGGAATCTATTGGTCTAAGCGTACATTTATTATGTGAATCATCTCTTTTTCAGTCATCTACGTATGTGCATTTGAATTATTTGCGCATGCGCATAACAGCTTTTTTAGTACAGTTGCACACACATCGACGCTCGCACTATATATATATATATATATATAACCGGTGAACTTCACAACAGCGTCTTACTTACAACTCGAATCTATATAACGTTCTGTTTCTGTTTCAGATAATAATAATAGATTGAATATAAAAAGACTGTGTATGAATACAAAGAAATATCAAACACAACAGATCAATTATTTGAGTGAACATGATTGTGTATGTGAGCTACCGAGATCTAATAATGTGAATAATTTTCCGTTTAAATAAAATCTGTACATACAATAAAATTATGTTCACTTTAAGAAATAAAAACTGCACAGTATGTTTCTTTGATTGTGGACGAAACATCAGACATTCCCGTCTGTATTTCAGTTAGTTATAGTTTTCCACTATGTTTTAGCTAATGATCAATCAGTTGAAAGTTTTTGGAAATTTTGATAACCCTGAAGGCACGACGCGGAATCTATTGGTCTAAGCGTACATTTATTATGTAAATCATCTCTTTTTCAGTCATCTACGTATGTGCATTTGAATTATTTGCGCATGCACATAACAGCTTTTTTAGTACAGTTGCACACACATCGACGCTCGCACTATATATACAACCGGTGAACTTCACAACAGCGTCTTACTTACAACTCGAATCTATATAACGTTCTGTTTCTGTTTCAGATAATAATAGATTGAATATAAAAAGACTGTGTATGAATACAAAGAAATATCAAACACAACAGATCAATTATTTGAGTGAACATGATTGTGTATGTGAGCTACCGAGATCTAATTGTGTAAGAATAACTGTACCGCCACATACAACTGAGAATAAATCCGTACAAACATACACACACGCACACACTTAGCGATGTTTTTACTTATTTGAACAAGCCATGTATTAAATTCAATAAATAATGCACTTGATAATGATTTAATGTGAATAATTTTACGTTTAAATATTTCCAACAACTATGTTGATTAGAAGTGCTGTAATTTCAATAACAATGTTCGCTTATTAACGTATTCAAATCTTTTTACTCACCTCTTAAATGTTGATGTACGCAATTATCGATTTCACAATGAGGTATGAAGGCTAATTGCATTCTTCACGTATATATATTGTTGTATCTTACAACGGTAGGGTAGGGGTAGCTTAGCGTGTTCGTTTTGAAAGTCGATGTAAGTCATGTACCCAAGAGTCATTGTCCGCAGTGGAAACTTTCAGAAGTTAGCGATACTGAAAGTATTTTCGTACATTAGTCAAAATTAGGAAAACAATCGAATCGACAAACATTATGAATTCCGTTCGTGGGAAGAGTGTAATTTCATAATATTATTTGTATATATAGACATTTTACAAAATCATAAAGCATCAAACTGTGTATCCCTTTGTTGGTTTGTAATTATTACTAAACAGTAATACATGCTTAGGATGAAAATATGTGTTATGATTTTAGTAACTTACAACACCAGCTTAACCCAAGGAGTCATCGACCGTGATGGAAAAGCTTTCCCTCACTGCTTAAAGCTTTAAGAAGTTAGCGATACTGAAAGTATTTTCGTACATTAACCAAAATTAGGGAAACAATCGAACCGACAAACATTAATCCAGGAATTTACATTTTCAGCATACATAGATTTCAACCCGCAAAGATGTATGCAGATAAATGAAATACATATTTTACATTAAAATACATTTCTGATTACTATACAAAGAATTACATATTGTTATTCTTCTCTATTTATGTTTCCAATTGTAATGGAGTGTTATACTCAGCATAAAAGAAGGACAATAGTTTCAATACCACATGAGAAAGATCTTTTATAAAAAGGTGACAGCACGTGCTGAAAACCGTATGCTTTCGGTATTCACGAAGATGAAGATTGTACAGCAAGCAAACAAATTGTCAATAAAAGATATGGACTTTTTTGGCAGGTGACGAAGGCAGCACTGATCCGCTATTACCGAACAGTATTCGTTGTATACATTACACACACATACACACACACACATGTTAGGTTAAACGCAACCTCTATACAAAAACAGATATCGGATTTAAATAATAATTTCGTGCTTACAATATATACTACCTATGTACACAAATTTAAAATATAGTTTACTGACCATTGTAATACAAGAGGTCATTGACATGACTTTACACTGGTTTAGCATAGTTACTCATGTTAGGTTGAACGCAACACACACACACACACACACACACACACACACACACACACACACACAATCAGGTCAATGACAGCTACGTGCTGTCACCAGCCAGGCGACAATACAAGAAGAGTACAAACAAATAGATTATCATATAGGAGAGTTAGTACTGGTTCGTAACAGACAACTATCCTCTTTTGACATTGTATGATTTTAATAAAAACAGATATCGGTTTTAAATAATAATTTCGTGCTTGCAATATACAATCCATGTACACAAACTTATATATCCTTTGTTGGGTTGTAATTATTACTAAACAGTAATACATGCTTAGAATGAAAATATTTGCAATGATTTTAGTAACGTACAACACCAGCTTAACCCAAGGTCATTGACCAGTGTTATACTCAGCATAAAATA